>OZ026807.1:1293813-1396836 GCA_964023185.1 Macaria liturata | reverse complement strand
GTGACATTTCAATCAGTTTTGTGGCACATATGTACATATCTATTAAGTAAGAATGAATTAGTTTGGATTCGAATATCGGATGCATCATAATATGAATCAAATAGTGAAACATTAATGATAACAATGAGTACATAATAGATATGCTAACGCCATAAGCATATGTGTAAATGTGTTGGTTGAATGAGATAAATCGTTTGTTTAATTTATAATTCGTAATATTTTCTGTTTCAAAATTGAAATTGAAATTGAAATTCTAAAGTGACATTTGAAGTATTTTATTGTAATAATCAACTGAGTATATCTGAAATAAAGGCTATTTTTAATTTATTTTATTTTATTTTTATTTTTATAATATTTTCTGTTTGCTGCAATGTTTTTAAAAATATGCATTAAGTATTTGTCACTAATAAGCGATTAGGCAAAACACTAATAATGTTTTGTATTTAATGAAAGCGGCCAATTCTAGTGTCAAAAGTATTCAAAACCGACTTTTTCACACTCTACTAGCAGCTAGGACCTACAGTTTAACATGCCATCCGGACCTCGAAAGATCCAACTGTCAACTGTTTATGTGTTTAAATATAAACTAACAAAACATTTTTATTATCAAATAAATTTTCTTCACCATTTTCCTCAATCAATTAACTACCAAAAACAATATCTACGTACCCTAATACACCTTATCCCTTTCCCCGGTTGTTAGAGAGCATGCAAGTGAGCAACAAACCGCACTTTACCAGGTGGCAGCCGCTTTACCCCGCTGATCACCCCCCGGGGGTAATACAAGTCGATACCAGGCTGGACAGACCAGTTGAGGGAACGATCTTGATGCTTGTGTTTTTTTTTTATTTTGATATGATTTTGCACGACATTTCCTTAAAGTCTAATTTTGTAACTAGAAAAAGTGTGTGTAGTGATGATGACGTAATGATTGCATTTTGGATAGGCTCACTGTTTTTATTTTTGTGTCAAAAAAACTATTTCTTTATTTATTGCTATTTGCTTATATCTAATGGTTATTTTATAGTGGTATTGATTTGCTATTTATTATTTTAAATAAGTTTACAGTTGACAACTATATTTTCCAGGATCTTTAAATCTAGCATATTTACTCAAGATTTGAAGATCCCCTATATCCTGGAAAGAACTTCTTACCTATAAGTAGCAATCATCTTACTAAATAGGTATCGTCTAGGTAAACGTATTCTCTTCTTCAGTCACCAGCAATGCTACAGATACAGTGCAGTGATGAATAGTTAAACATGAAGTAATATGTAGTCATATGCAAAACTATTAAGAAAAAACAATCAAAAAAGTATTATTTTGCCGGTCAATAAAACTACCAAGACTATTCACTCCCCGTACAAGCCCACCGGAGCGTAGCCGAGAATTAGCAGCGACGGGAAAGAAAAATGATTGTGACAGTCCAACGCACTGCGCTAATGGAGAATAGCCCCACTTAGGGAGGCCATTGCGAATGTAATTTATAATTCGCTATATTTATTAGTCAATTGTAGCTATATTGTACAATAATAGGCACTTACTCGTATCTTCTAAATATGTATACAAAACTCAAGGGTCAGCCCAAGTCACTTTACGGATCAGGCTGGATTTTGGCATGCAGGTAGATTTTATGACGTAGGCATCCGTTAAGAAATGACATTTGGAAATGCTACTTTTAAAGGGGTGAAACAGGGGATGCAACTTTCACTTCTTAATGCGAGCGAAGCCGCGAGCACCCACTAGTTAAACAAAAAGTACATTTACTAGACCACATGATTCAACCCATGCTCTAAATATAATCACAGTATCGCTTATTTTCATTGACAATGTGTTACGGTACTACAATAAAAAGAAGCTATAAAATCATTAATTGATGACAGTCCAACGCACTGCGCTAATGGAGAATAGCCCCACTTAGGGAGGCCATTGCGAATGTAATTTATAATTCGCAATACTTATTAGTATTAAGCGAGTGTGGCTTAGCGGGTCCAGTGTCTGCTTTTCGTTCAGACGCACCTTGGTTCGAATCCGGCCCTACACCAATGACTTGTTCAAGTTAAGTATGGATTTGCACTCGCTTAACGGTGAAGGAAAACATTGTGCAGAAACCGACATGTTTGAGGACCACAATATCCGAGGACATGTGTCTTCCGTGGAAGGACCAGGGCGCCCACCACGATGTATCTTCCCAAGAAAACTCTCCTAACGGATTAATTCTGCACCCTCCCTGAGTCACGACCCTCAGACATGAGGAATACGACTCAAGAGAGAGATACTTGTTAGTAGATTGTGGCTAATATACATGTATGTGGGTGCCATTTTTTAGAACACCAGAACTATGTCAGTACAGACTTGTTCCACTTATAGTCATTTTACATCATTTATTCATATCAGATATTTGATACACATCATATACAAGATACGATAAATAAAACAAATAAATTAATCAAATTTCCACCACAGTGTCGCTTATGCAGGTGATGATTTTCACACTTAAAATACTTATTCTAACTCTAATTCCTAACAAGACCAACTGTATTTTTTATTGTTTAGTAAAATGATTGTAATTAATGCAAGATTCATATCGAATCTTGTTAGCAACGGTGTTAGCATATTGTGGCATTATTAGCAACTTACAACAAAAAATATGAAAAGAAACTTCAAATGTCAAGATCTCATCTATTGAGGAAACGCAAAGCCGCCGGTTCTAACGGAAGACCAGCGCTGGTTGCTTGCATCCAGCACTGGTCTTCCACTTATGCTGAGTTGGGGCTGGATTGTGACAGGAAACGTGTACTTATATCTATCTTTCTATATTATAGTGTTCTGTTTCTCGTGTTGTTTCGTGTCTCAATAAATGTATTTGATTCTTTTATTCTTCTTCAAAGTCTAGGCCAGTTTGGAACCACTCAAGAACTTACAAACAAATGCTCATTAATTGTATTCTAACACCGCAGTCCAATAAGCTGTCATGAAGCTTAAAAGCTTTCACACTTTCTAAACTCACGACACCCGACACTAAATCCATAGTACTAATAGTACTCTAATCTCTATTTTAAAAGCTTTGTCGATGGTATCATAGATAGCATCGATAGACTTACTGTTCTGGGTTACTGATAACTTAGGGAAAAAGCAGAATGGCTTCAGTGCGAACTATGAAAACCCAAAAAAGATTACTGTTATGTTATATCGTTTGTAAAACAAAAAAAATCTATACTAATATGTATTATAAAACTGAAGACTTTGATTGTTTGTTTGAACGCGCTAATCTCAGGAACTATTGGTGCGAATTGAAAAATTCTTTTTGTGTTGGATAAACCATTTATCGAGGAAGGCTTTGGGCTATATAACATCACGCTGCAACTAATATGAGCGAAGAAAGAATGGAAAATGTGAAAAAACGGGGAAAATTATTCATCTTTGAGCGCTTCCGTTGCGTGGGCTGCGAAAACGGTTCAAGATATCAAAAAAATATGTAAGTATGAAAGAATTATTCCTCTTGAAATGATCTAACAAAATGTCTGCAACAGTATATGTCTATCTTTTAAGATTAACTCACTAGAACCGTTTTTATGGTAATGTAATAACTATTCCATGCGGACGAAGTCGCTGGCACACCTAGTTGTTTATAAAATGTAAAGTAGTTAAATTAAGCAACCAAAGTTTTAATTTGAGATGCCTAGATACAACCCTATGCTTAGTTAGGCATTCACTAGAAAATGTATACTAAAGTAACTAAAAAAACTGGCAATAAATATTTTTCATTTAATTCTATTTTCATCTCTTGTTAGGTAGTGAAAACGTAACAAAGTGATGGGTAACTTTTTAACCGACTCTAAAATAGGAGAGTTTCAATTATTCTGAATGCTATTTTTTCATTCGACGGTTTTTATTAGTTTGCAATAAAAACCTCCAAAATTATTATTTATTAATTAATTATTAATCAAAATTGTAAAATGGAAGTCACAGATATTTTCTAACGAATTTTCAAGACTTTTGAGACAAAGGTTGTTGATACATACATATTTATGTACCAATCACCCGTAGGTTGGATGGCACGTTCAATTTTAGGTCCCAGCTGTTTGTCACAGTACGACAGTTAAGTCATACTAGAGGCTTTTAGGGCGGTTTGAAAACTCTGACACCAGAGTTGACCACTTAACCTAATCATATTTTAAGTTAAAGATAGATAGATAGATAAAACTCTTTATTGTAATACACATTGAAAAAAAAAAAAGACAAACAAAAACACAAACGACTTAAAAAAAAATATAGTGCCACAACTGGCGGCCTTATCGCTAATAGCGATTTCTTCCAGGCAACCGTAGGATGGACAGGAGTCGAAAGAAAAATAAAGGATGGGGTGTTCAAAAAAGAGAAAATATTATACAAACAATAAAATATTCAATATTATATACATTATAACAAATAACACATATTACTTATAAGTGTAAATAACTATAAATATATAACACATATACATATTATACCTACATACTATAACGACAGAAGGAGACAACAATAAACACACGATTTCAACAGCAGATTATTGAGCTATTGAGTTTAGGTACCAGTTTTTAACCTGTGTTTTGAAAGCCTCAAGAGTCTGAGCTTGTTTGATACACAAAGGCAAGGCGTTCCACAAATGAACAGCTCTTGCTGTGAAAGAATAGCTAAAGCTTATGTGTTAGTAATAACCTTGTATAAATAGATTTAAAGATAACACACAAGCTGACTTATTTGCTTGGTGTATCTTCCTGCTTAATTCAAATGGTATAATTCGTAGGGTATTTTCAAGTCCCACCCTAACGATTTAATACAGTGGGGTGTGAACACAGATTTATTAATAGATTTTTTGTAGATAGCGTTTATAGCTCAATTTGTACTATGATTTTGGAATATGATTCAGTTCAAAATTATTCAGACCAACTGTTCAATGTATATGTTACGGCTAATACCCGAAGTGCGGCTACACCTAGTTTTAGCCGGTTAGAACTAGGTGTAGCCACTTAGTCTTGGTTAAACCTAGTACTAGCCGATTGTTTTCGGGTAAAACTAGGTCTCAAGTCCTGTTGTAGTGCAAGTGTTGGACTCGAAGTCACTTGTCTGTGACAGAAGGTAGATTAGGTTCGTTAGGTTGCTTCCTACCACGCACATGCGACGACGAGCGAAGCGAGGAGGAGCCAACTTCTTTCAAAACATGTCTCGATTCGAGGTTTAACCAAGACTAAGTGGCTACACCTAGTTCTAACCGGCTAAAACTAGGTGTAGCCGCACTTCGGGTATTAGCCGTAACATATACATCTAGTTACTCGTATATACTTGTCACCGAAAAATAACAAAATCCGTACGTTTATAAATTTCCTGAAGCTATAATCAATTTTGTGTATAAATAAATAAAAATATTGGACATCGCAAATTTTATTGATATAACTAGCTGTGCCAGCGACTTCGTCCGCGTGGAATAGTTATTATCATAAAAACGGTTCTAGCGAGTTAATCTTAAAAGATAGACATATACTGTCGTGGACATTTTGTTAGATCATTTCAAGAGGAATAGTTTTCGCAGCACACGCACCGGAAGCCCTCAAAGATGAATAATTTTCCCCGTTTTTTCACATTTTCCATTGTATCTTCGCTCATATAAGTTACAGCGTGATGTTATATGGCCTAAAGCCTTCCTCGATAAATGGTCTATCTAACACAAAAAGAATTTTTCAATTCGCACCAGTAGTTCCTGAGATTAGCGCGTTCAAACAAACAAACAAACTCTTCAGCTTTATAATATTAGTATATATTATGTCTGACGTCAATTTTTGATAGGTATTGTAAATATAAGAAAACTTACTTACTCAGGTACTTTTCTTGGTGCCGGTTTTAATTAAGAGACATTTAAATGCAGAGTTGCTGACATACATATTATATGTAGATGGCAGAAAATATACATCCAAAGCAAATAACAAGATAAAGATAAAAGATAAAGAATCTTTATTGATAATGTAAAGTTGTAACATAGGTATAAGTACTAATATCATAGAATATGCTACACAAATTACAATATCTCGACGAATTGAATTTATAACATTTAGTTTTATTAAAATTTTAGAAGTTACAATGTCAAGTTTTATTAATAACATAATGAAAATTTTTGTTATTAAAATCATGTCAAACATAATAATAGGTATGTAATCATACAATATGTCAACTTAAATAAATCTTGGTACTGTCACTTTAGCTGTATAGGGGCTAAATGATTAAAACATAGTCATATCGTTAGCTTCAATAATGCTCTATGTGCCCATGTGAAAAGTAAAATAATTATTGTTATATATAAGAATACAAAGTAGCCTATGTCACCTACATACTACTACATGCATACCATCATGATGATCCGTTCAGCCGGTTTGCGTAATGCGCTTTTAAATAGACAGACAAACAGATATGCATTCGCAGTTCTCTAAATTTTTGGAACGCTTTTCTGCTATCAAGTGTCAAACATTTTTTATCTGATAAACTTAAAACAATTTCAACGTATAGACCCTCTTTAGCTTATTATATGTATAGAATAGAAAAATACAGATTCTTTACAAAATGCCTACTAACGTCATCTACCCTTTCTTAATCAGTGGTATCTACAACATCGACAAATTAAGTGTAAAACAAACCTAATGAAATTTAAATATCCAACAATAACTGCGCAATAAAATCGTGAGGGGAGGTGGCGCTATTGTATATATTGTAGGGGATTGTTCTGAAAAGGGACCTTATCATAGTAAGTAACACTTCAATGAATAATGGTGGATTACGGACACGTTACGCACTTGCGTGCTAAGATTAACATGAGTTTTTTGTTGTTTTACACTAAATCTACATCTCCATCATCTACATTTTTCATTAGATAAATACTTTGACTGCCATGTTAGCTTAGTTGGTAGTGGCTCTGCCTTTTAATCTAGGGGTGCGTGTTCGATTTCCGCATAGTAATTATGAATTAAAAAAAAAAAAATTACTTGTGTTGAGTCTAGTCTTTTTTATGTATAATAAGCATCTATTTACGAAATAAAAGTACGTATGTATTATATCCGTTATCTACTACCCATGATACAAGCGTAAGCTTAGTATGGGGCTAGATGGCGCTTTGTGATTTGTCCTGAAATATTTATTTATTTACTTTGTTATAAATAAGAAAGAAAATACTTACCCTCATTGCTTATATTTCAGTTAACCACTTCATCGATAGATTTAACACCTGATAAGATTTACTCATCAGGTTTTTTCACCGCCAAAAATGCTAGTGAAAATTAGTAGGTAGGTAGTAAAGAGATTTGGCCTTCCAGACACATTTTTATAACAATATTGCATTGCGCCACTACATATTCTTATGCTATTTACCTACTATTCTAGTAGTATTTTGTCATTGCTATCACGGGAGACGGTTGTTGATTTCCTCACGATGTTTTCCTTCACCGCTAAACGAGTGCAAATGCACACATAATTTGAGAAACAAGTCATGGTGCAGGGCTAGATTTGCACCAAGGTACGTCAGAATATAAGGAGCTTTTACCACCAACCATCTTTACTCTCTGAATAGTGCGACAAAGTCACAACCTTACAAATAAATTACTACGTGCTCATCTATACTAATATTATAAAGCTGAAGAGTTTGTTTGTTTGTTTGTTTGCTTGAACGCGCTAATCTCAGGAACTACTGGTGCGAATTGAAAAATTATTTTTGTGTTGAATAGACCATTTATCGAGGAAGGCTTTAGGCTATATAACATCACGCTGCAACTAATAGGAGCGAAGAAACAATGGAAAATGTGGAAAAAACGGGGAAAATTATTCATCTCTGAGGGCTTCCGTTGCGTGCGCTGCGAAAATGGTTCAAGAAATCAAAAAAATGTGTATGAAAGAATTATTCCTCTTGAAATGATCTAACAAAATGTCCGCAACAGTATATGTCTATCTTTTGAGGTTAACTCACTAGAACCGTTTTTATGGTAATAACTATTCCACGCGGACGAAGTCGCGCGCACCAGCTAGTTTACTAATAACGTACAAGTAGGGGCGGATATATCTCGAGAATAATAAGTATGGTAACATGCTCTCGGGAGCGCATTTTGACTTATTAGGGAGACAGTGGTGTAGTTAGTGTAGACAGAGATAAAAGCTAAGTAGGAAACTTACTATAGATTAGCTACGAGTATGAAGCAATATAGGCTGTTATAAGAAAACTAAGTCTACCTATATTTAAGAAAATTTAATAATTGATTCACATGAGTCGAGTATCCTATCTTATATTGTGTGTTTTTAAGTTCCTCGATAATAGATATGTTACGGCTAATACCCGAAGTGCGGCTACACCTAGTTTTAGCCGGTTAGAACTAGGTGTAGCCACTTACTCTTGGTTAAACCTAGTACTAGCCGATTGTTTTCGGGTAAAACTAGGTCTCAAGTCCTGTTGTAGTGCAAGAGTTGGACTCGAAGTCACTTGTCTATGACAGAAGGTAGATTAGGTTCGTTAGGTTGCTTTCTACCACGCACATGCGACGACGAGCGAAGCGAGGAGGAGCCAACTTCTTTCAAAACATGTCTCGATTCGGGGTTTAACCAAGACTAAGTGGCTACACCTAGTTCTAACCGGCTAAAACTAGGTGTAGCCGCACTTCGGGTATTAGCCGTAACAGATATAAATAATAGGTAGATATAATATAACAACAGAAGAAGGGGCGGATACATCTTGAGTTTAACAGTCCCTCGGAAGAGCATTGTTGTCTTATTAGGGTTAGTGATGAGATTACTGAGGATCCCTCCACACCACAGTATTTGATTGCGGTGCATATATTATAAGTAGTTAGGTGCGTAACTTTGCGGTTATTGAAGCGATTTATTACAAGTCTAACAAGCACATTAAATAGCGATTGGGGCTCAACGGTTCCAGTGTCTGCTTTTCATCCAGATGCACCCTGGTTCGAATCCGGCCCTACACCAATGACTTGTATTTTCAAGTTTTGTGTGGATTTGCACTCGCTTAACGGTGTGGAGGAAAACATCGTGAGGAAACTGACATGTTTGTGGACCACAATATCCGAGGACATGTGTCTTCCGTGGAAGGACCTGGGCGCCCACCCCAATGTATCTGCCCAAGAAAACTCCTCTAATGAATTAATTCTGCGGGGGAGTCACGACCCTCAGTCATGAGGAATACGAATAAAGAGAGAGTGAACAAGCACATTATTGATACATTCGAAGTAGAGGGAAGATTTTTATTTGGAAGTTTTTTTTTAAGATAGTACACCTAAGTATAAAAAATATGATGTAAAATTAAATAACAATTTGATAAATTAAACTGACTCATCTCAGCGCCCAAAGAAGGTCCGTTCAGAAAAAAATGCGTGAATTATTTCCATATCTCAAAACCTACTTGACTGATTTTTTAGGTACCTAAGTACTGTGTTTCTAAAGTTGAAACATACTAAATGTAATATTATAGAGACATCGTCTCTTATGTATAGTTTCCGTAAAATACGAAAAGGATAGCTATACAAAGATACATAATATATGTACATACTTGCCCTGCTTTACCTAGGTATGAAATTTTTCACACATGTGCTAGAAAGTAATAAAGTAATACTATTATCATTCGTATCGAATTGATAAACTTCCTTTTAAAAAAAATCTTAAAACACCTACCTTCCTAAATACCTTACGTCTACTAAAAAGATAAAGGTGCGGAAACATTATTATTCTACCAGATTGAGTTTTCCGAATCTTAAAAAAACACCCCTCAAAGGCGGATACTAATTTTCTTTCAAGTTTTAAAAGAAGCTTTCTTTTAAGAAGTGGAAAAAAGTTAAAGTTACAATCGGAAAGAGAAATTTGCGATTTAAATTCTCTCTAATGAAGCTGAGAACTTTGTAATGGCGGCCGGGGCGGATTGTGGAGACATAAAACACTCATGGATTGGCATAACCGCACGAAGATAGATAGATAGATAGATATACGCTTTATTTAAATCAGAAACACTCTACAAAAAAATTCAGAAGAATTGAAAACCTGTTTTGAAAACGGATAAAAAACGAAAGCGCCTAGTGATGGTATTACATTAGGACGCTTCCGTGGCTCGAATGACACGGTAAATTTATCGTAGGTATTTTTATAGTACGACAGTCGCTAAGCCATATTATTATCAGAGGCTAATAAGGGTTGTTTGAAAACTTTCGACACTAAAATTGAACATTTGCTTAAGTTTTATCAAAAAAAATATGTTTTCATGCAAAAAATCTTTTTTCGTGAAATCTTCGTAACTACAAAACCTATGCCTCTGGTTTTCTAGAGGCGAGATCTTTGTTTAGACACCAACAATTCGAGATACAAACCATCAGTCTATCTCTCTTAGTTTTTGAGTCTAACTAAACAACAGTTTGTATGGAAATAGCACACAGACGACTGCCCGTTGAATAAAAAACAGTGACTTATTTTTTTAAGTCCTGTCCTTTTCTGTACTATGTCTATAGCGGATTAAGGAAAAAAGTTCAAATTGGACGATTGTAGATAGGGTAGTCAATGTAAGTGGGGTGCTATTTTACTTATTTGGCTCAATAAATAGTATAAAGCAAAGTCGCTTCCCTCGTATGTGTTTTGTTGTGGTTTTAATTTTTTTTTCTATTATCTTCTATGTTCAGATTTTCAGCCCTCTTCAGCTAGTATGTATACATAACGCCGCCCGATATACATACGAAGCCGCGGGGAAAATCTAGTTTTAGATAAAACAAAATGTTAGAGATGATTAATAATATGGCACCTTCACATTTTATTTATATATCGCTTGCCCAGAAGAAACCGGTATAAATCCCCAGAATATTAGTATTATCAAGACTGAAATCCCAACATTTGACTAACTTTTAAACTTGGAAGAGTTTTTTTTTGTAAAAATCATTACTTTTTTTTACATGATATAGGCTTGCGCTTGACTACCTGATGTTAAGCAACGTTATAATCTACGATCTAGCTCGCTTGCCTAGAAGAAACCGGTTTACTCTCGACTTGAAGATGTTAAGCAACGTTATAATCTACGATCTAACTCGCTTGCCTAGAAGAAACCGGTTTACTCTCGACTTGAAGACCGACAAATACCTACCTACATAATTAATTACTGGTTTACGAATATTTTGCTAATAGATACGAGTATAACAATTCTATGTGCTTGAAGTTCTATATTATACTTACATATACATTTTATTATATATAGACACAAATTAAAAATACTGCATCATTTTGTAACAAAATTGTATTCAAGAATAATAATAATAAATATATTCAATATTTTAAGACTACAATATAATAAAACAGACCTAGTACAGTCACATTTCCAATTCTTTAAATGATTCTGTTCCAGATGCTGCATGAATTGCTTTTGTATCTGTACTAAGACCTCAGCAATCGACAATAGATATTTTACAATATTATTTCATTTGCATTGGAGACAACTGCTTTTAAAACGAATTCAATTTGAGATTTTAAACAATTATTTTTAATGTTGATTATTTCGAAATAAACTATGAAAAATTTAAGTTTTTTTTTTAAATTATTATTTATTCAATATTATTATTATTTATTCGATCATGAATAATTGCAACTTTTTAAAATTTAAATTATGTATGTTGTGTTCTGACTATTTTATGACAAGGCTATTGTGGCAATCGGTTCCATACTTCTTATTAAAAAAATAAGTAAGTTCTGACTAAAAAATCGACTCAAAAAAAACCATGCCACATATTACGTTATTAAAAATAACCATTCCATCCAAAAGGCCCTAACACACTGTATATTTCATAACCGAGAACAATCTCAAATGTGTTGCCACACGATCGAGTTTTGCAAACTAATATTCGAACTAGTACCTTATTGGATACACCGGTATTAATGATGGTAAGAGATGGAATCAAAATGCCTCATCACAAGTTGCATTAGATATTTGAAAGTGATCTTTAATACACAGCAATAAGGTTCATTATTGTAGGACAGCTATGATGATGTCGAAAGATTGCCGGAAGTCCAGAACCAAAACGTTTTATCACAAGTTGCATTAGATATTTATTTGCATGTGATCTTTAACATTAAAACATAAGGTTCATTATTGTAGTAGAGCCGCGTTGGCGATGATGGAACGCGAAAATCAAAACGTATTTTAACGAGTTGTAATAGTTTTTATGAATATGTTAACGGCGACAGATTGCCAGAACCAAAACGTCTTATCACACGTTGCAATAGATTTTTAAAAATAATCTCTAACACACAGTAATAAGGTTCATTATTGTAGTACAGCCGCGTTCGCGATAATGGAAGGTGAATTGATGGTCTCTCCAAGACTCTGGAGAAGTTCCTTTCGGTAGTCGTCGAAATCTCCATCCACCTGAAAGAAAAAAAAAATATCAATTAAATCTTCTTTCTCTATCTATCTTACATAGAAGTTACTTGCGAAAACGAGACGAATGGATGCGCAAAAAAGATACAAAAATAGTCTCTTTTTTTACAAGGAGTGGGTTTGCACTTGACCGTTATTCGCCTGAAGGTAAGCAATCATTACGGTCTAGGATGGAAAGCTTACCCAGTAAGAACCGATAATAAAATAATGGGGTCATATTGTCTGAAACTTTACTTGCAAAGCGGTTCTGTGTATGTGTGTGTGTATGACATTTCAAACATTTTAATAATGAGTAATAGTCTGGTTCTCTAAATACTATCACACGTTTTGATATCATAATCACATCTATTTTACTATGATCATCAATTATGTATCAATGATCATGTCAATTACTATATTATGTAATCACACCACGAATAGTTTTGTTACTATGATCATTACTGACTAAGTACTATACATTGTATTATGATACTGTGATCACGCACTATTTTACTTTGATCATCAATTTAATTACTATGATCTTTAATTACATTAATATGACAATGAATTATATTACTATGATCACCCCTTCTGTTGCTATGATCACCTCTTCTGTTACTATGATCACCTCTTCTATGACTATGATCACACCCACCTCGTTGATAGTCTGGTCCTCTATGACGTACAGCGTACACTCGGTCTCACGGATGAGTCGTTCGTCGTGAGATACTATGATCACACCACCTTTGTAAGCATTGATCGCTTCTGCTAGCGCGTCTATACTCTCGATGTCCAAGTTGTTTGTAGGTTCGTCCTGGAATCAGACAAATAAGTTTGTTATGAAACTAGTTGCAAAACTGGTTTTACATATATTTTTAGTGGTGTTTCAAGGTAGCTCTTAAGCGGAACATAAAAATACAAAAAAAAAACTGTACCAGTGAACATTAATATATTGAAGATATTTATACTTTCTTTGCACATTATGCTAAAAGGTTCCATTTGTGTGTTCTTGTCACCTCCCTTTATGCTAAAATGAAAATAGATTTTGACGAAAGTTTGCATACCTACGTGTAGCTTATATCCTGAACTAAAAGTTGAAAAACCCATTTTATCAAAAATACACTTACCAAAATAACAACATCGGGAGCCATAAGAGTCAGTTCAGCCAGCGCTACCCTAGCTTTCTGGCCTCCACTGAGATCTTTCATCTTGATAGTATGGGCATGGCTGGCCAGGCCGAAGGTACCCAGGACCTTTCTCGGTTAACGGTTCTAAATTTGTATGTATATTTAAAGCTATTTCGCACTCAAACGACTGAACCGACTTTGATGCAATTTTGCATACTTGTAGCTTATATCCTAGACTAAAAGTTAGGGTACTGTAATCCCGGGTTAACTCAAATTTAATCCAAAAACACTTACCAAAATAACAACATCAGGAGCCATAAGAGTCAGTTCAGCCAGCGCTACCCTAGCTTTCTGGCCACCACTGAGATCTTTCATCTTGATAGTATGGGCATGACTGGCCAGTCCGAAGGTACCGAGGGCTTTCCTTGCCTTCTCGTATTGGAGGCCGAAAAGACGTTGCAGGTATTCAGCGGGGGACTCCTCCGCTGTAAGGTGCTCGCCGGAGTGCTGGTCGAAACGACCTATCCTCTGTAAGGAAAGAGAAAATGGAGTTAGTATAAAATATATTGTATGTATGTATGACTAACGGGAATATTGAGAAATTTTTTTTAAAAAAAACAACGTTTAGGACACTGGGCGAAGGTGGAATTATTTTCCAGCAAAGAAGAATGTTTCCTGAAATCAATTTTAAATTTCTTGTTTACTTACCAATCGATGGTTCCTAATGAGCTCCCCCTTGATGGGACTCAGATCCCCCACCAGCAGCTTCAGGAAGGTGGACTTGCCCACTCCGTTGGGACCCACTATGGCTATACGCGAGTTCAGATCTATACCGAAGTCCACGCCTATGAATAGGGGCTTCTGTTTCGCGAAGTTGAAGTCTACGTCTGTAGATTACAAAAAAAAATATGTTAATTTGACATTCTGTAGTACCTGTAGACTTTTTATTTGAAAGAAAGAAAGAAAACATTTATTGTGACAGATTTAACAGAAGAACACACAGGAGTAAAAACATAATAAACAAACATAAAAATCTGCCACAACACAGCCCCAACTCAGCATAATGCTGGTTGTGTGGAAGCAACCAGCGCTGGTCTTCCGTTGGGGCTGGCTTTATTTTATTTTGTATTCATCAATTTGCAAGTTATGCGTGGATTTGTACTCGCTTTACGTTACGGTGAAGGAAAACTTCACGAGGAAACCGACATCTGACAATCAGCGCGAGTCACAACCCTCAGTATTGAGGAACATGACACGAGGAGGAAGTGAATGAGAATGAGTAGAAAATAAATAGGAGAAGGATGAGTAGTAGAAGAAATAGAAGGAGGATAAGAAATGAAATGAAATGAAATAATTTATTCGAAATCATGTCACGTTACATTCACATAACTCTAATAAATATATTAGAGGGAAAGCACATTTCAAGATATACATCGTCAATATTTTTAAAATTATATTCTATACATATATTGATTATTTATGACAAATTTAATTTTTTTTGTTAATAACATATTTTAGAGGGCAATTGATTAATTTAAATATGTATTTAAAGTTAAATAAGTTTTACTATCAGCTGTAAAGAGGCTTCGTCAAATAGTGTCGCAGAAAATTATAAATTAAAAATTACAGTATATTATTATAAAGGATAGAGCTGTATAGAGGCTATGTCAAAAATATAAATAGATAAACTAAATTTTACTTAAGTAGAAGTAGGAGGTGGATGAGTAGAAGTAGGATGAGGATGAGTAGAAGTAGAAGGAGGAGTACTCACTGTGCAGCCCCAGTATGGGCGGCTGCAGCGGCGGCGGGTCGGGGAAGCTGAACTTGACGATGTACTCCTTAGGCCGCTGCAGCAGCGTGACCGGCGCCGCGCCCTCCACGTCCTCGTTGCTGGTCTTGCTGCGGCTCTTCTCCTGCTTGCGGGTGAGGGCCTCTTTTTGTTTCTTCTCCTGCAATTTGATAGGTATTTGGTGAATATGAAGAGAGAGAAAACAATTGTAAGTGTGATATGCAAAATATACGGCGTTTTTTTTATTTTTGTAATGCGTAAAACACTTTAAATATTATTATATATATATATATATATATATATATGTGACTCATCCGCATATCTCTTTTTCATTTTGTCGCTTTGACGCTACAACGGATCAACGGGTCATCGAAATTTTGTATGGTGAAAGTATTGGGTCCTGTAAAGTGACATGGGCTATTTTTGTATCGACGCCACGCGGGCGTAACAACGAGCAGCCACTTATTAGTCATAAAAACTATTGAATTTAATTTAAAAATTTAATAAGTCAGTTAAAAAATAAAGAAATCATTCATAAGTACTGAGACACTACGCTTATTGAAAGTCGGTTAAAAAGCACTCCAACCAAGTGAGGAAACCGACATGTTTGGGGACCACAATATCCGAGGACATGTGTCTTCCGTGTAAGGACCTGGGCGCCCACCACGATGTATCTGCACAAGAGAACTACCCTAACGAATTAATTCTGTGGGGGAGTCACGACCCTCAGTCATGAGGAAATACGACTTAAGAGAGAAAAAGCACTCACCGCCTGTTTCTTAGACTGTCCATGCGCCTTTAGATCCTTCAGCCGTTTCTCCTGTTTCTCATACTCTTTAATCTGCTCTTTCCGTTTCTGTGCGTACATTTTCTTGAACATAGAGTAGTTTCCTTTGTAGTAGAACAACTTTTGCTGATCGAGATGGATGATCTCATTGCACACGTTGTCGAGGAAAGATTGGTCGTGAGATACGACAAGGAGGGTCTTCTTCCAACCTTGGAGGTAGCTGCAATCAACCAATCAATCCACCGATCAATTAATAACCTTACTTTTGCTTGTCGTGTTGATGTGCTACCAAAAGACGCGTCATTTCAGTACAATGCCATCTAGCGCAACATTCACGAACTTCTTCTATATTTTCACAGATAAAAATATGTTTAAAGTGGCTAAATCGGTAATGTTGCCATAGTCGCCTCGACAGTTAACGCCAATTTTTTTTTTAGGTAAGCATAGTCACCCTGACGCGCGAGTGGATATGTGGCAAAAGCTAATAAGGGAAGATTGGTCAGGAGATTATGGGAGGGCTTGATTACAACTATGGAAGTCGGTGAATCAGATAATCAATCAGTCAATCAATCAATCTGATCAAGCAGCACATGAGACTAGTTATAGAGGAAAGATTCTTAAAAAAATCTTTATTGCAACACGATAATAATCACAAAGAAAAAAAAAATATAGTACCACAAGTGGCGGCCTTATTACTAAAAGCAATCTCTTCCAGGCAACTTTGAATGGAAATGAATAAATAAGAGAAACTATTAAAGCAATTAAATCTGTCGAAGCGAATAAATCCGTTAAAGGAAGATAAAAATTAAAAAAAACAGCCTATTATTTTGGTCAATAAACGAATTCGTTCATTTTCTTATTCAAACTTAATTTGTTTTTTTTTTAATTTCAGTTAAATATATAAAACTCAAATGTATACGACTGACTGACTGATATAGTGATCTATCAACGCACAGCTCAAACCACTGGACGGATTGGGCTGACATTTGGAATGAAGGTAGATGTTACGACGTAGGCATCCGCTAAGAAAGGATTTTTGGAAATGCCACTTTTAAAGGGGTGAAAAAGGGGATGCAAGTTTTACTTCTTAATGCCAGCGAAGCCGCGAGCACCTACTATTTCTATCTGTATTTGTGTAAGAAACTCAATACTTACTTGTCCAACCAAATGACAGCGTTGAGATCTAAATGGTTCGTAGGTTCGTCGAGTAACAACAACGTCGGTTCTATGTAGAGCGCTCTGAAACAATAAAACAATACAAATATAAAGAAATATATTTAAAAACAGATTAGAAACTTGACTTTTACTTAAGGTCGTACGACCAGATAGTTATGATGGTAAAAAAACTGTTGACTTTTTTTTATGTTACTATGTACTTAGTAGAATTTAATTTATATCAATATTTATCATTAGAGCGGTTCTGATTATGAGAATAAATAAATAAATTGTTAACAGTTTTTTGTATTACATTGTATTGAGTTAGGTAGTGATGTTACGAATATTCGCATTCGCATTCGAGAATAATCGCATATTTTTGCACATTCGTATTCGCATTCGCAAATTATTGCGAATATTTTGCGAATATGAAAATCAGAAAAAAAAACAAGTTGAAGATGATAGTAGGTTAATAAAATTAAAATTAATTCATTTCTTATGTTTTTTAATACAAGACAAAGTAGATTATTCTCGTAATCAATCACATTATCAGTCTTCACTTCACTTTATCATTTGCCTTGGCATTACTTATTTACATATTTTACTTTACTTTGGGCAATGAAGCTTAACAATTAAATTTTCTTTGAAACTTATAAGACAAAATATATAATGCAATAAATGCAATATAAGTAAACAAACAGAAACTAATTCTTCTTAGAGTTTTTTATACGTTTTTACTATCACATAACACTTTAATGTTATTATAATCAATCATCTACTTAAACAAAACTAAAAATGATAATCAGATAAAGCATTTTTTTCCTGCAATAATCTATAATATGAATTCTCGTAACAAACTACAAACGGAACGCACTTCGTTCAAACTGCCATCAAGCCATAGACGATTGGCGCTGAATTTGAAAACAAAAACGAAACATCCAATAAATAAAATTATGATTAAAAAAAAAAACGGAACATTCGCATTCGCATTCGCGAATGTCGGTTATGGATATTCGCATCCGCATTCGCATTCGCGAATGTTTAAAAAATGACATTCGTTACATCACTAGTACCTAATAACAATATAACATTACGTTGACATAACCATTATGTCGTGAAGTTACCTGTACATATTATAAAGCTGAAGAGGGTAAAAAATCTGAACAGAAGATATTAGAAAAAATGTTTGGGTATACTTTTAATCCATAACAAAACACGTTTCAGCAGTTTTTAGATTTTTTTGTCTGTATATCTGTTTGTCTGTTTATCTAAACGCTCATAACGCAAAAACGGCTGAACGAATCATCATGGTTTTTGGTATGTAGGTAGTATGAGGTCTTAGAAGTGTCATAGGCTACTTTTTATCTCAAAATAATGCGAGCGAAGCCGCTGGCGTCCACTAGTTAATAATTATTATTATGATTATGATATAATATGTATTTTGAAATGTGAAATGTGTATGGACTAAAGGTCTGAAATAAATTACATTTATTTATTTATTTTATTTAAATAATAATCGAATTGTGTTTCTTGGTTCGTTTGTTCCTCATTCGCGTCACAACGGAGTGTCGAATCAACAAGTTTTTGGTTTCGTGTTAAAAAAAACACACTACTAGAGTGCGTACAACATAACTTTGCGCGCGACTGGCGGCAGCACTTATGCCAAGAATTGACCTCTAATCAAATTGCACATTTTAGTTCCAATTTTATCCGCGCGCAGAGTTATCTTGCTAGAACTTTAGGTAGTACCTGGCCAGAGAGACCCTCATGCGCCAGCCTCCCGAGAAGTTGTTGGTAGCTCGGTCCTGCATCTCCTTGCTGAACCCCAGACCCGCCAGGATGCGTCGCGCGCGCGGCTCCGCTGAGTCCGCGCCGATTGCTTTCAGCTCTGCGTATACCTGGGAAATACGAACGAGTTAAAAAAGGATAAGGACAGCTTTTAAAACAAGTTTATTAGTATTTTTATAACTACATTATTATTTTCAGCCAGTGCAGCGGTCAAATCAAGCTGGTGTCAATATCATTCATTTATTACTTTAAATTTACGCGAGGCAGCAATAATTACAGATTTTACCGTTATATCATATTTTACATGTGATAGTAGCAACAAACTTTACAAGACAAAAAAATACGTAATTTTGAGTTAAAAATAATGTATACTCTCCCAGTAGTAGTTACAAGCTCTCTTATCTTAATAAAACATAACACAGAATAAAAATTCAACTCACCTCGTTAAGTCTGTCTTGTACTTTCATGTTTCCTTTTTCAGTTTCCGCTTCCAATTCCTTGCATTCTTTGAGTAATTCTGAAATGTAATATAATAGCAAATTAGCAAGATTAAGCAAAGAACATATTATTAAACATTAATTCACATGTAACGCTTATAATTATTATGTCAATAAATATTATTTTGTATTCGTTTTGTTTTTGTTTTTACACGGAATAGGCCAACGTTTGACTACAGCCTGCCTGATGTTAAGCACCACTGCAGTGTAAGATGTTGCACGTTTGCCTAGGAGAAACCTATTTACTCTGGATTTGAAGCCCCTTATTATAATAATGGTTATATATTTCTGGAAAATGGGCTCCAGGTAGAGAGTTCCATAACAAACGTAAATCCTTTAACTTTATAACGAATTTTGTAATGAACCACAGGTATACGACGTACGTAACGTATGGAGCAGCACTTGCACAAACGACACGAGCACAAGCGACACTGTGTACTTAGACTCACCAGTCCGTTTGACGTCGGCCTCCAGCAGTGTGTTGACTGCGGACATCTCGCTCGCACTCACTTCCTGGAATAGTTAGTAATCATTTAAAATTATGGTTTTCATGGAGAAAAAGAGCTATATTAGAGAGGATATGACAAGTTACATGTTATGATTATAATGGTTATGATTATAGTGATTATGGTTATGCCTAAATTATAACATCAGATGGTAGTTTACCTGTTCACACAGCAGTATGTCGATATGCGGGGGCAGGGGGAAGGCGCGTTGTGCTAAATGTCTCAGAAGGGTCGTCTTGCCGTGACCGTTGGGGCCTACAAGACCGTATCTATGAAACGAAAGAAGTATTTAATTAGATAAGGAAAATTTTCTGTGAATATAGACAAGGGAATTGTACCTACGTGTATGTGTGTGTATGTGTGTCTGTACCCATGAGTGCAATAAATGATTTTGATTTGATTTACATATTAATAAGCATATTTACACAACCCTAACTTATCATAATGCTATGAGTGCGGAAATGCAAACAATAGCATACGCAATACTGAATACTTAATTACTGAAAATTTAATATGATGAAAGTTTTATATAACATTATTGTTGAAAAACGATTTTAATTTGTTACTGTATAACTGCTAGGACAATTATATACACTGGCCATGTTATCTACTATAAGTTACCCCGTAATAAAGATATTTCGAAATTTGAATTTGAATACTGAATACTGAATGGCCTTTTTTACCCAAGAAAAATTTTTTTTTTGGTCTAGTAGTTTCGTACCAGTCTGCGTGCTCTCGGGCAAAGGTCTTGCTCCTGGTTGTTTGGTTTGTGTTAATCTAGTCTAGAGTGTATTCATCCATCATCATCATCATAATTCAGCATGCACATAGTTAAAGACGAATGAATCTTACCTCCGTCCGCTAGCGATCAGTAAGTTGGCGTTCAGGAACAAATCTTTTCCTTTGGCTGCGATTGAGAAGTTCTCTACTTTGATGTCGACCGCGTTCTCTAGGGCCGCCATTTGACCTGGGAATAAAAATATATAGATTTTTGTATAATAAGTACTTACTGTAATATATGTGCAATACCAATAACAATTTTGGTTTAACTTTATTACAAAAAAAATCGATATCAAATAGAAACCTAATTAAGAAAAACAAACGAGAAATCCGCAGACAAATGTATTCAAACGAAATTTAAGATACATATTTGAAAACCTAAATAGATCACCATGACGAAAATCATCATCATCATCATCTCTATTTTTGTTATAGGTACACATTTGAGTGATGTAATGATCTGGTGGCTTATGGTCAAGCGTTATATAGAAAAAAACTCACCAGCAGATTTCTGCGCCTGGCTGACCGTGAAGTTGGCGTCAAGGTCACTGTGACCTTGACCTCCCTTCTTGGTCAGCAACTCCATCTGCTTCTCATACTCTTGTTTCTTCTTTAATGCTTTCTTCTCTTTATGGCTGAGCTTCTTCTCTGCCGGCTCCATTGGCTTCTGTTTCTCCCTTGATGATAGTTCTGATACCTGAAATCAAATATAACTATGTATTTTAGCTAAATTTATTAAGTTATTTGACGAGATATTGTAATTTGTGTGGCATATTCTATGATATATGTACTTTTGTATGTACGTTGCAACTTTACAGTATCAATACAGATTCTTTATCTTTTATTTTTATACAAAGTTACCTCAAAGACACCAGCAACATCACAAGAGTAACAAATCAACAGCAATAACTTTTGGAAATTAGCGAAAGAGATTCAGATTTTAATTTTTTTTTACATTCAAATTGATTAAAACAATAGAATAATAAAAAAAAATCTTTCAGAAGGCTTGATAACCTCCTTTTTTTGGAAGTCGGTTAAAAATCAGTAAATAACAAGTAAAACAAAAACAGATAGCGCTCATCACTCTAAGTCATAGTTTATTTTTAATGTTACTTAAATAGGTAAGTATATATAATAGGTACATGGGCAAAATTTAGACTTGAAAGTGACATTAAAATATCTTACCTCATCTTCCTCTTCCTTCACAGCTTCCTCTTCTTCTACAACTTCTTTTTCTTCTACTTCCTCTACTTTGACTGTTTTTTTCTTCTTATCCTGTAGTCAGTTAAATATTTACTCATCACAGGTTTGGAGTAAGCTAATTAGCAAGTTCACTATAACTAAAAAATAAAATAAATACTCCGGGACATTGCACACAGCGCCATCTAGCCCCACACTAAGCAAACGCTTGTGTCGTGGGCGCTAGATAACGGATATAATACTTACATACTTTTCTTTTGTAAACACATACTTATTATACATAGAAACAACCAGACCCAACACAAGTAATTATAAATTTTAAAATTCATAAATACTTGTGTCACGCGGGAATCGAACCCACAACCCCTAGATTAGAAGGCAGAGCTACTACCAACTAAGCTAAAAGGCCAATCATAACAATCACTAATAAGTAATAATAACAGACATTTTCTGTGACACACTGAAACTTCTATATTATAGATTTAAAAAACAAGATAAAATGTGCAGGACTACTAATTAAATATTGGGACACACATGATATATTACAAAGTTTGATAATAAAATGTTTGTTAAACACTACATTGTTAGGTTCTTCTAAGCAAGCGCGCTAGATCGTAGATTATAACGTTGCTTGAGATTAGGCAAGTTGTAGTCAAGCGTGAGCCTATCTTGTAAAAAAAAGGTAAATGATATTTTTGAGAACCACAAAATCTTCCGTGGAAGGTTCTGGTTCAAGTTTACCATGAATTTGCTCAAGATATCTTGCCGACTAAATAAATTCTACAGGGAAGTCACAACCCTCAATCTTCTTCTTATCGAATGAGAGTTGCCAACTCTGGTGTCGAGAGTTTATCAAGCCGCCCTAAGGGCCTCTGAAAGGTAACTACCAAAACAGAGTGATGTTATCCGTATCAAAAGTATGATATGTTAATCCAGAACCAGACAACACTAATTTAATCTAAATTGATGCAGAATAAACTGTTGCCTGTATAATATCAATAGGGAAAGTTAGGAAGTAAGTTCATTTGAAATGCTTGCTGGTATTGAATTGAGATAATGAGCACAAAATTGGAATGAATAGTGGTCCTTTAACAGAACAACCTTCATCATGGATATTAATATGTGTAAAGAGGTTGTTACCTTAGCTTTAGGCACTTCCGGTTCTGGTTCAGTCTCTTTAATTTCAAACTTCGCTAATTCCGCCTCAATGTCGTCCATGTTGTTTTTTTTCTTGTTCTTTCCTGTAAAAATATAAAATACGTAAGTGGAACGTATGTTAAAAATATAATTTTAATAGTTTATTTTTGTCTAAGACAGGCCTAAAACCTGCTGGCGTTACAATCTCGACCGGTGTCGGGGTGCCTGGCGTGAGGAGGCGGAGACCGGGACCATGGAGGGAGTTGGGGGAGACCAGCGCCCAGGAGTGGGGCAGTACAGGTTAGTAAAAAAAAGTTTATTTTTGGAAAAAGAGTTAGTGGAATCTAACGCATTACCTTTTAAGGGTACAAAACATGTGTAAGGAACAACTTTTATTCTATTGACTTTCATTGTTATTTTGACAAAATATAAAATATCTTTTATTCGTATCTCTTAACAATAATGAAGCAATAAAGATTTTTACCTTTGGTTTTGACTGGAACAGGTATTTCGTCGTCTTCTTCTTCGGACGGCATTTTCAGTTCTTTATCACTCTCCTCATCTGGCCAATCTTCTTTTTTGCCTTTACCTGGTGGGAGTTAATAAAAAATATTACAAATAAATAAATATCATTTCTATAGAGTGCACATTACAATGGCAAATTAATTAATGTCAGAGGCCCTTATGGTGGTTAGAAAACTGTTAAGACTATAATACAAACTTATTGGTTCTAAGTTATGACAATACAACACAATATATATTTTTTTTGTTACAACAGAACATTTATAAATAGGTAGAAACACACAGGCTGCCTTCTGACAATGGACATACATATTTCACTCATAAAACACACACACACACACCTTTAATAAAAACAAACACTTGGATTCACTGTTTACAAAATTCATATACTATTATGTAATCCCTATGGAAATTGACAGACATAGCTCTTATATATTTTGAATACCACATTTATACTTCCAGATAGTAAAAGCAATTTTCATCCAATAAGAAGTAAATTATATTTTATTCACTCAAAGTTATAAAAATACAGACATGAATATAGTTTCGGCAATTAAAGACAACTGCTGCTTATTAAGAGATATTGAAATGCAGCCAATTACGTGTGTTGAACAGTGTTACAATTATAATACTGTGCCAAAATATTCGCTAAAATGTCATATCAAATTAATATCAAGAGAGAGTAACAGTCATTTCTACTCTTATGCTAGCTCCACACTACTCGCAAAGTTGAACGAGGTTAGACAAATAGAATAATGTAGAGAGGCACTTGGGCTTCTAATTCTAATTCTAATTCTGAGGTGGGGGCGATGAGTCCTGCACGGACATCCCGCTTGGGGCGTTTTGTGCATTTCCCCCATTTCTGCCTAACCCAGCCAGCCAAGCTCCTTGAAATATCGGAGCACAGCCTTGGGTTGCTGGCATACTAGTTCCACTCCTACTCCCGTCTCAGCAGGAGTTGTGGTATAAGAAGTGGAACTGCTTGCACCGTCAAGTGATGTTTCTGTTTGAGCCTGTCTTAGCTTCTTTCTTTCCTCTTTTGTTGCTTCGCAGTGTAGTAATACGTGCTCCACGGTCTCGTCATTTTTCATACAGCCTCTGCACAGAGGGCTGTCTGTCGTTCCAATAGTGTACTGGTGATAGTTCAGATCACAGTGGCCGGTAATCACCCCAACCAATAGACGTAAATCTGATCGGCTAAGTTTTAAAAATTTATTAGTTGCCTTCCTGTCTACCTCTGGTAAGAACATCTTGGAGTGCCGACAGTCTTTTCTATTTTTCCACAGATTTTGTTGTTCTTTCTCTGTGTATGCCCGCAGCAGATTTCGTGTCTCCATCGCTGTGGGTTTACATAGGTGTCTGACTTCTGAAATGTTTTCAGTTTTTTTCGTTCCTTCCTTTGCTAACGTGTCCGCTTTATTGTTCCCGTGGCATGAGTCATGACTTTTGGTCCACATAACTGTGACGTTATGCTTCTCCGCGAGTGTTTGTAGTACTAGATGGCATTCCGAAAGTACCCTTGATCTAGTTGTCGGTTTTCTGAGTGCATATATGACAGCAGCACTGTCAGTGATGAATTTCAAGCAGATATCACTTGTCGGTGTTTGTAAGAAATAATTCTGGTTCACCGTTCTGGCTGCCAATAGCAGACCCATTGCTTCCGCTTGAAAGACTGTTGAGGTTTTAGGTAGTGCTTTGGATTCTGTGATTTTTAAATCGTGTGAATAAAATCCACAGCCCACACCGTTATTATTCTTTGCTCCGTCTGTATACACATGGTAGACTATTTGGTTGTCTTGATTTATCACCGATGTGTTATCTTCTGTCAACAGTGCATATTTTTTACTATCTAAGTATGTGTTAGCTACTTTGTCTGTCCCCAGGATAGCATCCGGGACAATGTCTGTAGCTTTGTCCAGGATCCTTGTGTGTTTCGTGTTGGACCCTATTCCTTTCCATTGATTTGTGGATTTGATTCTTAATGCTGACGCCATTGCCTCTTGTTGTATGTGAAGGTGCAGGGGCGTCAGCCCTAATATGGAATCCAGAGCGGCTGACGGAGTTGATTTACTGCATCCACTAATCAGTGAGCAGGCCAGCCTCTGGATTTTCTGAAGTTTTGCGATAGTTGTGATCAGATTCGTTCTTGGCCACCATACTACACTGCCGTAGGTGAGTACTGGCCTTACTATCACAGTGTATAGCCAGTGGCACAGTTTGGGCTTGAGACCCCAATCCTTTCCTACCGCCCTGGTGCACTGCCATAAAATATTTGTAGCCTTTGTAGTAACATGGTCAATTTGTTTTCCCCATAAAAGCTTACTATCTAGCCATATTCCAAGGTATTTAACCTCTTTACTGAGCGTTAGTTCTGTTCCAAATAGTTTTGGCAATTTTAACGCTGGAATCTTGACTTTTTTGGTGAATAGCACCATTTCAGTTTTGTTTGGATTCACGGAGAGTCGGTGACGCTCGCACCATGCTTCCACCAAGTTTAATGCTTTTTGCATTTTTTGGCAGAGCGTTGTTTCCGAGATACCTGATATCATGATTGCTAAATCGTCGGCATACCCTATAGTGGTGACTTGGGCTTACTTCGTCCAACTTCACCTCGCCTCGGCCGACTTCCGTTTGTTGTCGGTTTTGGAGCCCGAGTCAAAGGATACGAACGGCTCCTCGCGGTGTTGAACGAGTGTGTAGTGTAGCACTTCGGACTTCAGTCAACTTCGGCCGAGTATTTCGCCGAGGAACTTCACGAGTAGTGTAGAGGAGGCATTACGGTGGGTTAGTGATATAGTAACCATTACTTCAATAGGTTGGGGATCTATTTTATTTTCTGTACATAAACATTTTTTAGGCAACACCATTAATAATAAACTAATTTCCTAACCTATTTCCTATTGATATTATAAAGGCAAAACTTAGTGTACTACCTCTTCATACTCAAACACTTGCGTACATTTTGGATTAAATTTGTATTGGTTCTGGATGTTAATCCAGAACCAATACAAATTTAATCCAAGTACTAGTCTATGTGTTAACATAGACTAGTACTTTTAACACTGGTCATATAAAAGTGAAAGTTTCGTACAGTGTGTGTGTATTTTTACTTGATGTATATTTTATCCTACTAATATTACAAAAACGAAAGTATGTGTGTATGTTGTATAAAGCGCAAAAGTTTGTGTGTGTGTGTTACCTCTATAATAAAATACATTGTACATACCCTTTTTGCTCTTCCCCTTGCTGGCAGGTTTAGCCGCGTTGCTGGACACGTTGCTGACAACCGACTTGGCATCGTCATGATCCTCCTCCTCATCTGAGGACTCGGCGCCTTTGGCCTTCTTTTTGTTCTTTGCTGGAAACATCACATTTCAGTATGTATCACATAGCGACATCTAGCCCCATACTAAGCTAACATTTGTGTCGTGGGTACTAGATAACATCCGTAATACTTATATATAAAATCATGCTTATTTATTATACACAACTTTCATCGTGTGGGCAGCCAAACTGCGGAACTCCTTGCCCAAATCTCTATTCCCTTCAAACTATAATTTGTCGGTCTTCAAGTCGATATTAAAACGGTTTCTTCTAGGCAAGCGCGCTAGATCATAGATTATAACGTTGCTTAACATCAGGCAAGTTGTAGTCAAGCGTGAGCCTATTTCATGTAAAAAAAAACAAAAGCAAACAGACTTAACACAACCTACTTGTATATTAAAATAGACCATTATTTTTGTTGTTGGATATTGAACCTGCAATCTCTGGCGTTGAAGGCAGACAATCTACCAACTGAGCTAACAGGCCAGTCAAAATTCAATCAAGTAAATATCTGGAGACAAAGTACAAATACTCACTTTTCTTTTTACTAACAGGTTTGGCGACCTCCTCCTCGGAAGCTTCCTTCAGTTCCACATCACTGCCTTCATTGGACCAGTCATCATCCTTCTTACCTTTACCTGGAATAGTATATATATAAAAAATAAACTAAGGTTTCCAAAATGAATTATTTTACAGTGGGTTCATTAGATCATAATTCGATTAATGGTAAGGTATGTATTTAAATTGGTTTTTGATGGGTATTATTCAATTCTTATTTATACAAACTTATACACCATGTCCTAAGTTGCCTGGAAGAGATTGATCTCAGTGATAAGGCTACCACTTGTGGCACTAGATAAGCTTGTTGTGTCCTGTCAAGTATTTTTTTCATTGTTAACACACTTAATAATAATTAGTGTGATTACAATTAAAAAAAACTATCTATGTAATGGTAAGCAATCATAGAATATATTAACCTAAGTCAAAAATTCCTTTACATACATTTTAATAACATAACTATGGATTTCTAATAAGTGTGAGTAGATTTTGTGTAAAAAATTATTTACATATTTTTACCAAATAAACTGCTGAAGGGGACAAAATACTGTTGAACTAAATAGCTGTGTTAGATTCATTATAACATTTCAGCACATATCACACAGCGTCATCTAACCCCATACTAAGGCTTATGCTTGTATCATAGGTACTAAATAATGGATATAATACATATATAAATAACTAGTGGGTGCTCGCGGCTTCACTCACATTAAGAACTAAAACTTGCATCCCCTATTTCATCCCTTTAAAAGTGGCATTTCCAAAAATCCTTTCTTAGCAGATGCCTATGTCATAACATCTACCTTCATTCCCAATTTCAGTTCAATCTGTCCAGTGGTTTGGACTGTGTGTTGATAGATCACTAAATCACCTTTGAGTTTTATATATATAAAATATAGATTACTTAAAATTGTTAATTGTATTTGCTGACCTTTTTTCTTCTTATTAGACTTTGGCGTAGGTTTAGGCACAGAACTGGCGGTGGTTGTGGACATATCATCATCTTCTTCATCGGAATCTGCTCCCTTCTTTTTATTTTTACCTGAAATTGTAGATATATAGGTACACCAAACTCTAATTCCAATCATTACACAAATTACACTGTAAATAGAAATGATTTTTTGCATATTAATCAATATAGGAAGCTTAAATTGGTACAAATAAAAATGCTGATGTGGCCTACAATATGCTTCTTTTTTATGACTAACTAAGAAATCTTACATTTGTATTGGATATTTTTTATCAAATGTACAGATTTTAAATGATCGTTTATAAGACAAATTGCATGTATTCACCAATTTCAAGCTTATTTAACCTTTCGACTCGGAATGCGTATACATGTATACTCGTGACACTTGGCAACGGTAAACTCGGAACGCGTATACATGTATACGAACACACAACTAATTTAAAAAGGTCTTCAAAACATATCATTTTTAATCTGTAGGTGAATGGTTTGTATAGAAACAAAAGAGAAGAATACACCCTCTTTCTTTTGGTGTTATAATAACGATGGTTTTTTGTTATTGTTCCTTAGCATGGCCATTTTGAAAATCATCAGTTTGGTTGAAGTGAAGCAAAGTGTTTGTGCGTGTTTAAAAATAGTTTTCGTGAAAAAGGTAAGTAAAACTTGTTATAGTTTTGATCATAGCATATGTGTAGACGTTTGCACTATAATAATAAAGCATTGAATACAATATGAAGTTAGTTTTTCGTTTACAAATGAGGACGCGACGAAATAGTTCTGTGTTCCGAGTATTTTGACGGGTGATTTCGAAGTCAAAATGTATTAGTGCATGATTTGATGTCCAAGAAATTTAGAAAATAATCATCATATAATGTATTATTGGTTATATTTCCGGTTAGAAATATCTAAAAAAGCTAAAAATAGTATTTCCTTTTGTCAATATGCAAAATATCTGTTTTCTGTCCGCCATTTTTATTTGTTTGGCCGTAGTGCTGGATATAGATCAATATGGCCTTTATCGATAAAAATATCGATAGTTTTTTGGAATAAATAAGTTTTTTTTCATAAATTTGTTTATTATGTTAACCCATGAGGATGTTTTCAGTTTTTTAGGATCTTATTCTAATATTTTATTTTTCGTGTTTTAGATGTGGAATCCCGATGACGGACACGCTCCCCAGCAATTCCTCGACCTTCTCAATGATGCACGGCTAATGGCCGTAAACAAAGCAGAACGGCTTTTGAATGTACACAATGTAAAGTGCCTCTCTGTTTGGACTTTTGTTTTGAACAATTCCATACCGTCCCATAATTTTTTTTCTTTTTTTCTTTGTCCGTTTGACACGATGTTATTGATGTGGCAGTAAGAGAGTGAAATTTAGGTAGTGAAAGTTTTTGCCAGCGAGACCTCAGAAGCATAATAATAAATATCTATTATTTTATCGTTTACAGGTAAATATTACAGCAAGTACATATATTTGTAAGTCATTAATTGATTTTCGTTATGATTATAAATGTTATTTTTTGTTAATGGTTTTGGTTTTGTATAATTTGTAATTTAGTATATTCTGTGGTTTAGGTATATCTATCCACTTATCAAAAGTATGAATAACGCTTTTTTTAGTTACGAGTGCTGATTACTTTACTTCGGTTGTTGTGTAAGCAATTTGTGTCTGGTGTGGTTTCCATTGTTTTTTTCTTCGTAATATTTTCACCAAAAAAACTAATTCCATTTTATCGTTATTTTGCTGTAGCACCTTTATACACATAATAATAACAAATATTTCGAAATTCGTATGTGGTACTATTTTTTCATATCATCTGCGAAATTTATCGATAGCATGGTACATCACTATTGGCCTTTGGCTTTTTCATAGAAATTTACTGTGGTTTTGGTTACACTTTTCTTTTATTTTTTGTTAGGAATTTGCCATAAATTAATAAAAAAGAAATAAATATACATATTCAGCTATAATTTCTATGTTTTATTTTATCAAAATATCCTTCTCATTAGGAGTACATAGCAAATAAGATATCAAACACGAAATTGATAGCAATCCCGGGAAATACCTAAAACATCATGTACCGTTGTATATTTTTGCAAAACAATGCATGTAATCATAAAATTAATGTATATCCTTTTGATATAATTAATAATATGTAAATTTTGGCAAAAGATTATTGACTAATTGAGTATAGAAATTTATATTCGATACGGCGACAGCCGCAGAAGAGCTGACATATTGTTACGATATTATCACAGTTTTATCGATTGATATACAAAAACTTATTTTTGCAGGAGTATAACAATATACTAAAGATTACAAAAAACATCAAATCGTTTGTAAAGTTACCTGTGATTTAAGTAATAAAAATTAAATTCGACCGAGACACTTTTTTTTTTACAATGTCTCCATTTTTAACTATAAATTAGTATTGTTTGAGATGTTAAATCATGTTGAGTTTGAAGAAAACATGTAACAGCGTTATCATATAATCGACTGTTCTTTACACCAATTACTAAAATTTGATAGTTTTTGAATAATCATCATTTTTCTAAACGTCTGCTATGACAGCGCGCAAGCCGCCATTACTCGCGCGAGCTTACGGGTGTAGAGTTTGACAGGCGTCAATCGAGTCGAAGGGTTAACAACTAAAAACAGATGTGACATCATAATATTATTTACCTTTCTTTTGTGACTTTTTCGCAGCTGGTTTTGGAGTGTCCTCTTCGTCCGAGTGGTGGACTTTCTTGGGAGCTTCGTCTTCACTATCACTCCAGTCACCAGCATTACCTTTTCCCTTCTTTTTTCCTTTTCCTTTGCTTTTTGAGGTTATATCAGGGTTGTCGTTGCTTACTTTCTTTTCTTCAAACTCATCGTCGAAGTCTTGGTTCTTCTTGTTTCCTTTTTTTTTGGACATTTTGATAATTTAATTTGTTTATATCACGCAAGGTAAGTGCAGCCGAAATCAAAAGTTACGGTGAATATATTACAGAATTTTGCAAAGTTTTGCAGTCGCAGAATTAATTTTTGAGCAAAGTTTTTGAGAGAGATTCCGATTTTCGATGTGAATGACTTGACAGATTAACAAAATGATTAGGACGTCAGTGTCAAATTGTTTTTTTTTTTTTGTGTAAGCTTGGACCTAACCGCTTATCGACCGAATAGTCTGTGGCTGTGGTCTTTGAATCATAACAAATTTTGCGAAGGATTTGTAAGAAAAGTATCTTGTCATTCAACTAAAATACCCAAATTTCTCGTCATTCACCGCAATTAAAAGATACAACTCTTGGTTTAGTTCAAGTCGTATCCTTACCCGTATCAACTAAGCTGTAAGTACAGTACTTCTTGATGTTTACCGAAACATAACCTACTGAATAACAATCCATGAAAAACATCAGCAAGTATTCATATAATTTTTTGTTTATTTATGTGATGACTATGCATTTTCTCTACCACACACAAAGCTCTGTCATATCACGAAATAATACTGATGTCCCTGATCACACTAAATAATAAAAATAATCAAAGCTAATTCTGCTAGTAAGTGATTATGTTTTTCCTTCTTCATACAAAGACTGTAACATCCTAGCTATACCTATTCTGGCAAAGAATGCGCCGTTCCGGCAACAGTATACTTGTGGCTGTCTCTGACGATGTCCGGAATCCAGTGTTTAGGCGCTGGATATCTGTTCACATGGACCGAAACAAAAAGTGACCGCACATATCTATGCTATGCATATGTGCATTTTATTTTATTTTAACTTGACACCCCTGTACAGTGTATCACCCCTATACAGTGTTTCAATTTAAGTTTAAGTTTATGGGTACAAGCCTGAAATAAATGACTTTTATTTATTATTTATGTCTATGTAATCACATACTTACTAAGCTTTTTAATAATTTTCTCTATCATATTTAGACATTTTAGTGCAGTCTGAATTAAGATGTTCCTACCCATACCCATTTAAGGGTGCGGATTCGATTCCTGCATAACACAAGTAATTATGAACTTTAAAATGTGTAATTACATGTGTTGAGTCTGTATTTCTATGTATAATAAATTATGTATTTTCAAAAGAAATGTATATGTATAATATCCATGATACAAGCATAGGCTTAGTATGAGGCTAGATGGCGCTGTGTGATATGACCTTTTATTATTTAATAATGTGATTATAATTACTACAAATTATGACTAGACCATACTGTGTGGTGCACTGACGAGGAGACCTATAATCAGCAGTGGGTGGACACAGACTAATAAAATATATGACAATAAATGCCCACTACCAGGTGGCATATTTTCTTTGTTGTTTTGTTATTAGTAAAAGGTTCCATGCTAGCTTCTGTAAAAAGTATTTACTCTTGTCTCTGACTGATACTTTAATTATGTACCAGTTTATATTTTTTTTAATTTCAGTAAACAATGTCGGCATATGGAGGAGACTGGTGTCTGATTGAGAGTGACCCGGGTGTATTCACTCAGTTAATTAGGAAATTTGGTAAGTTTTCATTACTGTTTTGAAGTTCTTGATAAGCATTTATACAATGTAATAACTTTATACCACTTATTTTACATATTGTTCAGTTGTTGATTGTTTCTGTGTATAATATGTGTGTATTTACAAAAGGAAAGTATTTATGTATCACTAGCATACCCGGCAAACTTTGTTTCGCCACCAGATGGTTTTTTTTTTATAAACCTCATGGAGCCCGAGACCTTTCCAACGAATGCATAACCGTGGAAATAGGTTCGTGTGTTCTGGAGTTACAGCGTCAGGAAAGAAAACCGGACATGTTTTTAATTAATAGATAATCCATTGTCTAGTACCCATTACACAGGCTTTTGTTTATTATGGAGTAGACATTAGCATATTCATTTTATAGTGTACATGTACAATAAAGAGTTTTTATTTAATTTGATAGTAGTATTTTAGAACTGTTATATTTGTAAAATTAATTTCAGGTGTATCTGGAGTTCAAGTGGAAGAAATATGGTCCATGGAAGATGCTATGTTTTCACTCATGAGGTATCATTTTATTTATCATACTACTTACTATACATATGACAAACTAGTGGACACCCGCGGCTTCGCGAGCATCATTTCAGGATAAAAAGTAGACTATGACACTCCTAAGACCTCATACTGCCTACATACCAAAAATCATGCTGATCCGTTCAGCAGTTATTGCGTGATAAGCATTAAAAATAACAGACATTTCTATAAATTGTTGTTGTAAACTTGTTCTGCTATCAGTTTGAAGTATCTCAAAATATTTTTTTTAAGTATCTTCAATGTTCAGACTTTCTACCCTCTATAGCTTTATTATATTATGTTTAAATACTAATCAAAGTCAGACACCCTGAGGGGCTTGAAACCACTTTTTCATGAATATACTTATGCACTTAACTCTTGTTTTCAGAGGCCTCCAGAGCAATTTAAAAACTCACGAGATCTGAGTCAGCTTTTTTTGAAGGGTTAAGGTTTAGACGTTTTTTAGCTAAGATAGATAGCCACTCTCTTACAAACTTACTATACCCTTATTTTCAGAAGCCCCTGGAGCTGTTTCAAAACTCTCCGACACCAGAGTTGGCTACTCTCTTACAAAGTAATTTTATTCTTGTTTCAGACCAGTTCACGGGATAATATTTCTGTTCAAGTACTTGCAAAATGAGCCCACAACGGGAACCATCATCACAGATCCAGCAATGCTGGAGAACATATACTTCTCCAAACAGGTTAGTTTATGTCATAAAATATTAATTTTAGTTGCCAGAAAACATTATCTTAAAGACTGTTGCATAGTAAGATAAAAACTACAAAACCATTAAAGTTAAGTGATCAGATTCTTATTGGGTTATTACAATCCATCCTAGACCATAATCATAGCTTAACGTCAGGAGAATTTTAGTCGAGTGCAAACGCATCTAAATAAATAAATGTGAAAATAATACTGTTTGCAGGTGATAAACAATGCATGCGCGACGCAGGCGGTGCTCGCCATCTTGATGAACTGCCAGCACTCAGACCTGCAGCTCGGGACTGAGCTCACGCAGCTTAAGGAGTTCTCACGCTCCTTCGACCCACAGGTAACACAACCTCTTTTGCAAAAAATAGTTTCTGTGGAGTTCGTGCCATTGTTACGGGTTTTTTGCCGGTCACATTAATAAGCGATTTTCAGATCAATAAAAAAAAATAGTACAGAAAAGCACACTAGGTGACGTTAGGAGAAAAAAATCAGTGACTATTTTGTGCATGTTGGGCCAAAATTCGGCGCGCTTGCCGCCATCTGTTGGAAACATTTGTTACTAAAATCAACTGGAAAATCTGTACTAGAAAACCGCTCATTCTCTGTGAAAAAAAAGTAACAAAAAGTGAGCATCACAATCAGATAGCTGCCACTCCGATGATTTTGAAATGTTCAATCAGGGTGAAATTTGATTATTCTCTTCTCACCTCAGTATAGTAAAGTATTCACAGTTCGATGTTCATGTTTGAAGATAGTGAATTTTTAACAAGAACAAATTATTTTTGGCCATAACTCATGCTATTAATTATTATCATTTTTTTTTATGAAAATCCTTCTTTTATTACGCAGTATAACGGACTTATTCTTCTATACTTCTTCTTATCGAATGAGAGTGGCCAACTCTGGTGTCGAGAGTTTATCAAGCCGCCCCAAGGGCCATACTTAAATATCATAATTTTACCAATGTTGTTGAACAGCTACTATGTAATTTAATTACTGTACCAATAAAATAAATTTGATATTATGATATGATCGTCTTCTTATTGAATAAGAGTGGCCAACTCTTGTACTAACATATGATAATAATAATTTATTACTATGCATTTGTTTCCAGATGCGCGGGCTTACCATCAGCAACTCGCAAGCTATCCGTCTCGCTCACAACTCGATGGCGCAGCAACATATATTCGAACAGGACGACAAGAGCCATGCTTCGGTAAGAAAGTTTTAAAATGAAACGTCCAAATACTCTTTCATAAGATAAAACTATAAATTATTTAAATTTACTTAGTCACTTACTTTACTTCACACTAGGTCAGTTCCGGTGTAGTGTCATCCAGTTATTTCTCATATAACAGTGTATTAGCAAGATTATGTAGTAACTAGCTGTGCCCGCGACTTCGTCCGCGTGGAATAGTTATTTTGGGCATTATATTTATTTTTGTAAACAACCTCTTCAGATTTATAAATTACTAGCTAATAGTTATTACCATAAAAACGGTTCTAGTGAGTTAATCTTTAAAGATAGACATGTACTGTTGCGGTCATTTTTAAGAGGAATAATTCTTTCGTACATATTTTTTTGATATCTTGAACCGTTTTCGCAGCGCACGCAACGGAAGCCTTCAAAGATGAATAATTTTCCCCGTTTTTTCCATATTTTCCATTGTTTCTTTGCTCCTATTAGTTGCAGCGTGATGTTATATAGCCTAAAGCCTTCCTCGATAAATGGTCTATTCGATTCAACACAAAAAAAAAACAATTCGCACCAGTAGTTCCTGAGATTAGCGCGTTCAAACAAACGAACAAACAAACAAACTCTTCAGCTTTATAATATTAGTATAGATAAGCAATGTTATTAAAGGTCAGGTAATTTTATTTATATTTAAATTGGTCACACACAAACTCAAACTTCACTGTTTTGCAATTTAATAAAAAATAAATATAATAAAATTGTAACCAATACGAAATTTTCGTATTGGGATTTGAATCATAACACGACAAGACGCCTAATCACTCGGCCACGGTCGACTAACTGCCATAACGTGATTATTTAGTATGTTTTAGTAAAATCCTTATTATGAGTCAAATCGACTAACGTGTCTATAACATATTATCAGGAAGAAGACGCCTACCACTTCGTATCGTACGTGCCCATCGGAGGCCGCCTGATAGAGCTGGACGGTCTCCGCGCCGGGCCCGTGGACCACGGGGCCATCGCGCCGCACGAGGACTGGCTGCACGCGCTGCGACCCGTCATCGACGCACGGATACACAAGTATAACAATAACACCTCTTCCTCATTGAGTAGTATTTCATCATGACTGAGGGTTGTGACTGGGAAGGGGAGACACGCCAAAATGAAAATATAAACTCTTTGTTTGAGTAACGGATGACACGTTAAATCGTAGGTCCTGACTGGTTGTTATAATATGGCGGTCGCTTAGCCATATCAGAGACCCGTAGGGTGGTTTGAAATCTCTAGCACCAGAGGGGAATTCATGTCCTTCCACGGCAGACACATGCCCTTGGATCACAGTAACTTACACACACACACTGCAACAATATTAAAGCTATATTTTTCTCTTAACTTTTTTACAGTAAAGAATAGAAATTCGTGGAAAAAATACATCTATACACTCTTTGACAAATAAGCTTTGGAACATCAGCGATGCTTTAAATAAAAATTGTTTCAAAGCCATAATTATTTTAAAAGTAATATAGGTATCCCTGAATAACCCTATCCGTATTTTTTTCAGATACAAAGAAGGCGAGATTCACTTCAACATGCTAGCCGTGGTCTCGGACCGCCGCGCGCAATACGAGCGTCAACTCGAAGAGCTAACAACGTCTTCGCAACTATTCGGCGAGTTGGAAAGCGAGGCACAACATCTGCGCATGCTCATTGAGGCGGAGGAAGCCAAGATGGCGCGCTACGAGGCAGAGAGCGCGAGGCGGAGACACAACTACCTACCATTCCTGCTCAACTTGCTAGCAGTGCTGGCGGAGGAAGGGAAGCTAGGGACCGTGTTGGAGAGGTGTAAGGAGCGCGCGCGGAGACGTGCTGCGCGCAAGGAGCGGGCTGATACTTCGTAGATTGATAGTGATTAATAAAATAAATGTATTGTAAACAAGTAACGTGGTTTAATCTTATTATTATTTTTATTTCACTCAATATATTATAGGTGGAAGGACCTGGAACCGCGACGTAGGTAGTAAATTCGCCGGAGGAGTCGCAACCCCTCAGTACTTAGTTACTTTTTTTTATGAATATTTCAATTTGTAATTATTTGTGTTGAGTCTGGTCGTTTCTATGTATAATAAGTATGTATTTACAAAAGAAAAGTATATATGTATTATATCCGTTATCTAGTACCCATGATACAAGCGTAAGCTTAGTATGAGGCTAGATGGCGCTGTGTGATATGTCATGAAATATTTATTTATTACTTCGATCACCAAATTGTTGATCGAAGATTTATTATTTATTTATTTATTCCTTTCTCCATGGTACAATCAATAGACACATAGGCATATACGAGTATGTAATGTAGGTAGGTATGTATTGTTTGCACCCTACGCAGAAAGCATGCATAAACTCGTATCAAAGTGCTTACAAGTGGTAGGTACTTGATGTAGTTAAGGCCCAGCCGTTAAGCCATGTCAGAGGCCATAAGGGCGGTTCGAAAACTCAACGCCAGACTTGGCCACTCTCATTCGATAAGGTGATTATAAGTCGCCACTTACGAGCTGTACAAACTGTCGGACATAAAGACGCGGACGCGTCCGACACCATCTGGCACGCTCGATGTTTTAGGACTGAGCATACCTTTGTATCACGGCTATCAGTCGTGACTTAGAGCCGCGTCCGATAGTATGTCTCGACCTTTATGCCCGGGATACAAGAGGCCAATTATTCAAGCCAGGACAGCAAGCCAGTGCTAGTACCTAGGTAAGCCAGTAAACTAGTGTTTTTGACGTCGACGCGTTGCGGGCTTTATTTCATCTATCTATCTATTTATACATATAATAAAGCTGCAGAGGGTCAAAATTCTGGACATAGAAGATATTAGAAAAAGAAGGTAGGTAGTATGAAGTTTTAGGAGTGTCATAGGCTACTTTTTATCCTGAATGCGAGCGAAGCCATGGGCGCCCACTAGTTTCTAATACGACTAGCGTGTTCCGGCAAGCCAGGACAGTTAGAAGGCTTGTTTTCTTGACTTCAAAAACTTATTTCGTGTATTACGGGCATTAATGTTGCAATGCACCGCTGTGACAGTCAAGTGGCGCGACTGCACTTAGGTATCTATCGGTTGGTGGTCAGCCGGTGCACAAAGAACTAAAATCATGTTATAATTAAAATCATCAATCCAAAAGTTAAGGAACAAAAATGGTTGCTTTATATTGCCATATTTTACAGTAGGAGGCTTCGATCAATTATACGTAGATCACGCGTAAGCGCGCCAAAAGTAACCAAACTAAACAGTGCTTAAATCCACACTAAGCACTGTTTTGCCGTCAGTGACGCGCCGACCGTCAAGTGAAACAATGCCGAAGTGTGCTGTGAAAAGTTGCAAAAATAACACGCTTACAAAGAGAAAACAACATGGGATTTCGTATTTTCGGTAAGTTTTATACTTTTTACAAATACTTACAGTGATTAATATTCGAAATAGTCCAGTTATCATCTCCAAATTAGTATTTCTAGAATTTAAATCCTTTTGTATTTGCTTCGCAGTTGTCTCTTTCGCACGCATAATAGAGTTCGTTCGTTTCGTCAATGCCGTAGCGAAAACGCCATAAGGTGGTTAGGTCATTGTTGAAAACTAAATCTTAGCGTACTGCAATAAGGTTTATTATTATTAAAATGGCTTTGTGATACTAAAGTAATATGCATGACATGAATGTATATCTCAATAGGTAGGTAGGCATAGTAAACTCAAGCCGCTTTTTTGCGTTGTGTCACTACGGAATCTTGCATCTACGTATAATTGATCGAAGGTAGGAGGTGTAAATCTATATCGTGCATGAAATTCTTGGACTGAGTATTTGCTGAAAGGATCTGAATAATCTCGTAAATACCGCCTCGGCCCCACATCCCTGTACCTTCTCGTATAGTTCACAGACTCAATAAATTCAACAAAATCAGACATCTTGTAATATTAAAAATCAACAAGAGTGTCAACTTTTTGAAATACTTAGTGTTAGTTTAAGTGATCATTACACAATTACTCTGAGTGCGGCCGTTATTAGACCTATAGAAGCTGCCCTTAAAAAGTTGTGCGTTCCAGCTACCCTGTATATTTGATGTGTGTTCTATATGTACGTACGAGTACGTACCTAGGTAAAAATGAGGAAACCTTTTAATAAGCAGTAGGTAAGTACATTATATACCTACCTACCTCTTTACGCACATTGAACTGGCATAAAGTAAAATAATTCAACTCTGCATGAAAGAAATTAAAAAACGAACGAGACGATGACATGACAGAAGCTGTAAAAGAAAAAAATCAAGAAAAGTGGAAAATTAAAAATGGTTTTCAATATAACTTTTCTTAATTTGCTTTTATTCTCCTTAGTTGTGTTCAATTTGACCAAAACCTGTGCCGGTGATAACGTCAAGAAGAGTGTAGATGAGAACCGAGACGATAATGGGGACACTAACGAAGAAGGAAAGGACGAGTCTCTTGAAATTCCTGTCGAGCCAAACGAACATACCCCGGGGGTGATGCCTCCTGCCAACCAGACCTGTGCTAGGAGAACTAACGGCCGCATGCACGAAATAAAGACAGCGGTACACAAGCAGTTCCCCTTTATGGCATCAATTATGTCAAATCTAAACGACCACCTCTGCAGCGGTGCCGTGGTATCCAACGGCCTCATTCTAACATCCGCGCAATGCATCCAGCTGCCCATAAGTTACGTGCTCCTAAACGCAACGAAGGCCAAAAAGGACGACACCACAGTCTCACTACATGTCATCAAATCTGAAAAGTTCCCAACCTTCACGTCAGCGTCAGAAGAAGACAAGAGCAAAGACATCGGCCTCATTTACACGGAGAAGCATAATAACTCGATTGCCACCAAAATAAGGCTAAGCAATTACACTGCGGCGCATAATATACTCGATATGCAACTTATTGGATTCGGCCTCAATGCAGAAGTAGGTCACTCCAAAGAGTTGCAATACGTCGGAGCAGAGAACAGGCAAACTCCGCAAAATCCCACTGACTTGAAGGATGAACTAATAGCGTATATAGATTGCATAGACACAAAGGTCACGACATGTTTTAAAGACTTTGGTGGACCGAGCATGTTTGACGACGAATTGATTGGAATAGTAACCCAAGGCGATGACAAATGCTTCAAGCAAATTACCTCGTCTTACTCAATCAATAAAAAACTAGCTGATATCATACCGACGTATATATTCAAAGCATGGTTGGACGAAAAGATTAAAAAGAACGAGGAGCAAGATCTCGTGGGTCTGTCGACTTTTCCTAATAAGATAGTAGCTTCACGGCGTCAAATATCTCAATTAGACGATTCAAGTCTTAATTTTGCGGATACTCAGAAGTCCGCCCCAATGGCTTTGCTTTCCTGCATTGTACTTGTGTTATTGTTTTAACTCTATTCGAATATTATTTATTTATGTTACTTATTTAGTTGATTCAAGTTTTATTTTGCTTCGTGTGGTCACACTGAGATTTATGCTCTTATTTTATTTATTTTAAAATAAAGTCGTTAGAATATGGTAAGTTCGAGTTTAATTGTCTCAGAAAACCAAATTTATACTAATTTTCCTATGTATTCACTTTCGGATATCGCTTGGACACAAAATGTTCAAAATAACCCGTAGGTACACGCAAAAAGAACATACATCGAAATAAAAGTTACTGCATTGTGCGCGTCCTTAGAAAAATAATAGTTTTTGTTTCATTAAAATCGGGTTAGGATTACCCAAGGATTTTCATCCCTCTCTTTATAATATATATCTCCATGGGATTACCGAGCTATAGCGTTATATATTTTTACCCAAAGGACAAAAAAGACAGGTATATTCCTTTCTAAGATTTTCACCGCTCTTTTTTGAATTTGTGTTTCTTGGCGCGCTTTGCGCTATCGAGATGTCACGAGCGCGCGAGCCAATGAGACGGGTGGGTGAGTGAGACGCGTAATGTTTAATGTTTATTCGTCTGTGGTGCGCGTAGAGTTGGCGCGGTTGCTTCGCCGGATTTTGCAGCGGAGGCCATTCTATCGATCATATTATTATTCCATGATCGACCACGTTTAATATCTATGTTATTAAAGGTAGGAATAAAATAAATACTTATGAGTAATACATGAGTAAAACATATTCTGTGAACAGACTATGTATGCTTGTTATCTGGAACTACTTTTCACAGTTGCTGGACACAACTGAAATTAGAAGGTGGCAAAAAGGCAAAAAAATCTTGCGTTTTGACAGGCTTGACTTAACATACCCGATCGGCGATTTTGTGAACCTAATTTTTTTTTGTTATTATAGCTGTCAAAGTTTCTTTCAAAATAAAGTTTCACTTTCAATTCAATCTTTTGTTTTCGTTCCAAAGAGAATATAACCGCTTTTTCGTGCGTGTTGAACTAGAACTTCTATGAATAGAAGTTCTATTACACTTTTCTGAGTACTCACCGATTAACGAAAATGATTTGCTATTAAATAAAAGCGTTCATTATTTTCATTGCTGCTAAATATAAATGAGCTATACATTTGCTTATGGAGTAAGTATTGCGTCCCCAACTATGAATAAAATTCCCGAAACACACTGCGTTCAAACTCATTTCAACATTTTTCTATTTTATTTTTTGTTCCTTTTGTAGACTGGGGGGGAATTTATAAGACCATCTGCACGAATAAGTATTCACCATCATTCGGGCTGTATTTTTGCTGAAACTGAGAGAATGGCTAGATTTGCATTTGAACCGACGAGACACAGAAACCATCAAGCAAATAGCCAGCAAAATGTTGCTTCAAACGACAATAACTGTTCAGTTGATGAAGTGGATAATGTTATGAGGTAAGTTTGTATATGATGCGTTTGAGCTTTTTGTTCTTTCTCTTAGCCATTTTCGTATTTTAAGGGAATACCTAGTAAGTAAACTGGTTTCTTCTAGGCAAGCGTGCTATAATACCTATTTTTACACACAAACTGCCATCGTGCCTCTACATTTGTACCTAGGTATTATATTGTTAAACTTTGCTAGTTTTTGTTTCTGCAACCAGCCACTAGCTGATTCTAGTTGTTCTCAACATAGCATTGACAACTTCCTTTGGCTATAAAGAATTCAAACCATTCGTTTATGTAAAACCTTAAGGTAATAAGATATTGAATAAGGTATTACTTTGGGGAAATCCATTTCAAATGAAACTGGAGAAATATGTAAGTAATGTCTAAGCGGAAAAACAACTAACTACCTATATATTTCTCCAGAGTTTCTTAAAGTAATATGCAGAGTTACCAGTAAATAATATATAAACTTTTAAAGGTGGCTTTAGTACATTAATACCAACAACCTTTGTTTTACGACTTTTTATAATATATTGATTTTATGCCATACAAAATTCCCTGTCTTAATAAATATATCAAAATCTATACATATAATAAAGCTGAAGAGGGTGAAAAATCTGAACATTGAAGATATTGAAGCTAGAAAAATAATTGTTTCCGTAGTTTTTTAAAAAAATATCTGTTTATTTAAACACACATACCGCAAAACCGGCTAAATGGATCTGAATCATTATTTGAGATATGATGTGATGATAGTATAAAGTCTTAGAAGTGTCAGGCAACTTTTTATCTCAAAATAATGTAAGTGTAGCCGCAGGAATTGCTATATATTATGCATTTATTTTATGTAGCAAGTAGTAGTGTATTAAATAAATAAAAGTTATCTGTTATGATACCATATATGTAATTCTTGTATATTTTCAGCAAACCAGCACAGCCTATCCAACCTCCAAAGCCAAGAAACAAAGATGTCCGCCGAGGCTCGTTCGACCTTGTCTGTAATGGGCAATCATATCATGATGAAAGTGCCAAGTAAGTTCCATTATGTGCTATTTTAAAACAGGTTTGCACTTGACCATAGTTTGCCTGATGGTAAGCAATAGCTATGGTCTCAGATGGATTGTGCTTACCCAATAAGAACCGGAACCGGAACTCTTGCTTTAAAGCTATCTGAATTCTTTACTGAAGCTTGTTAAAGATGTTAGTAAGTACCAATCAAAATGTGGATTAAAGGTTTCTTCTTTATTTACTTCTCTCTCTCTCTCTCTTTGAGTTGTTTTATTTTGAGTAAGTTTTGCCACTAAATGTGCTTAAAAATAGTTGTGCAAGGGAGCCAGCATTGCATCTGTGGTTGATGAATTGAACTCAAGGAACTGACAAAATTATTATATAGTTTGGGCCCGTCATCTGCTTATCATGTAGCTAGTTTTAACTCTTTCTTTTTCTTATCGAATGAGAGTGGCCAACTCTGGTGTCGAGAGTTTATCAAGCTTAAGGGCCTCTAACAGGGCTTAACGACTGCCGTACTAGACAAACAGGCTCTAACACGATCTCACGTGTCATTCGAAAATTCCAAAATGGAATGCCACTTTTTGGTCGCTCATCCGCGTACTGACCGCGTCGACCTTTGCTTAACATTGGTAATCGCAAGCGATTGCCTCCGCTAGCAGAGCTATGGGCGCTTCTACTTTTAACTTATGTATGTTGTGTACATAAAGTTGCCACTGCAGTTATGATTAGTTCCTTAATATTTAGATTACTGCTATAGATTTATTAATATAAATGCTTGAAAACATTACCATTTCATCTAATATCACACATCACCAGTCACTTATTTAATATATGCAAATTAAACTATTAAATCTTTATAATTTATTAGAAATATATCATTTCGAAAACACATGTTTAACTTTAACTAAACTAAAATCATTCATCATCATCACATAGATTTGATTTTTTTATCATATTTGTGACTAAAAAATGAGCTGGTCATGTTTTTTTGCAGCGATGTGCTTTCCAAATCAGTGCCTACAATGCTTCCTTCGCAATTATATTCCAGCATTTCGTCTGAGGATGATGATGAAACTTACGAAACTCTAAACAGTTCGCATTGCTCGTCAAGATTTGAAGAGAGTATTTCAGAAAGGAGTTTGAAACAAAAGAATAAAACCTTCTTTTCAAAAGCCACTATCTGGCTCATAGGTGTGGTGTTTGCACTCTGTGCAATCGTTTGCTCTGGAGTTTTTAATGTACAGAACAACAGTGCTGCAAAATATGATAAGGCAAGATTCTTTACCGATTTAAGTGCACTGGGAGAGAAATATAATATAGATGAGAATTCGATTCTTAAGATACAAATGGGTGAGTTTTTTTAATTTTCTTTTTTTTTGATAAAATTTGAGTCACTAAATACAATAAATTTATAATGTTCAGGTCCATATCTGTTATCTAGTACCCACAACACAAATGTTTGCTCAGTGTGGGGCTAAACGGAACTTTGTGGAATGTCCCGGAATATTTATTACCGAATATAGCTGATATAGTAATTTATATCAATTAATTAAAATAATAATCAGTTTAATCACATCCATTCAATGTAATTTCTAAAAAGCCGTTGAAAATCATGCCACCCTTTTCCCACTTATAGAGAATTTTCATTTCATTTTTTATTTCATTTCATTTCATATTGTGCAAAAAGGATGGAACTATTTTCACAGCTTTTTTTATAAAAATCACGTCAAATGAACCAGGTTTTAACATTTACCATTATTGATACAAGCGTATGCTTAGTATGGGGCTAGATGGCGCTGTGTGATATGTATTGAAATATTTATTCATTTTATTTTCAGGTATTTCAACCATTTCTGATAAAGAAGACACCGGCTCCTTCATATTTGTGTACAACAGTAAATTTAACTTTTTCAATGTTGAAGAGTTTTACAACTTTGTCAGTGATATATCTTTGACGGCTGCTAAATATTTGCGTGAGTAAAACTTCCCTATTTCATGTAAAGAAATCAATCGAAAAACTTCACTATTTCATAAAAGATAGTCTAAGGCGATAAGGCCGCCGAATACACTTGAAAATATTTCACTTAACTGGACTGCAATCTGCTGTTCATAGATATCTTTGTGGCAAATTTATAAAATATTTTTACATAATAATTAAACATTTGTTCAACATTATTACAAAAAAATATTCTGTATAAAGGCATTGTCATCAAATAATAATAAAATTATTTAAAAAATAATGATTGAAACCCACAAATAAAAGAAAAAAAAATCTTTCAGAATACTTGATAACCTTCTTTTTTTGAAGTTTGTTAAAATATAACTAATGTGGTGTTTCTTTCCGCAGGGAATGAAAGCAGGTCAGCCCATTACACCACCGTAGATGGCGCCAGGCTGGACATGGATGAGCACAGCGATTTTATGTGCAAGTATGTATAATAAATAGTCAACTTTTATTACGATTCATAGGCTCACGCTTGACCGCAACTCGTCTGATGTTCAGCAACTTTGTAATCTGTGATCCAGCGCTTTAAATTTTTTGTTAACCTATTGTCATTTGAACATACCAATTCGACCTGTATATATGTATAAGATATTGTTAGAATTTAATAAAATTTTAGTACACATGATGATCCATTTAAATAAAATAAGTTAATTGTTGAATAAATAAGCTGGCAAACATGTGTAAATTGTGTATGTATACAGGTTTACCTATACATGAGTATACGTATGTAGCACATCTGACTCCTCGTGGGGCGCGTGGCCCGACACCTATCAGGGGCTGTACTCCGGGGGTGACGTCACTTCCATAGAGAAACTACATTGTACTCAGTTGACCGTATATTCACAGCAGCTACAATGTATACGATTTGTCTGCTTCACTCAGAGGCGAAGGGAAGACTGTGCGTGCGGTGTATGCTACTGCTGACCGCGCGTAACTATACACCGCCACACAGGGATATTGATAACTGCCGCATAAGATTCGGATTCATTTATTAAATTAAACTTGTAAGTCTTTGAGTACGTCAAAGGCCACAACTTTTTTTTCTACGACTGGGAAATTTGCGTTAAAATCAGCTATTCGCGAAAGAAATAATCTCGCGTTGTTGTTTGATACCCGCATCACACAAGTAATTATGAATTTTTAAATCGTAATTATTTGTCGTTCCTATGTATAATTAGTAGGTATGTATTTACGAAATAAAAGTATTGTATGTATTACTAGTGGGTGCTCGCGGCTTCGCTCACATTAAGAAGTAAAACTTGCATCCCCTATTTCACCCCTTTAAAAGAGGCATTTCCAAAAATCCTTTCTTAGCGGATGCCTACGTCATGACATCTACCTTCATTCCAAATTTCAGCCCAATCCGTCCAGTGGTTTGGGCTGTGCGTTGATAGATCACTATATCAGTCAGTCAGTCAGCCACCTTTTTTACACACAGCCACAGTTTTACATCCGTTATTTCGCAGGTACCCATGATACAAGCGTAAGCTTAGTATGGGGCTAGATGTCTCCAAAATTCCCAGGGGTCTTCAAATCTAGAGTAAATAGGTTTCTTCTAGGCAAGTGTGCTACATCTTAGACTATAGTGGTGCTTAACATCAGGCAGGCTGTAGTCAAACGTAAGCACATTTCGTGTTAAAAAAGAAAGATGTCTCTGTGTGATATTTATTTATTATTTATTTACAGGTATCGCGAACAATTCACCCACTCTGGCGTGATGCTTGTCAGGAACCTGGAGGCGGTCCCGTCTCGGCTGGCGATGGCGTTCCACTACTACTGCGACGAATACAACCCGGTCGTGCGGCGCTCTGCCGTGCTCTGCACGCTCGACCTGGCCACCTGTGACGCAGGTTAGTGGCTTGAATTAGTAACTTGGTTTTTTTACTTAGTAAGTTGGTTATCTTTAGTTAGTAACTTAGTTATGTTTACTTAGTAAGTTGGTCTTCTTCTTCTTATCGAATGAGAGTGGCCAAATCTGGTGTCGAGAGTTTATCAAGCCGCCCTAAGGCCCTCTGGCATAGCTTAACGACTGCCGTACTAGACAAACAGCCGGGACCTACAATTTAACGTGTCATCCGACCCACGGAAGCACCCAAAATGGAATGCCACTTTTCGGTCAGCACTCCAAGGACTGACCGCGTCGACCTTTGCATATAAGTAAGTTAGTAAGTTGGTTATCTTTAGTTTGTAACTTAGTTATCTTTTGTAAGCGAGTGTGGATCCGCGGTTCCAGTGTCTGCTTTTCATCCAGACGCACCCTGGTTCGAATCCGGCCCTACACCAATGACTTGTATTTTCAAGTCAAGTGTGGATTTGCACTCGCTTAACGGTGAAGGAAAACATCGTGAGGAAACCGACCTCTTTGAGGACTACAAAATCCGAGGACATGTGGCTTTCTTGGAAGGACCTGGGCGCCCACCACGATGTACCTATCTGCACAAGAGAACTCTTCTAACGAATTAATTCTGCCGAAATACGACTCAAAGAAAGAGAGTGCACTAATAAACCGTGTTTGTAGTTTTTCAAACTATGTTTTTTTTTTACCATTGTTACAGGTGAACCCACCACATCCAAATCCCTGCACTCGACAATAGAGGCCTGTCTCAGAAAGCGGTGGACGACGATATCACCTGACAGCATATCACCCCTCCTTACGAGGGTGGTTAACGTACTGGTTGATGTCTCGAAGGCTTTCTCTAAAGACTGATCACGGTGCGTGAAGAATTCTACACATTAGTCTGATTAAATATACATAGGTATTGCATATGTTCAGTGATATTACGCTGACTATCACTTATCTACCTAGAAATAAATAATAATCACAATTGATTGGGCATACGTTTTAATAACTAAGTTTACGGAAACATCAATAATAATAATTAATTTATCTGTTTTCATAAAGTATTATTTTTATGTTTAATTTGCTGTTTCGGACGCGTTTTGAGATATAAAGTAGTAAAGTAAGACCCTGTACCATCGCCTGCTAAAATTGACGCTGACCTATGTCACTTTTAAGACCCTGTACCATCGCCTGCCAAAATTGACTCTGATATATCGCTCGGTTGCGCCCTAAAAGTTTTCAAAACCAAATCCGTTCAGCCGTTTCAGCGTTCACTAACATCTTTCTTTATATATTCGCCTTTATATATTATATTAGTGTAATGTGTTTCTAATTGATCTATCAATACATGTTGATTTTTTATTATGTTATTAATTGATAGATTATGTCATTATTTGTCGATGAAAATATTAATGCATTTTGTACATAGACAAATAATATTACTTAACTTAAAGGAAGCCCTGTCCACGTGTAATTTGTAGTTTATTTAATGTACTCTATTCCGTGAGTAATTTTATGAAAACTATTGTATAGGGAAATTAAAAAAGATGACGTGGGCGGATGACACGTTAAATTGTAGGTCCCAGCTGTTGTCCTAGTACGGCAGTCATAAAGTCAGAGTCAGAGGCACTTAGGGTGGCTTGATAAACTCTCGACACCAGAGTTGGCCACTCATCATCATCATCCGATAAGAAGTTTGTAGGAAAGTATACTTCGACTTGTTAGTTTCTTTATTGCTCATTCATTTGTGTTAATGTAAATTATTACTACGTATTTATTTATAACATTAATTTATTGATTCTAAGACTGCATATTTTTTGCGGCGCTGCCATTATTTTCAACACTTTGGCATGCCAGTTTATGTGCTTACTTATTAGTTATATTTGTAGTAGGCAACTGTATAATTGTATGTAAAATACTCGCTTTGCTAATTTCTACGATTATAATTAAAAATTAAGTTGTAATTCAGAAACAATTGTGTAAATAAGATAAACCTACGTATTCAATATATCAGATATATAAATCTGTGATACATGAAAGATAAAAAAAAAACTAAATACTGTTATCTTGTTTCTCTCTCTTAAAGTTTTTTTTTTCACTTTAATCAATATACGCACAAACGACTGTGTGGTTTGGGTTGTTATAGAAAAAAATACTGCACTTAGGCAATCTCTGCTATAGTGTAGAAACAGCCTTACATAATATATAACCTCTGTATTTATATGTCATATTTATTTTCTGGATCAAATAAATAATGGAACTTTAGTATTGTACCTAAATTATTGTAAGAACAAAGGGAAACTCTAAAAGCTAAGTTGGAAAGAAAATACTATTTCTTTTCATTGTAGTTATTTTGGTTTATTATAAGGCAAATTATGTAGTATTTAAATAATTTTGTTTTAATGTTAATACTTAATTTAAATAATGATGTATTACTTATGAATAAAGTATTATTTATTCATAGTCTATTGTACATAATATATTAGATTAAAACTGCCTATAATTTTAAAATTTAAATAAAAAATGGTTGATTGATTTTATCATCTTTGTTTTTATTTAGTAATCTAAGGTTTAAACAATTTAGGAGTTACATAACAAAAGGTATTTATAGCAAGAGTGGGGTGTACATTAGCTTTTTTATTTTAAACAGATCATAACTTTGCACTTAACCACAATTTGTAAACAGTTCATGGTACAAGACACGTCATAATGAAGTATCTTAAGTATACTTATATTTAAACAATGACATGAAATACTATGTACTTTTATTAATAAGAATAACATAAATTTACTTCATCATGAAACATAAAATAGACACAAAAAACAAAAGAATAATGACACGACATGAACGAACATACTGCAGTGCTCGCAGACTACATTCTTATGCAAATACTAGAATTATATATACTTAATATAATGAGAGTAAGTGTCCTGAGTCATATTTCCTTGTTACTGATGGTTGTGACTTTCCCACATAATTAATTCCTTAGGAAAGTTCTCTTGTGCAGATACATTGTGGTGGGCGCCCAGGTCCTTCCACAGAAGACACATGTCCTCGGACATTGTGGTCCTCTAACATGTCATTTTCCTTCACAGTTAAGTGAGTGCAAATCCACACATAACTTGATAATACAAGTCATTGGTGTAGGGTTGGATTCAAACCAGGATGTGTCAGGATGAAAAGCAGACACTGGAATGGCCGAGCCACACTCGCTTAGCCTTTAAAAGAGCTCAAATTATACACTAGTGTTGACAGTCTTTAAAATAAGACCCCAAATATTAGTTCCAAATATCACTGAATAGGCCACAAGGCGCTCTGGTCCGAGGAGTTGAGGTCTTGAGACTCGTTGAGGTCATCCAGACTGTCTGGCTCCAGCTCATTGTTGTTCCTCGCTGGAGAGTATGATGTGGGGACATCCTCCTCCTCATCTTCATCGTGAGACTCTTCCGATTCATCCGATTCATCATTGCCTGGAAAATAAATTCAGTTTTCAAACATTTTTTTTCAGGATATAATTTTTGCATTAGGTAACTATGCTAGAGTATGTAACTAAAATTTTAGCAGAGAACTACATAGATATTATGATGTTCATATTATTTGAGTAACTGTAATGAAAACACTTTCATTATATAAGGAAGTTAAGGATCGCTGACCACCTGGGAGGATGGTGTGTGCTTCACAGACAAGGGCCTAACCTATAAATTTGTGATGATGAATTAGTACCTTATTTTCTGTTAAAATTTTAGTAGTTATGGTTATTATAATGTTAGGGAGATTGCATTAGCATTGAAAATATTATACATACTAGTATTTATTCTGTATAAAATGGGAAATGGGATTTTTAAGTCACAGAACAACAAATAGGTGGTTTAAAATTAAAGCTAAGTAAGTAATATATGAAAAGTAAGAAAGTCATCCCATTTCCCTTTTATATCATAGAGATGAAAGTTTTTATGTGTGTTGAATTGAAAATATTATACATATTGTGGTTTATATTGTATAAATAAGAATATTAATACTAAAACACAATAAAGTGAATATTGCAAAATAATAGCTTAGAAGAGCTAAGAAAAATATTTCCAATTTATTACCTTCTTCCTCATCAGTGTCAGCTTCTTCTTCCATCGGCTCCGGTTCTGTTTTGCCAAGCGGAGCGCGCTTCATGTACTGTTCAGAGATGGAATTCAGCTGCAAAAGAACAGTAATGTTTAGCAAAGACGACATGAGATCTTGTGAGGTGATCGTGTCTTTTTGAGTGTTGTGCCACGAAATATCAAAGATAGGTATCTGGTAAAATAATTTACTTAAAACATTATTTAAATGCTTTTTAAACTCAAAATATACTGCCCTGCTTACGATAAACAACGCATGTGACATTTTTGGCGAAATTGAGTTATATACATATTCGGAATCTACGCAACGAGATCTTTCTAAATCAATTTTTATTTTTTTTATATGTTTGATAGAATAGAAAATAATGATAAGAATAAACAGCGCAAGAGCAATATTGTCTTATTCTTCCTAAGGATAAACAACGCATGATACATTACGTCCAAAAGTTTTGGCATAAATCCTAGACATAAGTAACGTAAGCGCAGGATGTGATGGTATTCGTTAGGATTACTTGATTGCGCTCGTATCGCGTACTAAGCATTAGTATACCATTAGCCATATATTATGAAGCTTATGATTAGTTTTTTTATAAAAATTCGTTAATAAACTTAAAATGTAAACATATTAAGTTTATTTTATTATTTTTATTCATAAACTCTCGTATTCGCTGTCCTTTTAGATCACATGGAAGGGCAGGTGATCAACCAAAAAAGAAATGATTCATACTAAAATATTGTGTGAAGCTGATATTTTATCCAAAAATATTCAAAGTCGTAGTAGAATTAACTTTTGTGCGAGGAAGAACTACTTCTTTCTGAAAATGAAAACAAACCAGATACACCAGATCCTGATTGTTGGAATAATTTTGACGATAGCTTCGATATGGAATAAATTCATGATTCTTATGAAAACAGCTCGGAAGAACAGGCTATGAACAACTACTAGACTAATTCAATGATGTTATTGCCCGAAACAACAGTGTATCATACTACATGCGAATACCCCAATGTCCTGCGAAAAAACCTACAAGTATGCAATGGTGAACATATTGTATCAAATTACACTAAATATATCAAAACAACAGTTGATAAAACATTCAGCCACTCATAAGACACAAGAAAAATAGTACTACTAAAAAAGAAACAGGGCAAAATTTGACCACAAAAGATAGAAAATTAGCCTGCAGGAGAAGAAATTAGAGCCACAAGAGAAGCTTAAAGCTACAAGACAAAAACAAACAACTATCGTACAGACAGAGATAAAAACAAGTTAATAGGAGATAATAAAATATTGACTTACCAAGGGAAAAAGAAAACGACGACTTACTGAGAGAATTAAAAGACGTGGTAAGAAGAGAAGATAACAGATTCCTTAAAAGAAACAAGATCCGACCTACCCGGGGATACAAGAATTAAATCGACAGGAGGACTAAACCACGACTTAGTGACAAAAACAGGAAACGGATCTTTTGAAATAACAGACACTAACTCAAAATCTAATCAAAATCAAAAATATATTTATTTACCATGCAAACACTGGATTTTGTAAGGGTTTCACTAAATCTGGGAATCCTAGAAAGAGAAGAAAGTTTGAAGAATCGCTGGAAGAAGGAATTTAAGAAGAAAAGGAACAGGAAGAAAAAAATATTAAAAGATCCATACAGTATCATGGCATGCAAGAAAAAATGCTTTCTTAAAATAACCGAAGACCAAAGACAAGAAATATGTAAGTTAAAATTTTGAAGCACAAGGATTCTATATTAAATGTTTAGTTTATGAAAAACCAGTACAAAAAAGATTAGAAACTTGCAATAAAAATAGGAAAATAGCATACAGTTACTACATGAAAGCTAGTAGTTTAGAGAAGACTGAAGTGTGTAAAACATTTTTTTTAACTACCCTTGGATATGATGCTAAAAAAGTTGCAAAGTCAGGAGTGTCATAAAAAAGATATAGATTTACAGAAAAAAAATCGTAGAAGTTATGAAACATCCAACAAAATTGATAAGGAAATAATAATAAACCACATACGGACTTACAATCCGTGTATTTCTCATTATAGACGAGAAAATGCCCCAAACAGCTTTTATCTTCCTAATGATCTTTCAGTTTCTGCGATGCATAGTCATACAAAGTCAGTTTAGTGGTTCAGTTGTGAAGGAAGTCATGAACATTTCATTCACTCAATCAGGCCATGAAGTATGTGTGCAACATTTGGACACAAATCATAAAGATCATCTAGGTCTAGCTTGTGAGACTTGTGCTCGTTATATAGCACACAAAAAAGGTACGATGAATGTCATTCAATATATGAAAGTTATACATATGAACAATATCCTCCTAGTCATAAGCAACGCAACTGCCCATTTTCCTAGTCACAAGCAACGCAACTGCTGCACATGCGATGTAGATATCTAGTAGATTGAACGAACTTATTTGACTTTTCCTAGTCATTAATATTTTTTGAGCGAAATTTACATGAAAAACAATAAAAAATTCAGAAACAAGGTATTAGACATAAAATACATACATTATGGCTCTATATAAAGTTACAATAATGTGAATATTTTATTTACTTTAGACGTGGGAGCAAAAATAAGATAAAAAACTTTAGGCGCGTTTTTCTCGAAACTTACCGCCATGCACATGCGTTGTTTATCGTAAGCAGGGCAGTATAGCTTAAAGCAGTATAACAGTGCTGAAACTCACCCATTGCTGATTTGCTTGCTCGAGAGCAGTTAATTCGGCGTCTTCATCGCAGGGGCTGTCGGCGTTGAACCATTTGGGATCAATTAAACGCGGAGTGAGCCGTGGGAATGGAATATTCATTTTAAGTTATTTAGTTAGGACATTAATATTGATCAAAATCAGTCAATATTTTATTCACAGAGAAATTAACCACTACGTTTAAGAGACCGCACTTAAAACTAACCAATTAGAAGCCAAGAACGTCATTTACATGGCAAACAAATACCAACATAAGAAAAGATTGCTACCTCAACAGCAGTGCCAACCTAACCTGCAAAATAGTGCTGTAGAAACTATCCGCGTCATTTTATCGATATCGATTAATATTACAGGTAGGTATTCCTTGCCTTTTATCATTTATGACTCTAAAATTAGTTTTTTGAATGAGTGAGGAGTTGTGTAATGTGTTTAGGATTTTTTGTAAATAAAATGCAATTTAAAGTTTATTTGTTATATTTACCATTATAAAAAACAGCCAACTTCAGACCTTGGACAACATTCAAAAAGTACTAGGAAATAAAATTAATTGCAATAAAAAATAATAACATAAACCTGAATATTTCAGGAATACCTAGCTAGTTTTTAAACTACCTAGGTGTACTTTTGTAAATTATTAAAACAAAAATCAATTAAACAAAATACTTGAGCGCTGCTTCAGCTACCTAATAGGAACTTTTAAATGTGGTCTGTTATTACTTAAGTAAACATTATGTTAACTTTCTTGTCATTATTTTTCATTCTTACATTTGTTTTTCTCTATTGAGTTTCGCAAGCCTGATTTTATTTACCAATTCAAAACAAACATCACCAACGAGGTCTAGAGACAATCGATTTGACGTTGACATTTCTACTATACATATTATTAGAGATATACCTACCATTTGACAAAATACAATTGAGTCCTAATTTCTCATTATTCGATTCTATCATAACTTGAACTAACTTTAAAGGGGCTTCAAAAGAGCTTTTTGGGGGCCCTTATTCTTTCCTAAGGGGGCAAGTAACAATCTTCTGCGTGATTTCTTAGGACAGTAGGAAATATTTGCAAAAATTATATATTTGAATCACAAAAATGTTTTTTGATTTACAGTTGTTTATTTATTATGCATACAAATTATCATTCAATTTCGACTAATTAATCATATAAACTAGGGGTGTTAATATTTAAGTAACCGGTACAAATCAACCATTTTGGTCCCCCGTACACTCGCGCTAGTTTTGATTGATGATTGCATCTGTGAGGTTTGACGTATCTTCGTGAATCGGGGCCATTTATAATACTCTTCTTCAGCCCCAAATTGCTGTCTCCGAAGCCACCTTTTGATATTTTATCAAGAAGAGGCAAATATTCGGGCTTAGAGAGCTCGTTTGTGATGCGATTTATCTGGAAACGATAAACAAATGTAGAAAATCAACATTAATATTTTTCATGTACACATACACAGTGCGACTTTAATGTGGCTCTAAAATTTGAAGGACATTCCTTCAACTTGTTGTTCGATGAAAATTAAAAGGAAATAGGTATAGGATAAGTCAAATACGATTTTCGGGTTTGACAACAGCCAACCTAGTGTTAGGCATGATGCGATCTCATATTTTTTTTAGCGCTTTAGTTACCTACTTACCACAAGCTTTAGTTGACCATCGGACAGGGGGGTTACGATTGGCCCAAGGAGTAAAACACTGCTATTCTTTGACAAGCTTTCAGGATCAACAGTAATAAGATCTTCAGTGTCATTTGGAGACCTAATCTCGTCATTTATGACCAAAAATATGTGTTCTACAAAATTATCTTTAGGCATACTCTTCGGGACATGTTTTGCCTTCTTTTCCGCCATTACTTTTTTCAACAATGATTTTAATTTGTCCATTGTGTTTATTTTAGGTTTTGTTTTTTTGCAACACAATGCTTTTAATTGTGCAACTAAAACGTCGAAAAGCATCTCTTTCTTTTCGTTATCTTCATCTGAATCCTGCTGTTGTGGGCGACTGTATATCAGGTTGTTTAGTTTCATGTACGCGTTGAACTTTGGATCCGCGTTTGGTTTCGTATTAAAAGGTTCTACTTCTTTATCCTCTAGCCTAAAGACGGGTTTTTGGTCGTCATCATTTTCTGAAATTATAAATTCTTTAGATATCATGTTAGGAGCATGTCATTCCATGTGTAACTTATAATTACTCCAACCAATATATTTATACAAGTGCGATTTAGATATGGTTTGGTTTATCATGATGAGATGAAATTAGTAAGTATGAATAATTTTGTCTCGTCACAGAATTATTAAGGTCTATCATATAAGCACCACAGCCACACATAAAAGCAAACGAGTGTTTGTTATTCAGTTTGTTCCTCTTTCAATTGGAGCAATGGTTCTAATAGGGCTAAGTGAATCCGCTAATAATGCATAAAAGAAAAATAAAAGTTTTCTTACTGGTTTTATCCATAGCTGTGAGAGTTCCGCTTTCCTTATTATTGCTAGCAAGATTGACGAGATCTTTTAGATCATACTCCTTCCTTTTCGGTTCTTGACTCAGTAATTTTATGAGTTCTTCATCAGACAGTTTGGATAGAATATAAGTTGCATCGTTGTCTAGAAAATAAGATAAATTAATTGTTCACTTAATTTTTACCTTATCAAGTTGCTTTGGGATATCAAATACGATATCAAAGGAATAGGTAATACATTCATTTACCATCTTGCTTTAGGATTGCTGATTTTGGCAAATCACTTTCATTTGGCAAGTAATCTTTAGAATTCAATATTTGATAAATATCAGTATCTGCATTGTCTATATTTATATATCCTGGTGGTTCCATCAAAGAAGTAGCGCAATGCAGCTGAAAAAATATAATTTTTTATGATATTGTAATTGTTTATTTAAGTATAATTATTATATTTAAACTTCAAAGTGTTTACATACCAAGCATATTATCAGAAATTTGCCAAATAAACTACGCATGATCATGTTTCAGAATTTCTAAGCTAGTCTAGTAAAATAATTGTGTAAATTCAATCTCATGGATGGTTGATCAATAATGAAATTATCGGATTGAAAACCATCTCGTGCATGTTTACGCTTTCAGACAATGAACAAATGATCGTAAAAATCTAGATAACGACTACTATGTACTAGTTTTATTAATTTTATACGTGCATGTCGTTTCTCCGGAACCGCGTTCGTAGTCTTAAAATGCTTTGATTAATTATACAACTAAACACATTATGCTAAGTTTCATCATATATTGAAAAGTTTTTTTTTTCAAAAGGACTCAACTAAACAAAATATTTGCGAGCATATTAAAGTTAAATTGCTTGAGTGGACATGAAAATCGAACTGTCCATCAAGGCAAATGATGATGATGATTTATTAAATAGAATCGATTCTATTGTAAGAATCGAACACATCAATATTTTTTATGCATGGCAAAGGTGTGTGTTTGCTTCAAATCAAGCAAGCAGTACTTGAAGCAAACGTGGCTATAATTTAAATTTTGAACTGGCTACACTGTTTCCTGTCCTCGCCGCAGAAAAAAAAGTCCACCTCCACCATATTTTCTTTCGTTCGTCACTTTGTTTCATTCTCTAACCCTACTCAGACGTACCGGCTAGCCACACGGACACAATGGCGGAACAACGTGAAAGGACCTTCCTCATGATCAAGCCCGACGGCGTCCAGCGCGGACTCGTCGGCTCCATCATCGAGCGTTTCGAAAAGAAGGGCTTCAAGCTCGTCGGTCTGAAGTTCATGTGGCCGTCCGAGCAGCTGTTGCAGCAGCACTACAGCGACCTCTCCTCCAAGCCTTTCTTCCCCGGTCTAGTGAAGTACATGAGCTCCGGCCCCGTGGTGCCCATGGTCTGGGAAGGCCTGAACGTCGTGAAGACTGGCCGTCAAATGCTGGGAGCTACCAACCCCGCCGACTCTCAGCCCGGCACCATCCGCGGAGACCTCTGCATCGAAGTCGGCCGCAACATCATCCACGGATCCGACAGTGTAGACTCCGCCAAGAAGGAGATCGCTCTGTGGTTCGGCGAGAAGGAACTGATCGGCTGGACCCCCGCTGCCGAGAGCTGGGTCTACGAATAAACTAGCTACTACGTAAGAATTCCATTTTAATCCGGCACACGTGTGATGGGTTAACGCATTTGTAAGTTATTGTAAAACAATGAATAAAACTATTATTTAACACAATTCTTTTGTTTTTCTCAGTGTTATACATTTTGATTTTTCAAATCTGTCAGGCTGTCGTATTTTGAATTCTAATTTTATCTGATATTTATCACACATATAAGTAAGTAAGTATGTACATCAATTAAGTTAGTCTAGGAAAATGTGATTACTGTAACTAATAGGAAATTCATTGTTCTAGATGGTATTTTCTAATGAAAACAAAACTTTCCATGTCATCAGTTTTAGTATAGGTTAAGTATGCAATTATGATGTGAACCAGACATCAAGTTCAAGGTCATCTAGACATTTACAGCAATAACAAGTAGAGTGAATTGATAATTCAAGTTTTTGAATTAGTATAAAGTTATGTAATGTATAGGGAGTAGTGCATATACATTTAATAGTAAAATTACCTAGCCTTCTATTTTATTCTAATCATAAAATTAGTGTGTATTTTCATGTTTACTTACCTTATTTTATTTCATAAAGATTAAAAAGTGCAATGCCCTAATCAAATAAGGTATGTACCTATTAAACAATAAAAAATGTTTGTAAGAAGACATAACATTATACCTAACTAAGAGCACAAAATAAACAAATTTTGGCAATTTTAGAGTTACAGAGAGAGGACAAATAGGTAAGTACCTCCCATTAAAATAAAACTTTCAAAATACTGAAGTACATACAAGAATGAATCTTTTACAAATATATTCAGCAATCTCTTTAAATCAAAGTCATGGTATTTTTCTGTCTTATTTTCTAGACAATCTGGAGATTTTTTTAATCAAATTTTTGAAATGGTTTTTGTTTAAGTATTGTGGAAACGTAATGCAAAAAATATGTTTAAAATACCTATTAGGTACTGACTGAAATAATTAGGAAGTACCTACCTATGTTGGATTAGGAAAAAATATAGGTACGTAATTTATTTCGTTAAGGTATTTTTTAATACTTATGTAGATACATATTAAAAAAATATTTATTAAATAATATAGGGAGGTATGTACCAACAGGTGGCCTGACAGCAACATTTTACATGAACGTATTTTAGTGATCATCATCATCATCTACCGACTGCTGTATCTAATTCTCATGAATTTCATCATTTTTGGTAGGTACGATGTTAATAGTGCCTACGAAATGGTAGCTAGCAGGATATCATACGATTATTAATGATACTTTTCAAAATAAAGATGTGGGCCAGTAAAAAAATGTACCTACAAAATTACCTACTCTATACGTCGTACATCGCCGTTAATCCCAAAAGCGCAAACAAGTAGGTATAAAGTTTTACCTATATAGGTATAAAGTTTCGTACCTAAGTAAATCAAAACAAAATTAAAATAATTGTAGTTTATTCGTAAATCTAGCTTCTAGCTGCGACGTTCCGCCGACCAGTTCTTTTTCATTAAACCATAGTGCGATTTCCTTCCTCGCATTTTCTACACTATCAGCTCCATGGAAGATATCACGTTCGACATTTATACATAAGTCTCCACGAACGGTACTAGGTCTTGAATTGATAGGTCTGGTAGCACCCAGCATTTGACGACCAATCTTCACAGCATTCATACCTTCCCATACCATAGGAACTACTGGTCCAGAACATATATATTTCACCACACGAGGAAAGAAAGGTTTGGAAGAAATATCACTGTAATGCTCTCTTGTTAATTTTTCTGATGGCCAGACAAATTTTAGAGCAACGAGTTTGAATCCCTTCTTCTCGAACCGCTCGATGATGGATCCGACGAATCCGCGGTGAACACCATCAGGCTTTATCATAAGAAATGTTCTTTCACGTTCTGCTGTTATGTCCATTATTTGTTTGTATGTTGGTTTTTGATAAGGTATTATCTATGTCCGTATGGTCAGTAGGTTGGGTAGGCACGTTAAAGTAGGTTTTTAAAATTGACTATTGTAATTTTTTCCGGAAATTTTGGGTTTTATAGTGGTAGCTAGCTAGGTATGTAGGTACATAATATAGGTAGGTATACACGCGCGGAATTGTCTAACGGATAACTCTAATGTAAAGTTCTGTCGCTAAGTATCTCAAGGTGTGTTTCGGTAGCCTCGTTTGAGAGCCAGTGTACGGCGCTTCAGTACTACCTACAGGTAGTACTAGAGTATTCTGTTTTTCATCATCTGTCTAATGGTAAAATAACCAAACGATTGTACAGTATGTACCAGTGTAAAAAATACTTGTTCGATCAGGAAATCGTCATTTCCAATTCAATTGATAGGTACCTATTAAGCATATAAGCAGCCAGACGAAAGATACACATCTGAGACTATTTTCACGTCATAGGTTTTAATTAAACTTCTAAGTATTCCCAAATTCATCCTTTCAAGTCCCTGATCTCGTCCGATTTTGTATTTCGTCACTTTTTGCAAGTCTTCTAACCTAACTTCGGCTCTTGCCAAACATCATCAAAAACTGGCAAATTTGTTCATCGAACATGTCTGTCGAAGAATTCCGTTCGTATATTCTTGGCTTTATTTCTGCGGCAGAGACAGGAAAAGGAATGCAAAGTTTTGTGGTTACCTCTATCAACATGGCAAAAACGATAAAAGTCGTGAGAAAAACTATTTAATTTTGACAGTTCCAATGTAGGTACAGTACTTTAGTACTTATTTATATTATTAGTACTAATATATACCTATACCTACCTATGTTAGTTATTTATAAATAGCAAAGGGATTACAAAAATCGGACAAGCTTTTGTCCGATTTTTGTAATCCCTTTGTTTTGGTGTATCTATGTATATGTACATTTCCGTGGAAGGACCTGGGCGCTCACTACGATGTATCTGCACAAGAGAACTCCCCTAACGAATTAATTCTGCGGGGGAGTCATGACCCTCAGTCTTGAGGAAATACGACTTAAGATAAGATTTGTACATTAAAGATATATTCTATTATTCCAGCTTATACTATTCTCACCAAATTAGAAGAAAATAACAACTAATTTATATAAGTAAAAAAAATCTATGATAGAAAGAAACAAAAACACATTTTCTAATAATTCACTATGTTTATTTCCTCTTATTTAACTTCATTCTAACATAGCTAGTTAGGCTGTTAAGTAAAATTTTGGTTTGGAAAGTGCATTTCAAATGACGTCTATTGCATTGAATATTCATTCATTAAATTTACAGCAACAATGTTCTCACGATAGAAAGTTATCATTCGAAAACGAGTCAAAGAAATTGGTCTTTATTTTATTGAAAATAATTCCAATCAAAAATGCCTAATTTGACACATTTTATACACAAAAAATCAGCAAAACAAAAATGTCTTTCTATTTTTGAAATCGGTTAAAAATATGGCAATGATATCCAACAATCATAGGCATCGTTTGGTTTACGAGTAAAAACCTCCTAACGTAAGAATTGATTAACAGATAAATTAAATCGTAAGAGTTGATTTACAGATAAATCATGACTGATACAGTAAAAAGACAGAATATTAAAAGAAATATTTAAATTACACCAAATATAATTGTTGGAATTTAAATATACTTACAGTTTTTTTTTAAATGACAATGCAAATGCTCTGACGTAACAAACTAAATTTGAAAAAAGTTATATATATATGTTCTGCATCTATAAATGAAATTGTTGGTAAATATATAATCATATGTAGGTAGGTACATACATACATAATAGAAATATAAATGAAACTGTTAAGTACTAAAAATCTTCAATACATATTCTGTAGAGATATGTACAAATATCTATAAATAATGTTATATTTTCATACAAATCATTGTGTAGTAAGACTCAAAAACTGAGCAAGATTCTGTAATCTATTATAACTAGATTTTTAGGCATACAAGCCAAGATGACCAACCAATATAGGTTTTGTTGTTTTATCAAAAATATATCAATTTTAATTCAAAAAGATTTTTCAATATAACTACAAAACCTATGATTCGTGATTCGTTTTCTAGAGGCGATCTCTTTGATTTTCTTTGATTTGATTTACCTACAATACCTGCCAGAGGCGGCTCGTGAAATTTTTTGATGGGGGTTCACAAAAATAGAATTGAAAAACTACAGCTTACCATCATTCATCAACGCATTCATTGAACTCTCGATTGCCATTTGCACTTCACATAACATATGAAATCAAGATTGCGAATGTTTTATACTTTTATTTTAAAGGTGAGGTGAGACCTACCTAAATCATCAACACCCGTTTCCGTCCAAGCAGATTCACCACCACACGCGCCAGTTCCAAACATCAAACATGGAAAACAAAATAATTTATTACTTTCTTCACATCCACACAAACAAGGTGTTTTGATATATTATTGATTTGAGTTATTGCTCAGATTTAAAAACACGCGTAAAAGATTCAGTTTTCGAACTGCGTTTTTGAGTAGGTAAACAGTGCAATGTCAGGTCGTGGTGGCGCCTTGGCTTTCAGTTTGAGCCGCATTTCGAGAGTCTTTTCACACTGTTTAATAAAAGGTACATTGTATTGTTCCATTTTAACACAAAATATCGCGCACAAACTATTTTTAATACTTATTTACAAAAAAAAATATCTAGGGGTGCGGGTTCTATTCCCGCATGACACATGTAATCATGAATATTAAAAATTGTAATTACTTGTGTTGAGTCTGGTCGTTTCTATGTTAAAATAAGTATGAATTTACAAAAAAAACTGTAAGTATTATATCCGTTATCTAGTACCCATGATACAAGCGTAAGCTTAGTATGGGGCTAGATGGTGCTGTGTGATATGTGCTGATATATTTATTATTTATTATAAATAATATTTTTCAGTCTTACTACACAACATATTGTATGAGAATATAGGTCGAGCATCAACAAATATTTTTGATAAAATTTATCTGAAAATGTCACTTGAAATTAACACATTCCTGAACTTAACTCAATAGCAGCAGTCATAAAACAAATGTTCAACTTAATAAATAACTTACATTCTATATTTACATATTGTCCATAGAGAAAAAAACAAGATGAAAATAAGGCTAATATAATAATGCACAGACGATCAAACATAGTTTTTATTATTTATTTTTCTTTATTTTTGCAAGCAATGTATTGTAATTGGCAGTGATCATTGCATTGGCAAAAAAAAACTATTATTATATACTTATGTTAATTTGAATTTACTAAAACTTAAAAGGCGACATTGGTGATAAACACAAAATAATAGAGCAAGTGCAAGTTAACAAATTCGGATACTATTCACTGAAAATAAAACTTTCTGAAATATTGATAAGTTACCTTTCTTGAAGTCGGTTAAAAATGCCGATCAAAGACGTCTCAGCAGACAATTCCAACTGATAACAGAATCACCCACCAATCTTAGAATAAAACGAGTCTTTTCTTTATTGCATAAACAATGTATTTATATAAAAACTCTTAAGTTTAGAGGACATATTTAAAAAAAAACCACGTGTGTTTAGAAAGACGCCACTCACATATGTAATTTCAGAGACCTTCTATTCTTTTTAACCCACTTAAAAAAGGAGGTTATCAAGTCTTCTGATTTGATTTTCTCTTCGTTTTCGACTCAAAAGTTTCCAAAATTGTAACACACTATTATGGACGCTACATTTTCAATCTGCTCAAGCATTGCCAAGAAACTGGAATTTCAGAATCCATAATGTAACATGAACCATGAAACATACATTGATGCCAATTTGAATATCTTTAACTATTGATTTGAGTCCATTCAAGAACTCATCACAAGCATTTGCTAACCGCGAACGAATTTCGTAGTATACTGAACCATGAGCAATCTAATCACCAATATCACCTTCAACAGTGTGTTAAGCATGTTATACTTTAACAACACAAAAGTAAATCCGTAAAACAAAATGAACCAAAACACAGTTTTAACCACCAAAAACGTAACATAGAAATGTAATTAAATTCCGTGCCCTGGCTTTGTTCAAAAACTAGAATATTTTAGCATAATGTGAATAGGTACCTCTTACCTTAATAAACTTAAATTTTTATACCACATTTTTTTTTATTGTTTACCATTGTAAACAACAAATTTACCTCAAATTGCCTTGTAACTATGGATGGAGATATTAATAAATGATTTGTATTTGTACCTATATGTTTTTTTTTATTTATTAGGTTTGAACAGGGCACATGATAAGAGATAATCAGGAGAAATGGTGCAAAAAGGTAATTGTTTGTTACCCCAGAGATGGGAAGAGATTTTTTTTTAAAATTTAGTTTGAGCTGAGAGAAGATTTATTAGAGTGAGTGTGGCTCAGCGATTGGTTCGAATGACTTGTATTTTCAAGTTGTGTGGATTTGCACTCGATTAGGAAATACGACTCAAGAGAGAGAGAGAGAGAGAGGACAAGATTAAAAAATAATAACTTTGATTCCATTTTTGATGAATGATACTAAATCATGAAAAAAAATACTAAATCGTGATCACAAACATTCCAGTGATATGTCACCATATGTTTTTTTTTCTTCTTATGATTGATGTTTTTTTTGGGTAAATTACCGAAAAAGACATAAAACTCTTTTCATAGCCTAAATTTATAAACCAAATATTCACATGACGCAAAAATAATAAGTTATCAAACAAAGCCCATATTGTATTTACTAAAAACAAGTATTTACAAACATCTACCACAATTACCTAGAAATATCATTAAATTTAAGTTCCATATAAAAGTTAACAACTACTTACTTATTATTAAATTATTTATATCACAATTCATTTAAAACTAAAAGAGTCCAGCTTCTCAAAAAACACCTTATTCGTTATTGGACAACAATTAAAACATAATTTAACACTAATTGCTAAACATTAGCAGGATTATGAGTCATTTTGTCAAATGCTAAACCCGCACTATGGTCGTTTAACTTAAACTTTTATTGGAAAACTAGCGGACACGACAGACTTCGTCCTGTCTGTTGACTCTTTTACTCTTTAGTTAGTAAGAAAACGTTTGTATGGGAAAAAGAAAAGGGCGGCTTTTAGGGATTTTCCGGCATTTTTTCGAATTTTTCTCGCCGTAAAAACCATTCTTGCACTTCGACGAATATTAAAAAAAAAAGAATTGGCCACATCGGTCCAAGCGTTGTTGAGTTATGCGCTTACCAACACATTTTGCGATTCATTTTTATATATAAGAGAAGAAAGATGAGGGAAAATAATCACGACCGGCAGGATTCGAACCTGCGTATTTCTGCTATCGTCAGAAAGCCTTCATCAACTAGGCTACGGTCTACGTAAAAAAAAACCACACTCATTTCCAAACACTTCAGACTAAGCGGCTCATCTTCCAATAAAAGTTAATATTAGAATTTATTTTCCGACCATATTAAGAAATTTTATTTTCGATAACCATATTATTTAATTCTTTCAGTTGAAGCGACACAGTTGATGTTTCAGCACAAACTAAATATTGTAAGTAATGAATTTAAATATAAAATTAATTAGTTACAATATTTTCCTTGGTCATTGGTCAAGAATATACATACCTTCACTTTCTCGAATCGAATCGAGTTTAGATTAGTAGTATAATATCAAAGTTAAGTGATATGATAAAAAAAATTACATATCCTTGAAACAGTCCAACTGCCAGTCAAATCGTTAGTAACACTTGATTGTTTCCTAACCAATCACAAACTTCCTGTCCAAGTGTTACCGGTTAGGAAACAAGTAGTAGCAACCAGTCACACGCTCAGATAGATCTATCTATTTAAACAATGTTTCACACTCTCCTCAATGATATATTTCACACTGTTTCCGCAGAGCGTCAGTCCGCCGCTCATAGCGCGGCCTCCACGTGTATCTGCTCGACTTCGACGGGGTCAATGACTGTTGGTATGTATTGGACATCAATAAATTAGATAAGTACTATTGTATGGAAAAAGATAAAAACAAAATATAACCTTAGAATAGTCCCGACTGCCAATCCAATATGTTAGGTAAATGGTAGAATCATTAGTTACACATTACTGTTTCCTGACCAATCACACCCTTCCTGTCCAAGTGTTACCGGTTAGGAAACATTTAGTAGCAACCAGTCACACGCTCAGATAGATCTATCTATTTAAACAATGTTTCACACTCTCCTCAATGATATATTTCACACTGTTTCCGCAGAGCGTTAGTCCGCCGCTCATAGCGCGGCCTCCACGTGTATCTGCTCGACCTCCACGGCGGCGGGCGCGGGCTCCGTACTCGCAGCAGACTGCTCCTGCGCCTGCCGCGAGGGCATCGGGGCGGTTTGACCTGCAACAAATTTACTCTTTATAGTTATAAGTTTTTTAAATTTTATTGTGTCCGTAAAGAAAGAAATACATTTTCTTTAAACTTTTATGAATTAACGATGTATATGAGATGAGATCCATCCATCGAGGGTCCTCTCAGGACAAGAAAAACACAAGACCGACAACTCCGACAAGGGCTGAAGTTGAGGATATGAGATGGTTTACCTGATAACCTATTTCGACTAGCAATATCTTGAAAACAACTTGACCGATTTATTTCATATTTTAGGACAAAAATTTTATGCTATTTTTCTTAAACAAAATTTCATAAAATCAGACCACCCAATCAAAAGTTAAAGACAAAAACATTGTGGCTCTCGCTACGCTCTCGCCCCACTCACCGTACTTATCGTGTATCCCTCGATGTCTCTTGAGTGCGAATCTATCTGCAAAGGCCGCGGTACAGATGTCACACTTGAAGGGCTTCTCTCCGGAGTGTACTTTGGCGTGGTTCTTTAGATGCGCCGCCTGACTGAACGCTGAGCCGCAAGTCTCACATCTGTCATAAAGAAATAAATTTAATTTAAGTAAAAAAAAGTAAAGAATAAATATAACAATGTGCATCAAAAAACAGTCATTTTTATCTTAAACTCTTGATGCGCCGAACTGCAGAGGCTGTTTCATAAATTCGGTAATATTTCATACGAAAACGAAACGCAAATCATAAAAAAAAAATCTTACTTCTATGATTGGTGGCCAAACTTAATCAGTTTAAAAGTCTATAAGTGATAGTTTAGAAATTAGAAGTCTATAGTTTAAGAGTAAAGAGTTTCTGAATTTGTGAAACACCTCGCTGATTTGTTAAATGTTAAACAATGAAAAGAAAGGAAAAACATACATAGCCTCCATTTGAGGAACACTTATTATAGTTCAAGGTCCACCCTGCATACTTAGTATATATTTACAGCAGTAACAATATAAATAGGATTGACAGACAACATGCATTTACAATATCTATTCTAGTTGCAGTACTCACTTGTAAGGTTTCTCCCCGGTGTGGATGCGGCGGTGGTTCCACAGAGTCGCGTGCCGAGCGAACCCCTTGTCACATACCTGTAGTATTTACAAATAGATTGTAGGTGGTTTCTAATAAAACTTATCTACACAGAATTGCATAAAAATCCATGACATTGTCTAAGGACATTTATTCCCCGGTTTCTAGTATCAGAAAAATGCGTGAAATTATAAAAGGACATTTACTCTCGGTTTCTAGATCGACAATCACTTTAATTCTCCTATTGAATAAACTGATTGGCAGTCATTGGTAAATTTTCAAATTGTCAACTAAACAAAGGGCAGGAAATAGATTTGATAGTAAAGTTAAACTTATTAACGCGGGGTGCTATGTAAATAGAGCTCCATTTTTTTCAGTTTATATAATTTTTATTCAGTGTTAAGACAATAAAAAACGCCAAAACACGATTTTACGTATACTTCGCTCGATAGTTTTATTTTTTGAAAAATAGTTGTTTTTAAATATTTTTCACCTTTTTTTCCAAAAGTAGTACAGAAATTGAAACCAATTTAATTATATCTAAAAGATAAAGTTATTATTTAGGGGATTAAAAAGCCATAAATAGAATATTCTGAATTGCTGATTTTATATGAATTTATTTCGTCAAAAACGTCTGCAAAACTGCTCAAATTGTGTAAAATTGTTTGCGTGTGGACAAGACTCGTCGGCCGGAGCTATGCGCGCGATGCTCGCCCTTGCTTTCATGTAAATACGGCGTGGAATTGCATGCGAAAAAGCAACTGTAGGCATTTTTACAAGCGCAAAGCGTTTTCGGGTGGAATATCGTGGCCTTAAGTAATAACAATATGTAGTTCCATGTAAAAAACAAATGTTTTTAAAAATCGTTACAGTATTAATAAATATTCTTTATCTTTATCTGTTCAGTCATCAGTCATAGGATAACCGTGTTTTCAAATTCAATTGTCGCTTTTTTTTTATGGCTTTTGCGAAGATAACTGTCGCTTCTAATATTTTATTATGGGCTTGGCATTGGCAGATAATTAAAAATACACCAATGACAGTGCATATTAATAGATTTTACGGAGGAAATTAATTGATAGTCTTCCTAGAAATTGGGTTAATTCTTTTGTATGGAACCGGTAAGTATAAAATCGACTGATGTTATTATAGTACATTAATGGACGCTCGTTGCTTCGCTCGCATTATTTCGGAATAAAATTAGCCAATGTACTACCTGGATCTCATACTACCTACATACCAAACATAATAACAATCCGTTCAGCCGTGATACGTGTTTGAATAAACAGATAGATATAACACACAAAAGTTCTATGAATTGTTATGTTAGTATGTGTTTTACTATGAATTTGAAGTATCCCATTGAGCTAGGATTATACAGAGTCACAAACGCTCGAAAAAATGTCCGAACCAAAACTCTGGCCACGCTACTCGTTGAGCAGACTTTTGGAATACCTATCTCTTTAAATAAATTCATTAGATAATAAGAGTGATAAATAATAATATAATTAAATAAATACTTAGTATTTAAGGAAAATTATGTAAACTGACTTGGCCTATATGATGTGACGTCATAAGGTGAATAAAGCTTATATATCTTTATCTTTTGCACGTTCTTAAAACATGTAAGAGCGAAACAGACAAGCAGTGTTTTGTTTGCGCTCGCTGACGATGTTAGCGCACGGACACTTTCCTGCGCTTATTTAGTTTTTGAGTTTGTGTCTCTGTATAGTCCTAGCTCAATAAAGTATCCTCAAAGATTGTTTTCGAATTTCTTCAATGTACAGACTTTCAACTTCGACCCTCTTTAGCTTTATTATATGAATGGATAGAAGATTATCAATGCAAGTTAGTATATAAGTACTGACCTCGCAAACATATGGTTTCTCCCCCGAGTGCGTTCGCTCGTGGTTCTTGAGATGCGGCGACTGAGAGAACTGCATGCCACACGTGCTACATCTGGAACAAACAACAAGTTATAATATGCTACTCCTCCTGTAGTCCTCATTAATGAGGGTTGTGACTCGTAACTCAGGATTTATTCTGTTCTAATGGTTTGTAATATACTCATGACTCTTTTAATACTTTCCTGTAAATATTTCTATCAATAGCAATTATTTGTATGTGTCTTTTGTGCTGTAGAAGAGAAGATGAGACTTATGCCCAGCTGTAGTATAATTAGAATATTAAATCCATACCTTTATGATCCCTCGACGTGCTTTTATCTAACAGTGAAAAACAGCATCAAAATATGTTGTTGACATGGATAGCTCGCTGTGAAAAGGAGGCCTATGTCCAGCAAACGACAGTAATAGTGACCATAGACTGTTAAAGACTTTTGATACCATTGATTTTATATATATAAAAAAAAAACTTTCAGAAGACTTGATAACATTAGTTTAGCTAAATTATAATTTTAAGTTAGTATTAGTATATTTTTAGTTTAGTGAACACTAAATAAATTAAAAAAATAACCTCCTTTTTGAAGTCGGTTAGTAAAAGGCAGGTGAAGTGGAGGCCTATTTCCGGCAGATACTATATAGACTAATGATGAGGATTTTATAACAATATTAATACATAGAAAGACTCACCTGTAAGGCTTCTCCCCGGTGTGTATCCGCGAGTGATTCTTCAGATACACCGCCTTGGCGAAGGCGATCCCACAAATGCCACACTTGAAGTTCTTCTCTCCGGAGTGCAGCTTCTTGTGCGACCACAGCGAGGAGTATCTCGAGAAGGATCCCCCGCAGATGTTGCAGTGGAACGGTTTATCCAGGTTCTGTTGGTGGATCTTGTGTTTGATTCCACCGACGAAGATGATTCCGGACCCGTTGCAGTTCTGGCACTTAGTCACGGAGGCCAGGTTGCGTTTCTTCACAGGATGGTGGCCGGGCACTGGAATAAAGGATTCTTTGCTTAATATGTATGTGATTACGATTCAGATTGGTTTTTTTAACAAAGAATGGGTTGGCACTTGATTGTAATTCGCCTGATGGTAAGCAATCATTACGGTCTAGGATGGAGCGTGCTTACTCAGTAAGAACCGATTCACTCTAGCTACTTGAAAGAGATCGCTTTGACCGATAAGGACGCCAATTAGGACACTAATTTTAAGTTTTGTATGTTTCATTGTCTATTTATTCTTGTATGTTGATTGTTGGTGTTTTAATAATGTGTTATCTATCTGTCTATCTTTTTCTTCTTATTTTATACTTATTTATTTATTCATAGTTGCAAACATACAATTTTCCAAAAAAAAAAAACTTGTGCCCCCGAGTTTTACTTCAAAATTTACTCATCAATTTATTTATTTATTTGATTAATAGGCGAGCAGCAAATTGCTGATGTGCCCATATCACACTGTGTCAAAATTGTTTTATTTAGTCCACACAAAGTTCACAATTATACAGTCCACTCCTGCAATGATCACAAGTTAACAAGAGATGTTTTGGTTTTCTGTAACCAGCCATCAAGCCGGTTCCTAAAGTTGTTTACAGATGTAAGATGTAGATGGTTACCTCGAAGAGATTTCTTTGAACGATAAGTGTAATCATACTCTAGGTATCATATTTCGCCCATTTGTACATTTATTTATGGTTTAAGTCCTTTTTATATAGTAATTTATTTAGGTGTGCAATAAAGAGATATTGTATTGTATTTTTGTCAAGAATTAAGAAAAGAATTATGAATTTTCTTCCCCAATTTCCCCCCACATATTCCAGTCCCCAGTGTGCACTCACATGGCTTGTTCTGCAGCGGCGGCTGCGGCGGCGCGGGCTGCGTGGCGAGCGGGTCCGGCGGGGCCGCGCCAGACATCTCGTACTTCACATTGTTGTCCGGTATGAATATCTGCCCGGAACTTACTGGGGACAACATTATACATATTTGTTTAAACACCAGTTGGTATAATGCCTTAACAAAAAATAAAATAAATAAAATGTTTTTATTTCGGACAACATAAGAGATCCAGATAAGTGTTAGTAAAACTAAAAATCTATAAACTTAAAACTTAAAACAAATAAGAAGAAAGATAAGAAGAAGAATAGAAATTATACCAATAATTATAATTTCAGATTAAATTATTAGTTGTGAGCAGAGTACTGGATTGCTCAAAATAAATGCGGTGGATAAATAAGAAATGGGTTGAATTTCTACTCTTTTCGGTAAGTTGGTACATGTTTTAAAATAACACGCTAATCGTTGTTGTTTCGACTTAACTACATATAACAGACACCAAATTTGGATGAAGATTGGGCCAAATAGTCATCATTGGATTACCAATCAATAAAGAAGAATTATTTAACCAACTAAACAGATATAGCACAAGATAACTTACTTTGATTGCTCCGTGTCTGGTCGACTGAGTCTTGAGCGATGCAATTCTCGCAGCGGATGAGTTTGGGTCCCTTCCGCTTGGGGTTGGTGGGGATGTTGTTGCCGCATGTAATGCACTTGTTCACCTTGTCTATTATCACTGGCTTGGCTGCAAACAGAGAAAAGTTGTTAGAATTGGTATATTGTTTTTTTTTAAACTAGAACAGGTTTGCGTTTGGCCATAGTATGCTTGATAGTAAGCAAAGGCTATGACCTAAGATGGAGCGTGCTTACCCGATAAGAACCGATTCACTCTCGCTTTGAAGATCGCTGGATTATAGTGCGTGGGGAACAGAGAGTCAGGCAGAGAGTTCAACAACTTTGCGGTACCAACAATAAAGGTACAACCGTACCGTTTCGTGCGGGTCTTAGGAACTTCCTTAGGTTAAGTATAGTCATAAATTAGACAATTATCAACAACAAGAATGTTGAAAACAGAATTACTTGTAATTATCCTTAGCCAGATGTCAGAGTACACATCATTTCAACTCAACATACAAACCAATAACTTTTTAACAGACTTCAAAAAAGGAGGTTATCAAGTCTTTTGAAAGTTATTTTAGCCTGTATGTATATCGAATTGCGCAACATGATGGATCATACTTACCCAATATGAACCGGTTCATTCTTGCATTGAAGATCGATGATTGTAGTTCGTAGGGAACAGGGAGTCGGGGCATATCTTTTTTAACGTGTGGTGTGACAGGTTTGCGTTTGTTGACAGCCCACCTGTTGTTAAGCATTGCAGCAGCCTAGGGTGTAACATGCTTACCTAGAAGGTACCTATGAACTCTAGATTGTAATTCAGTTTGTCTATGGTCAGTACTCACTATCCTGCAGCTGCCCCTGCTGGTGCTGCCCCCCTCCTGCGACACTATCTGTATGTGCGGCGGGAGCGCCACCTCGCTGCTGTTGTTCACAGTCTATGCTCAGTACTCACTATCCTGCAGCTGCCCCTGCTGGTGCTGCCCCTCCTGCGACACTATCTGTATGTGCGGCGGGAGCGCCACCTCGCTGCTGTTGTTCACAGTCTATGGTCAGTACTCACTATCCTGCAGCTGCCCCTGCTGGTGCTGCCCCTCCTGCGACACTATCTGTATGTGCGGCGGGAGCGCCACCTCGCTGCTGTTGTTGACTCCCGTCGACACCACTGTTATGTTGCTCTCTGGAATGAAAATGAAAAAATGAAAATGAAAATAAATATTTTTAATATGTACTATTGGGTGCTCGCGGCTTCGCTCGCATTAAGAATTAAAACTTGCATCAATTTCACCCTTTTAAAAGAACCCTAAAAACAACTCACCAGTATCCTGAGCATGTATCCGTTTATGTGCGTTCAACAGCGCCAAATGTCCAAACATGAGCCCACACACGTCACACTTGAAGCTGATACTCGATATCGCATTCTGTATCCCGTTGGGTGCTATCTGCATCTGATTGACTAGTGCATAGTTGTATGAGAACGGTTGTGTGATGTAGCAGGTCTTGTCGTCCGTTGTGGTGAGCTGTGTGATGTTGACTCCGCCGGTGCCGCTGGTAGCCGCCGTGCCGATCTTGCCTATCATGTTCACGTTTGTGTAGCAGAAGGTTGGAAATTCCTGGAACGGTAGAGATATTTAACTCAATTCAAGTTTGATACAAGAAAAATAAAAGCTTGTAGAAAGGGAGTGTGGCTCAGCGGTTCCAGTGTCTGCTTTTCATCCAGAAATACCCTTTTTCAAGTAATGTGTGGATTTGCACTTGCTTAGCAGTGATGGAAAACATCGTAAGGAAACCAACATCTTTGAGGACCACAGTATCTGAGGACATGAGTCTTGCGTGGAAGGACCTGGGCGCCCACCACGATGTATCTGCCCAAGAAAACACCCCTAATGAATTAGTTCTGCGGGGGAGTCACGACCTTCAGTCATGAGGAAATACAACTCAAGAGAGAGAGATATCAGACAAAGAGTTTTACAGTAAAATACAAGCCTTCTTCTTATCGAATGAGAGCGGCAAACTCTGGTGTCGAGAGTCAATCAAGCCGCTCTAAGGGCCTCTGATAAGGCTTAACGAATGCTGTACTAGACAAACAGCCGGGACCAACCATTTGACGTGTCATCGGACCCAAGTGCAAAATACAAGTGAAAATTAGGTAACTAATGACTTATTTTATAGCTTTCTTTTTAGAATTATATTGTACTCAAGATCGACGCAACTGGCTCATTCAAAGAGAGGCCTATGCCCAGCAGTGGGATAGAGAAGGCTGTGGATGATGATGATTATGAAGTTTGTTATATCAGATGACCAGTTACTCAAATATATGTTTTTTTCCCCGCGCCCTTGCCGAGGTTGGAAAATTAATTTTTTGCTCCGCGTATTCGCATTATTATGACATAATGTCAGCTAATTCATCGGTTAATGCTGTCAGTGAACTCACTAAAAAGCCCGTGCTCAAGGAGAGAGTTACTTCTATCGAGAAGACCATTTTGGAAAAAAAATTCACTATTCAAAGTTTTAATTCGTAATCACGAAATTGTGACACAGAAAAGATGAATAAAAACGCCGCAGTTGAGGGTAATCTTGATAAACAGGGGGACACTAGCGACGCCACTCGGCCTATAAGGGAAGCTCGCGCTCGGGCTATGACGAAACTAAACGACAAAGCTCGGCTGCCTAAAACAACTCCACCAATGGCGTCTCGTGTTCGTGTACCTACCATCTCTGTCTACCGCGTAGCCTGAAACGAGTTTGAGCAAGACAGGTATACATATATACCGCAGCGCTCCTCCCGACTCCGAGTGCGTTGTCTCTGTCTCCCGCTCAACAGCTGTAAACTCCGGGCTCCGGCGCTCACACTTCGAGTTTCGAATGTAAACAAAAACATTGCGGTCCAATCAGCGGTTACTTCACTACGGCGCGGCTAGCGGTTACTTTTTTAATTGTTGATTTATTTTGGTGTGCAATAAAGAAAGAAAGAAAACATTTATTGTAACAGTTTTAACAGAAAAACAAACACGAGTAAAAACAATAAACAAACAAACATAAAATCTGCCACAGCACCGCCCCAACTCAGCATAATGCTGGTTGTGTGGAAGCAACCAGCGCCTGTTCTTCCGTTGGGGCTGTGACGTCACGCACGTACAAGAAGGCAGGCAAACAAACAGACAAGATGAGATTAATACAAAGAGGAGCAAAATTTAAAATTAGACATACTAGTAGTGGAAGGAATGATATATTGTATTGTACTTCAAACGTCGCAAGTAATAAAGATTCGGATTGGATCACTGTTACCCAGTGTTGCTTGCGACCTGCCCTGGCTAATGTTGTGGTACTGCAGCTCCGAGATCAAATGTTTTTTTAAATTTATTTTTTATGTATATTTGTCGATCAATGCACCAACAAACAGTTAAATCTATAAGTAAATTAGCATCAAGGTAGCATCAGGGATCAAATGTTTGCACATGGGCGGCGGCGGAAACAATGTCGTATTTTATTTATTTATTTATTTGAATAATGGGCGAGCAGCAAATTGCTGATGTGCCCATATCACACTGTGTCAAAATTGTTTTATATAGTCCACACAAAGATAAAAAATTAAACAGTCCACTGGTGCAACGATCACAAGTTAACAAGAGATTTTTTGGTTTTACGTAACCAGTCATCAAGCCGGTTCTTAAAGTTGTTTACAGATGTTGCACTGACCACCTCTTTTGGCAACCTGTTCCAGTTATGAACCACTCTGTTGCTGAGTATGTGGTGACCTGTGTTAGTTTTGGCAGAGCATCGCTTGATTGTCTGGTTGTGTCCCCTGCTATGATCACAACTATTAGTCTGTACAAACCAATTTGATGTATCCGGGAGGTTGTATAGTCCATTCAAAAGTTTAAAAGTCTCTATAAGGTCTCCACGTAGTCGCCTTTCTTCAAGAGTGATAAGACGTAAGATTTCCAGCCTTTGCTCATAGGTTTTTCGGCGTAAGGCTAACGGCATCCTGGTCGCTCTTCTTTGGACACTTTCAAGGTGATTAATGTCCTTCCGAAAATATGGGCTCCAGACTTGAAACCCATACTCTAATAGTGGCCTGATGTAGGTCTTGTATATCTTTATGAATAGGTCAATAGTCATAGTAGGGAATGATTTCCGGATTACATACATAAAAGAATTAGCCTTCTTAACAATTATATTGATGTGATCTACCCATTTAAGATCTTCTGAGATGGTAACCCCCAAGTCTTTTTGTTGTTTAACTGCAGCTATGGCATTCCCATCTAGGCTATAACCTACTCAGGGATTGTTCCTTCCCAAATTTATATTTTGCATTTATATTTTGTCGAACTCGGCACGGCTGCTGAGCAAGTACCTGCCTCTCATCAGTATTTGCTAGAATGATAAGTGCATCGCGGGAGCTCTCAAGTCCCGCGGTGAATATGCGTCATTTAATTAGTGTGGGGCTAGATGGCGGTGTGTGCAATGTCCCGGAATATTTATTTATTTTATTTTAAGTTCCTACCAAGAGCGTCCTACGTAGATACCTATTTGAAGCCTGAGTATTGGTCGGAAAATGCCGGACAATAGCATAAGTGTGAGATGAATCAACTTGATTTTGACATGTACCTACAACCATGTTATATAAAAGGGTCTAAAGAGACAAAAATGCAACTTATTACTTTATACTGCTTCTGTGGGTCAGATAACACATTAAATTGTAGGTACCGGCTGTTTGACATTTTACTGCAGTTGTTAAGCCATGTCAGAAGCCCTTAGGTCAGTTTGATAAACTCTCGACTCTAGAGTTGGCCACTCTCTTTCGATAAGAAGAACTTATTATTTGAAAAATACAAGGACGGTCTAAAACCACACCACTGAAACTGTGGACATCCTATGGTAGTGTATAATCTTTACATATAGTTTATATTGTGATTATTATTGTATGTTTTGTTATTTTCAAACCCACATACCCACATGACTCATTATCAAAAGTACCTATAATATGTATTAATATTTGTAAGCTGATAACTTTGGTAATGTAAGTCCTATTTGTTAATACATAATCAACTGTTGAAATTTTTTATAGATTGTTAGGTATATTAAATGTTTAATTTGAGCAATTCATGTAATTTAATTAGTTATGTATGTACATAATTAAATTTATTTTAATTATTGTGTCCTCTTACTGCTTATTTTAATTATTCATTGTATGCAATGTCATGCAATGTGTGTGTGTGTGTGTGTGTGTAATTTAATTTGGTGTAGACAACAAAAAAAAAAGTGTTATGTAGTGTAAACTTTTTGTAAAATTGTGTTTTTTGTATTTTTTCTCAATTCAGTATTTAATTTATTGAATGAAATAGCTTTAAGTATCTTTGTGTACTTTATATGTGCAATAGACCAAAAAACATGTGACAGAGTGTAATGACAAATATGACCACAGTAAAATTGTGTGTGTTTAATTCAGATTTCATGTAATGTATCTTTCATTGTCTTAAAATTGTGGTTACAAATATGCATATTTTTCTAATATCCGTAAGTTCTATTGTGGGAATATTTTATATAACTAGATACTTTATTTAGCTAGGGATGATCTCAAATAGCCTGCTAAGAAATAAATTAAGGGACCTTTTAAAATAAAATTTATCAAAATATAGCAGATTAAAATCCAAGTTCTTTGTTTCACTATCTAAATATTAAGCTATTGTCATAGTCTTGATTTATTTTACATGCCTATGTTCCGTGTTGATATGAATCAAATATTTTACTCTTCCCATAGTTATATAAAGGGAGAATAATATAGTATACACACAAATATACAAGTTGTAGTATTTCAGAGGCCCATAGGGCTGATAAACTCTCGACACCAGAATTGGCCACTCTCATTCGATAACAAAAAGAGAAAAAGTAGTACCTATTTGAACTCAAAGGCCTTTTGAATATGTTAATTAGCCAATTATTATCAAAATTACAATGTTCTATTCTTACTCATTCTAGCTTAAATAATGAATTTCTTGTGTTATTAATGAAAACGGATCTATTGAGTTGTTCAATATATGAAATTGTATTTTTTATTACTCAAGTAGGTATAACAGTAACAGTTTAAAAATTGCATGTCTTGTACATACTTTATAAAAATGACATTACCTGCTGTTGTTGTGTTTGCTGAGCCTGCTGGGTGTTCTTCTGGACATTCTCAATGTTCTTCCCTTGGGACTTCTGTGTCGTATGTTCCTGATACTGCAGCGTCGGCACACTGCCCGCCTGAACCGTGTTCGTCGTGAACATCTTGACTTATCCCAGCCAACAATCACCTCAGCATCATACGTATCTGTAATATAACATCTCATATCACGCTTCATAACACCACATTTCCTTCCTCGAGATAATTCCAAAAGCGCGGCTAATTGTGGACGCACGAAAGAGAAACTACAAAACACAATGTGTGAAGGCAACAGCGGATATTTTCTTATCATTCTACTCTGCTCGTAAAAAGATCATTCGTTGATATAAGCAGTGTCTCCTCAATAGCCGATATATGCAAGAAAAGGATGACGGAACATTCATACGCGCCTCGAGCGATGGCTGGACGCCATTGTACTCTTTCCGAAGCCCAAGAACATAGGACGCCAAGCAATTACAGCTAGTCCGTGTGAAACAGCGCGTCTTCGTATCCATGCTCACCTGGCTTTTAATTATTTGCTGTAGTTTTGATTCTTCAAAGATGAGTAAATTGAAAGGGATTCAGAAATATTTTATTTCTATCTCACTTTCGTCCAAAATCCTCCATCTCACGAAAGAAACGAAATGGCGATACAAGAAAATGGCGGATTGACGTTACCTTTGACAGCTAAATGAAATTGCCAGACAAATAAATATGTTAGCCAAATAGCTATTTAAAAAAATAAAAATAAAGCTAGCTTCACTTTTTCAGCTTTTTCGAATCAATCAAGCAAACTTGAAAAAAATATCAAAATAAAAATCGTATGTACATTTAAAATATTGCATTAATATTTTTTAATTTTAAATCAATAATTCACGTAACAACTTGAGGACAGTTCAGTTTTATTCCTGCATATGTACCCAAATTATTTGAGTTGTACGGTAGAAAAAACCAGTGCGAGTCGGACTCGCGCACGAAGGGTTCCGTACTATCATCTATAACAGAAAATCACGTTTCTACGGTAAAAATTACGTTTCTTGTATGGGAGCCCCCCTTTAATATTTATAAACTACCTGTTACCGTTTTTAATATTGAGCAAAAAAATACGAAAAAATCACGTTTGTTGTATGGGACCCCCCCCCCCCCCTTAATATTTACTTTATTGTTATTAAATTATTTATTTTGAAAGGTAATATACAAATAAATATTCTGTGAAAGTTTGAAGCGTCTACGTTACCGTTTTTAATATTGAGCAAAAAAATACGATTTTATGTAGCACGCGTCTAGAAGAGACTTGAGCTATCTATTTTTAGTAAACCGGTTGATTGTTTCATAGCAATAATGTCGCTTTCCTTACTTATTTGAGTTCTAAATCATAAATAGAAGCAAAACGTTTCGCGTGATGAACAGTGAAACATCGCTAGATATTGAGTTTCCCACCATATTATTAGGAATAGGAACTTTAATAATCTGTGACAATAAACTTTGTGTGCTCTATCAATGCCTAATATGAAAATACTTTTGATAAATTAGAAAATATATAACAACTTTCTTTACATATAATTAATTACTTACCTACCTAACATAATTAGAATGCTCTGGGAATCAGCAGTCAGCAAAATAAATGTTATTTCAATATATTTACAATACTTTATTATACAAAATAAGTAACTTATTAAACAATAAGTACTTAATCTACTTATTAACTAAATAGTTTGAATAAATATACATTTGTTGCTTAAGTATTTACAAAAGTTATATTATAATTAAGTTTATACTTACTATAAATTAGTTTATAGTTAATGTTTTGCAGAATAAATGAATACTGAATACAAAAAAAAACTACTTTTTTATAACTATAACTGGTTTGCACTTGACCATAGTTTGCCCGATGGTAAGCAATAGCTATGGTCTAAGATAGATCGTGCTTATAAGAACCTACTGTGTGCTTACATTTTATTTCTCTTTCTTACTACTTGTTAAAAATTGCATTATAATATGAGGATCTGTTTTTTTCTTTTCTTCAACCACATTAATAATATGGGCCAGTCTATTCGCCCAATTCTGGCAAGTTTTTGCTTTTATTGCTTCTATTAAATTCTGATTTGGACACCAAAAGTTTCTAATCACTCTCTTCTCTAAGCAATCTTTTAATTTTCTTATCATATAAATAACTAGAAAGGACAAAGAGTTGTTCTTCCAGAAATCGTTGGTGTTTTCCACAGCTTCCCACAAAAATACAGTTTTAATGTAATAGCTGGCTAATTTGTTGAATCCTTGAACGTCGCGAAGCAATTTCAGTATTTTTATCGTACTCTTCATGTTGTGTTTATTGTAAATATAGTATCTTTCTTGGAACGGGAATGCGAGTCGCCAACTAAAGTCATCGGAACACGGTTTTGGTACAACAAAGTATTGTTTCTTGCCCGTTTGTACCACTTTTTCAAAATCTATAAAAGAACAGTCTGGTTGCTTCGGGTATTTAAATTCCAGCGTCGGAACGAGGTCGACATCTATAATATTATCACTGTTTTCTATGATAGTCAAAGTGTTCGCCGGACCGGAAGTTTTGGCGGCAATTTGATAAGACTTGTTATTTATCTTTAAAACTTTCATTCCGTTTTCTAGTGGCAGCGTATTTAGGGTTGCATCAACAACTCTTTGCATCCAGGATCTGAATTTGGGCACTGATAATCTGTGGACAGGATCACACCACAACTCTGTGTCCTTAAAACCTTTATTGGCCGTAGCGGGAGTTTTTGATAATCTGCGGAATTCCGATGGCATGTGCAATGTTGTGTAGGCTCCTGCCATATTGCTTGCGTCCAGTTTAATCTTATCATAATTGAGATGTAAAGTTAGAATTATGTTGATATCATATTCGGTTGCATGACCAACGCGCAAGCCTTCGAAATAACTTCCAAGATATTCCAATTTAGGTTTTAAACTGTTAAATAGTTTGTCGCAGGCTTTCATCTTTTTTAAGAACTCTTCAAGGACCGAGTAGAGTATTGTGTTGTTCTTCTTTTGTTCCTGTTTGTCGATTTTCACGTGTTTTCTGTTGACTTCAAGAAGTACATCTTCGAGAGTTTGCTTTTTGCTGCGACGACGACGGCGCTTTTCGTTGTTCTGCACTAGAAATAAAAGAAATATAAATGTAATTAGATACCGCTACAGGATTATGGTGATGATGAAATATGAATTAAAAAATAATAAAGAAAAACTAAAGATATAAATAGGTAAATAATAAATATTCCAGGACATCGCACACAGCGCCATCTAGCCCCACACTAAGCTAACGCTTGTGTCGTGGGTACTAGATAACGGATATAATACTTATATACTTTTCTTTTGTAAATACATACAAACGACCAGACTCAACACAAGTAATTATATTTTTTTTTAAAGTACATAAATACTTGTGTCATGCGGGAATCGAACCCGCGACCTCTAGATTAGAAGGCAGAGCCACTACCAACTAAGCTAACAGGCCAGTCAAATATAAGAATATATTATGTACAACATTATGATACTTCTAACACATAATTTATTCAACAGACAAACTATTCTCTCTCACATAATTATTATTTTTAGAAATAAGAGTAGTGTCATAAATGTCTGTCTATTGTCTGTGTGATTGTAACTCCAATATGAATTCTTACCAATGTATGCAGCAAGATGATCTTTCTCTGGTTTTTGTACTGGAATGTATTTACCCATTTTTTTATTCACTTCTTTAATATTATAGCACATAAAACTACTAAGTATTCAATTTTTATCTAAGTCACTAAACATAAAAAATAAATTATCCCTACCACAACTTAATATATTACAAACAAATGCTTAATTTCAACTTAAAGTCAGATGTTGAATCAAATAATTACAAAAAAATTATTAATTCAAGAAAAAAAAGCAAGCAACTGATTTCTGATAACCGCTGTGGCCTACTATGGAAGAAACCAACTAGTTACATAATACAGTTTTCCCCTCAAGTAAAATTAATGCATGTTTTGAAATCCGAGCCGTTATTTTGATTTAGGGTATTCCCCTAACATATGTGGTGGATTTTTATAGTTTTCGCGTAATTTGATATAGTTGGGGGATTCCTCTTTGTTATGTTATTTAATTTCTTGCTTTGTGAACTAATAATTTTAAGTACATTATGATCAAATGAGTCACAACTCACAACATGAAGATTGAAGATGAAGTGTTATAAATACTTAAACCACATATTAATTCCAGAATTTCTACCCAGACCTTCTTACATTAATGCCTGTATGAAGCCTGCCATACACAATGAACATACACAATGCACTCACAAACTTAGTATGGGGCTAGGTGGCGCTGTGTGATTTGCCCTGATACATATATATTTTTTTTATTTAAACTTATATCGAGATCCTAGACAGACATTAAGTCCTACTAGGTAATAACTTTGCATGGAGTATGGACTACATATAAACATAGATTCAATAATTCATCAATGTATTGATTTTCCTACTTTTAATTGACTAACCATTAGTCAAATTGAAATTTAAAAGTAAAATTTAATAGTTTATTATATTTTATACTCACCTGTCACACATGAGCTAATCTAGTACATAAAAAATATCTTAAATCAGATCAATGACATACATCAAGAGGCACCTACGGGAGGAGGCCTATAACCAGCAATGGGTCCACGAGGGTTAGTGATGATAATGATGATGATACAAAAAAGGTCAAGAAATCAAAGAAAGGTAGGTACCTGTATCCATGATTCATCAGCTTCCTTTGCTGCTATTGTCTCCATCAACATCCATAGCACTGTCATTTCCTTTAGATATATTCAGATGATGATTGAAATATTCCTTGAAAGCCTCTGTAGCTTGTTGTAAGGATGAGAACATGACTGGCTGGACATCGTCAGATTGCTGGCTCTGGGAGGATGAATTTGGCTCTGTAAAGTAATAAATAAATAAATATTCCAGGATGTTCCACACAGTGCCATCTAGCCCCATACTAAGCAAATGCTTATGTTATGGGTAAATGATAGTACTAATAATATTTGCAACAGACTGCTCTGTTAGCTTAGTTGGTAATGACTCTGTCTTCTAATCTAGGGGTTGCGGGTTTGATTCCCGCATGAGACAAGTAATTATGAATACTAAAATTTGTAATTACTTGTGTCGAGTCTGGCCATTTCTATGTATAATAAGTATGTATTTACAAAAAAAAAGTATATAAGTATTATATCCGTTATCTAGTACCCACGACACAAGTGTTTGCTTAGTGTGGGGCTAGATGGCATTGTGTGCAATGTCCCGGAATATTTATTATTTATATATTATTATTATTTCTTTATTGGTATCAGATATAAGATACACAACACAACATAAACAAATGATTTACATGAATCAAAAACTGATAAAAACTAATAACAACAAATGATTGATTCTTTATATAAAATCAGAGGAAGCAAGCAACAATTTGTATCACAACTGACAGCACAGCATAATGATTTTTTAATTACAATCTACTAGTTACTCATGAGTTAGCTTTTTCTATCTAAGCTTTTGTATCCTGTGATAAAGCTATAAAACTGGAAATACCAGAACTTAAGTTGATTATCTGTCTATGTTTAATGCTAGGTTTGTAGTAAATGTGAGGAAATAGGCATATGGCATATTAATAATCAGATAAATTAACATAAAGAAGACAAATTATTACAATTAAGTTTAGTTTCGACTTGTTGTATTTTCAGATCTCAATGGAGCTACGGTAAATTTATTTTCAATATCATAGCAATAATATTTTAAAATTATTCATTCTATAGAGTATTTCTATAAAACATACCTTTTTCCTCTTTAGGAGTGACATATGCATGCTCCATGTTGAGCAGCTTCCTGCTCTGACAGACATACTTCAGGCATTTATTGGGATACTTGTCAAACAGCGGGTCTTTGCCCTGCACGGTGCCCTCTTCAAAGAACATGTAACTTCCGAGGGCATGGTCGTACTTTCCTGTAATCATTTTATTAATATTTCATGTCTTTGATTATCGGTTTGCTCTGGGCAAATGCGCTAGATCGTAGATTACAACGTTGCTTAACATCAGGCGAGTTGCAGTCAAGTGTGAGCCTATCTAGTAAAAAAAATTTCTTTATACCTAATATTATGATCTGGATATCTCCATATAGATTGTCTTGGATTGAATAAAGTTTTACAGAGATAACATGGCACATCTTATTATTTAGCGAAGTGTAAACGAAAATAAATTATCTCCATACCTATACCTATTACTTTTTGTGGTTTACAGTTCAGAAATTTTAATGATAATTTCTTCTTTTTTCAAAATTATTATATATATACGCCCATATGCTTTTTGTATGTAACGAAATTATCTTGTTTGTTATCTCAGCATGGGATGTTTTGTTTAAGCTTACCGATATAAAATGATTCATCCAACTGAATAATGGGATTTTTCTGATCTTCGCCTAAAACATGAATGGCTCTATAAGAGTTGATGTTAACACTGTCATCAAACTCTGCGAATACGAAGATTTCTTCTTCCGAATCAGATTCTTCTTGCATTGTCTTACTCTTGCTAATTTCCCTAAAAATATGTAGGAAAATACAAAGAATACTAGGTATTACCCTTGGGAAAAAATTAAAAACATAACCTCTCTACGAAGTTTTTTTTTTCTGAAGAGTCTGATCTTGTGAGATAATAATATTTGTACAACCCAATTTAACCCATTCGAGAAACAGTACATACATACATAGTAGGTAATATAATTTTTCCTTTTTTATTGGCTGTACAATAAAATTACTCTGTAAGAAAAACAAAAATAGAGATAAAAAAATACCTAATTAAGAATTGACACCTGTCAAAAACGCTAAGACCACGACACGGAAAGCAAAGCACGAGTGACAAAAATTTGTAAGTGGATTTATCTAGAATATTCATTGGAAATCCATTGAAATCCTGCAAAAATGTCCGACTGGGATACCGTCACCATCCTCCGCAAGAAGCCCCCAAAAGCTTCCGCGCTAAAGACTGAGCAAGCGGTGAACGCTGCCAGACGTTCAGGCGTACCTGTAGATACTCAGCAAAAATATGGAGCAGGCACCAACAAACAACACGTAACCACAAAAAACACCGCGAAACTGGACCGAGAGACTGACGAACTGAAGCACGACAAAGTACCCCTCGACTTAGGCAAGTTGATAATGCAAGGGCGTCAGGCAAAAGGGATGAGCCAGAAAGATCTGGCCACAAAAATATGCGAGAAGCCACAGATCGTGAACGACTACGAAGCCGGTCGCGGGATCCCAAACAACATCGTCCTCGGCAAGATCGAGAGGGCAATTGGAATAAAGCTCCGAGGCAAGGAGAAGGGCCAACCCCTGCAGCCTCCTGGAGCGAAAAAATAGCGGAAACTCTTGGAGGCTATGCCGACACTCCGACCTTCTTAACGCTTAATCATTTTTGTCTAATAATAATTGCTGATTGGTAAAAGTGCAGGAGCATTACTAATGTCTAAAAAACAATGTGTAAAAGATATTGTAAGCATTTATTTCCCTGGAATATTCTGAGTGTGTTAATAACCAGTGAAAATAAGAAGTAATAATTGTCTTTATTAAAGTGGGTGGTGATTGTGATATGCAATAGAAATAGATGTACCTACTATTGATTGAATTTCTTGTTTTATTGTCGACACAATTTTATGCTAGATTGCATAGTATTAACTAAAATATAAGTTTACTAGGTGGTTTGTTTGTAACCCATTCATAATAATAGTAAAGTAACAATTTGTTCATTGTCTGGAGGAATTCAAACTGAAGATAATACAAATACAATTACTTAAAATGTTGTAAAATAAAAACTTCAGAATATTTCATAGGTTTTAAAAAACATTACTTTTTATTATGAATCCAAGTAAGCAAAGCTACAGGCTGCCACTAGTTTAGTAAAAGATTAAAAAGTACTTGAAACTAGTTTTACACTGTTGCACAATTCTTTTGTGTTTTTATTATAACTGACCATACTCCATTTTTGTTTTTTGTAGGTTTCTTTTGACCCATTAAATGTATGAGATAAATTTATTGACTTCATAATTACTCCACAGAATAGAAATGTCCAAAAATCCATAAGCAAATAAGTCGATTATATTATCTAAGTAAATATAGTATTTACATTAAAACCTAATCTGCAAATCATTGTCATGGAAAATTTGTATTTATGCAAAGGTGCTGCAAAGACTGCTGTTGTACATAAAGTCCAATCAAAAATTTCACAATGGAATTTCATTATTGGTAAACACAAGTGTAATCTTTATTGCTGTGAGTCATACAAACAGATTGCATCATGATAAGTAAGAAGTATGGTAGTTGTTTTTTTGTAAGATAGGCTCACCCTTGACCAATTTGCCTGATGTTAAGCATTATTGTAATGATGCTTAACATCAGGCAAATTGTAGTCAAGATAAATTGTCTATGATCTAGAGCATCTAAAAAAACGGATTAAATTTAAGTACCTATATGGTCACTTGCAATATAAGTTACATTGTACATTGCATTGCCATTTTCCTTTTTTAGTAAATGGCTGGAGATAGTAACCTAAATCTAATAACAAGTTGAAACAGTTAAGTATATTTAGTTATGCCAAAGTATTCAGCATTCACTTATTTTAAGTAACATGGCTCATTTGAATAGAATATGACATGTATCAAGCTGATTAATTACAATAGCACAGAAACATATGTAAGTAGCACAAAATATCAAGTGTAGGTAAATACAATTTCCAGTTCATTAAAATCTAAGTAGGTATAGTAATACTGGAAAACAGTTAACTAACTAATGATGAAAATATTATGTGTTTATGGAAATGGACATATAATAATTAATATGAAAGTGGCGTAGCCAAAAATACTATATTATAATGTTCATGTTGATCTGTCACTGTCAGATCAGCCAAATAAATGTCATTGTTTTTTGTTTTGTTTAGTCAAATAAATATTGGAGACAGTAAGAAATAAAGGCCTGTTCACACGCAGCGAAGTAAGGTGGCGAGTTAACTTGCGTCACGGATTGTGTTAAGTTCATCACACGTGTGAACAGCAAACGCAAGTTAAGTAGCAACTTGTCAAATAAGTACAGTAGGATAGACCGCGGTTCTATTTTCCGGCAAGTTCAAGTGATAAGTCGCCCCTCCCTCGCGTCTCCTTCACCCCGTCAACTTAACTTGCCAGTGTTTAGACCGTGTGGACGGATTAAAATATAGTTTAGTTAAGCAACCTTGGAAGTGACAACTGTTTTTTTTATTGTTTCGCTTCGCTATTCTTGTGATGTTTTGTTTGCAGTTTGAGACACTGATTTTCATCTACCTAGTCTGTGCTGATTAAAAATTAAGTGGAATGAAAACACAACTTATGCGTTTGTTAATACATTTATATATTACAATATATTATATTACATTTATACATTTCAATGTTTCTTTGGGAGTACCTGCGTTTCTTCGTACATAATTTGCTTTTCTACGCCCAGGAACAATGAAGAGATAGGTTGAACAACATAGGTAGGTACCCTAGAGAAATTAACCACTACGTTTACGGTTTAATTCAATATATTTTTTTAGTCTATTAAGATTTCTCGTATAAAATGTCGGTGCTCAATGAAACAGTTGAGTAACACGTTCAGTAGTTGCTAAAACGAAAGTTCCAATTGTGTTCCGGGGCTACATAGATAGCTGGCCTATACGTCGGTGAAGTCTTGAGAAATGGAAATCAGTATTCGGAGAAAGTAGGTACCAGAGTAGTTTTCAGTTTATCGGAATTACAATCAATCAAATGAAACCAAACATGAGTTTTTGTATGAATATTATATCCATTATTAAAGGCATTGTCATAATCAATGCCAATTTGCTGAATATAATTGACAACTACATATGATGTATGTTACTTTATCTTTGGCTGCTCACAACTTAACTTATTCCCGTGTGGACGCAACTTCCTATATCAACTCATTAATTAGAACATGACGCAAGTTAACTCGTTACTGTACTTCGCTGCGTGTGAACAGGCCTCAAAATAGAACAATAATAAATTTATGTCAAAATTTTAAAATGTCAAAAGGGATATGTTTGAAAACGTTTGAATTTAATACGTGTATGATATGTTTCATTGAACTCAGATGATAGATATATATATATCTGAGTTTAAAAAATTGTTGTCAAATGTCAATTTGATGTGACTTTAAATTCCATTCTAGGGGGATATGAAGTTAACCCGTTTTAACTTGAGCACTGGCACAATACAAAGTTATAACCAAAAAGAAAAAAAACATTCGTTTTCAAATGTAGCCCAATTGTGGTGTATGAATCAGCTTTAGAAAGATGTGTATCGAATATCTATGTATGTATATGTATAATGATAAATATGTTATATCATTAATTTATTAAGAGCATTGAAATAAATGTTGACGTTAAAAGTTAAAATTGGTATTTTATTATTTATAGCAATAATTGGATTATTATTTATAGCATTTAGTTTTATTTGACATATAAATTAACTTAACTTAAAATATGAATAAGAGGATAATTGGATATATAAAATAAATTTGCCGAAAAGGGAGTGTGACAAGTATTTACTATGTATATTTTAATATGTATATAAGGTCAGGTCTTCCTCAGCAATAAACAAAACTGTGATTTTTGTAGCTAAAACAAGATTTTATTAATTAATAAGTGGGTAACAATTTTGCTTAAAACTATGCTTATTAACTAGATTACCTGTAATTAGTTGTATTACTTACCTAAAACAAAATCAACAAATAATGTTCATGCTTTAGTTGTAGTTATTTTAAATAATACTTAAATGTATAGTTTACAGGAAACTGTAAAAGCGGGGTAATACCATAACACAACAATACAGAATTATCATTTATTTTTTAGCCAGTGTTGCCAGAAAGAAAAGCTCAATCCGCGCTAACTCGCCTCAAAAAAGCGCTAGATTCGCATAATTATTCTATTTAAAGATTATTATATAGATAACGCACTAATGTGCTAAAAGCAAAACGATAAGAAAAGCAAACTTTATTTTGTATTTCTTGTTGATTTTCTTTTTGTGCTTTGATATCGCAACGTTTAACAATAACATAATTTTTACCCACTATTTATAAATTTTCGTTATGGCATGTCGTAATAAGGCTTTTTCTGACAGCTGAATTAAAAAATAAAAAATGGTGTAAAAAATGCTTAACAGATGGCGTTGTATGTTGCCCCTGTACAAGCGAGTTCTTCATAATACGTGAAACGGAACGTTACATAAACTTTACAATGCAATTTTATTTATATTCAGTATGAGTGAGACAAGTTTTTGGTAAAATTAATTTATTCTGGTAATCAATTTACAAAATACTAATATAAAAGTTAGACAACGATGTCTTTAAAAATATTCCACATTTTTTTTTGTAAGAAATGGCACTTAACAAAACCAAAATAACAAGATAACAAATTTGAGCAACGAAAGATGAAACATGTGAGTGATGTGATATGACGACACGCCACACTAGTGGTCAAACAAATGTCAACCATCAACGAAATGACAACAAAAACCATAAATTTTACTTGCTCTTTGTTGTACATTAACAGTATACAGCGACATCTATTAAACCTATTTTAAACAATTTTTTTTAATTGGCTACCCGAAAAAGCCTCATTAGCATTAATTACTACTATGAAAAAATAAGTTTTAAAATTTGTTTTGCGCACTGAAATCCCAAAAAGAACCAGAGTTAGCGTAAAGCGCTAAAATGGCAGCACTGGATATTGCACTGGATATTTCAATTAAATTTTAGTCCACACGACACGAACGAAAAACGAGTAAAGGCCTGTTCACACGCAGCGAAGTAAGGTGGCGAGTTAACTTGCGTCACGGATTGTGTTAAGTTCATCACACGTGTGAACAGCAAACGCAAGTTAAGTAGCAACTTGTCAAATAAGTACAGTAGGATAGACCGCGGTTCTATTTTCCGGCAAGTTCAAGTGATAAGTCGCCCCTCCCTCGCGTCTCCTTCACCCCGTCAACATAACTTGCCAGTGTTTAGACCGTGTGGACGGATTAAAATATAATTTAGCTAAGCAACCTTGGAAGTGACAACTGTTTTTTTATTGTTTCGCTTCGCTATTCTTGTGATGTTTTGTTTGCAGTTTGAGACACTGATTTTCATCTACCTAGTCTGTGCTGATTAAAAATTAAGTGGAATGAAAACACAACTTATGCGTTTGTTAATACATTTATAAATTACAATATGTTATATTACATTTATACATTTCAATGTTTCTTTTACAATGTCTTGCAATTGAGGGAGTACCTGCGTTTCTTCCAGGCTTCGGTCGTGGTCCACCTTCGTCCATAATTTTCTTTTCTACGCCCAGGAACAATGAAGAGATAGGTTGAACAACATAGGTACCCTAGAGAAATTAACCACTACGTTTACGGTTTAATTCAATATATTTTTTTAGCCTATTAAGATTTCTCGTATAAAATGTCGGTGCTCAATGAAACAGTTGAGTAACACGTTCAGTAGTAGCTAAAACGAAAGTTCCAATTGTGTTCCGGGGCTACATAGATAGTTGGCCTGTACGTCGGTGAAGTCTTGAGAAATGGAAATCAGTATTCGGAGAAAGTAGGTACCAGAGTAGTTTTCAGTTTATCGGAATTACAATCAAAATCAATCAAATGAAACCAAACATGAGTTTTTGTATGCATATTATATTCATTATTAAAGGCATTGTCAATGCCAATTTGCTGAATATAATTGACAACTACATATGATGTATGTTACTTTTTCTTTGGCTGCTCACAACTCAAGGATTTTTTATATCATCCCTCTCTTTCCCTCTGGATTGTTCTCTCTTTTGTTTTGTGAAATAGATTTTATACGAATAGAAACCTTATGCTCTTACATTTAAAGTTTCTTTTCTATAAATGGTAAATCGGGGGTGAGATCGGTCAAAAATGAAAGGCATATAGAGCAGGCTGTTGTCTTGCTTCAACAGCTTGCCAGTTTGAAAAATAATGTGTGATAAATGTCACTGTCAACTTAAGTTTTGAAATATTTAGCAATAAATAATATTATTTAATTTTATTTATTATAAATTTTACTCGACACAAAGAAATCTGAATTAATTTGTGAAATTAACACAAAATAAAATAAGTAACAAATTAATATTATATTATTTTTCACACAAGCAACATTAAATTATGATGACATTATATGACAAAAGATGGCGGGAAAAAAATAATTTCATTTGTAATTTGTAAAAATAATTTAAAAGTATTTTATAGTAAAAAAAACAAAATGGTAAGAACTTGTAGTGTACCGGGATGCAGAAGTGAATCTTATAGTGGTTGCAATATATCTTTCTACAGGTATGCTTAAGTTTAAGTAAGATTACATTATTGGGACAAAAGTGACCATATTTTCTCGTGCTTGAAATAATTTGTGCAATATGATATTTTTTCAGTTTTCCTAAAAATGAAAACATCAAAATAAAATGGCAAAAGAATAAATAATATAATAATAATCGAGTACTATTATAAGTTACAAACTAAAGTGCATTTTAATTTGTAAGTTTGTTGGTGTTTGTTACTTAACGCGTCAATAGAGCTAGGGATCATCATGACTGGCAAGCTGCAGGTAAAATAGGACCCCAAAAGAGACTGCTCCAGATTTGGTAAGAAGATGAATTGGTATATCCTAATTATATAATTTATTGTCACCCTAGTTAGAAAAAGACAACTGCCTGTCATACTTCGCCTCGCTCTGCTCATATTGGATCAGCAGTAATATTTCCCTATATATTACTTCCATGTCACAACTTAACTTATTCCCGTGTGGACGCTACTTACTATATCAACTCATTAATTAGAACATGATGCAAGTTAACTCGTTACTGTACTTCGCTGCGTGTGAACAGGCCTTAAGAGCGGCAACGTGTCACAAATAATATATGATACATAGCGTATACATAGGTGCACAAGCTGGCAATGTATCATGTAGTTATGTTATGATATGACAGCCCGTCAAAAATATTTTACTTCTCTAAACTTGTGAACTGCAAAAGCCATAAAAAAAAAAACTTGTGAACGTACATAATACATAGACCCATAAACGGCATCCTATCCAGTACGTAGAGAGCTCTACGTATCCACTATCCAGTATAATCCCTTCGGACACTGGACAGGACTCAGACAGAGGAAGGCTCAGAGCCATAATTCATATCAAGACACTTCGGACGCGTCTGTCTAGGTACGGGACTTACTTATGTCCGACAGTGGCGACAGTTTACGCGTCTCGACTGCGACCGACGGGCATTCCTACACTCTAGATGGCTATACCCATATTGTGTCTGTAAGCCGCGAGTAGGTATAGGTATATTTTTCTGTGGATAAAAAGGTATTGGGCTAGTGGGAAATAGTAAGTAGATATGCTTTGTTCCTGGGAATAATAATTCACCCGAAAATTGATCTCTGTAATAATAGTGTTCTTACTTATTCCATATCTGTGTTGAACTGTGTTCCATGTCACTGACTAATAAAAAAGTGGCACCCAGTAACAAAACTATGAAGAAAAAGAAGATATGTATTTCAATAATTAATGTGTGACTATCAAAGCACTCGTTCATTTGATTTTGTACTACATATCCGGGTACACACAGGTGAAAAAATATATTTTTGAGATATGTGTAACTATGAAAGCTCTGACAAACAAGGTTTGAAGAGGCACATACTAATACACACAGGTGAAAAACCATTTAAATGTGATTTATGTGACTATGAATGTAGAAAAAGTGATAAGTAATTTAAAGACCCACAAACTAACACACACTAGTGAAAGACCATTTAAATGTGATGTATGTGACTATGCATATAAGCATAGTAGTAGTTTAAAGACCCACAAACTAACACACACAGGTGAAAGACCATTTAAATGTGATGTATGTGACTATGCTGCCTCACAAAGTACTCATTTAAGAATACACAAACTAACACACACTGGTGAAAGACCATTTAAATGTGATGTATGTGACTATGCATTTAAGCTAAGAGGTACTTTACAGAGACACAAACTAACACACACAGGTGAAAGACCATTTAAATGTGATGTATGTGACTATGCTGCCTCACAAAGTACTCATTTAAGAATACACAAACTAACACACACAGGTGAAAACCCGTTTAAATGTGATGTATGTGACTATGAATGTAAGCAAAGTAGTTATTTACAGAGCCACAAACTAACACACACAGGTGAAAGACCATTCCAATGTGCCATGTGTAGCTATGCTGCCAGGGACAGTACTACATTAAAAAGACACATACAAATACACACAGGTGAGAGGCCATTTAAATGTGATATATGTGACTATGCAAGTACTCGACATGAATATCTAAAACAACACAAACTAACACACACCGGTGAAAGACCATTTAAATGTGATGTATGTGACTATGAATGTAAGAAAAGTGGTAGTTTAAAGACCCACAAACTAACACACACAGATGAAAACCCGTTTAAATGTGATGTATGTGACTATGAATGTAAGCAAAGTAGTAATTTACAGAGCCACAAACTAACACACTCAGTTGAAAGACCATTCCAATGTGTCATGTGTAGCTATGCTGCCAGGGACAGTACTAAATTAAAAAGACACATACAAATACACACAGGTGAAAGACCATTCCAATGTGCCATGTGTAGCTATGCTGCCAGGGACAGTACTCAATTAAAAAGACACATACGAATACACACAGGTGAGAGGCCATTTAAATGTGATATATGTGACTATGCAAGTACTCAACATGAACATCTAAAACAACACAAACTAACACACAAATGAAAAACCATTATGGTATATATAAACATGCATAGTAATTAATAATTATTTTAGTTTTCCCCACACCAAGAAATTCATGTCTATAATGATATCAGAGGCACCCTCTATAGAAATAAGGCTCTTTTATCCCTAGTTTATGTTATGTAGGTATATTGTGTTGTTAGCCATGTTGTCCAATAATTTGATTTGTGTTTTTATTATAACTTGCTATTGTGTGGTTGTGGTAACTTTAAGTTAAAAAAAAAAATGACTTGCCTTTTTTCATGTGTTTTGTGAAATCATTCTGTTCTGTACACAAATTATTAACTTTGATATTGTACAAAATAAGTCTTATAAATATATTTATGCCTCGTCAAGCGCCAACAACCTGAGTTATAACATAAATGTAAATATTTACCTTACCTGACATCTGTATCACTACATTTAAGTTTAAAAAAGAAAAAAAAAATTAAGTAAATGTCAAGTATACATATATTATAATTTTAATAATGTCAAGTTTATTATTAAACTGATGTCATCTTTTTATCAACTTGTGTAAACTCAACCTAATATAGACTACCTACTTAAAATATAAGTATAAGTATATACCTACGTTTTTGAATTTGAACATGATAATAATATTTTTATAATAAAAACTGATTATTGTATACTAAGCAGTTTGATTTATATGTTCAACCAACGCCTTTCTTCCATGTAGTTATTACTAGGTATTTCACAAATTATGAGACAAGAGAAGTACCTATCCACTTAACTCTCCATACTGGGGATGATAGAACATGATCTGTGTCATCTGGCCCAGTAAGCATAGCCTTCAGTGCCAGGTGTCTCAGTTTCGATTCCTGCACAACACAAATAATTGTCTATTTTCAATGTGCAATTATTTGGTTGAGGCATGTCGTTTCTAAGTACCTATAGTTTGTATGTTTTATTACAAAAGTATTTTATACGATATCTAGTGCCCATGACACAAGTGTTAGCTTAGTATGGGGCTGGAGGGTGTTGTGTGCAATGTGCCGAAATATGTAGGTACCTATTTATTTACTTCAATAAAATCTCCTAAGTATATGGTCAGCTAGACCAAGTCACCAGGCCAGATGGAATACACTCTCCGATGTTGTAAATTTCTATAACTAACGGTATTAGTCAAGAAAATGAAAAATGCATGTTTGAAAAAGGTTTGAAAGCATCTCGGTGAGTGACTGATAAAAACAAAAATAGGTTTATTAAAACAGTTTATTTCTTTCCTTATCAGTGATAATAGTATACATGTACATATAAGGTCAATGTGGGTAAGACCGTCTAGTGGCAATAACTTCTGTTTTTGAAAAGCGCGCGCCATGAGTCCTTGTTGATAAAACAGTATTTATCGTGGTCGTCCGATCTAAATAGCATAGATGTCGCTAGCATCACTTGCTTAGAATATGTGAGGCCGCCATTTTTTTTTCACTATTTTGCGAGATAGTCATATTTTCCGGCTGAAGCTGAAACGCAAACGGTTAAACTCCTCACTATTATCATCAGTATCATTTCCCAAAATTCCTGTCACGCTGCCCACATGATATACCAACTCACAACCCTACTGTCCAACAATGGATTGTCTGCCAATCCTCCAATGGAACTCCAGGAGTCTTCGTCGAAAGATTCCTGAACTCTCCTACCTCATCCGTATAAGTGGCTCCTTCCTGGTGGCTGTCGCGGAGACTTGGTTCAAGCCTGGGGCTCGCTATCGAGTCCCAGGTTTCTTTGCCCTCCGGGACGACCGTCAGGACGGAGCTGCTGGATGTGCAATTTTTATCAAACATAACTTGATCTATTCACTAATTACTCTCCCTACTCTCAGCCCAGACTTGAATGCAGTGGCTGTACGCTCATCTAATATTTCTTTTGTCTGTATATACTATATACATCCCTCACCCTAAACCATACCATATCACTGATATAGTTAATTATGCTTGTATATATGTATTGTGTTAACACTCAAATAAGCTCAATAAATTTCAAATAAGTTAGTAAATCCGCACCGATCAAATGTTAATTATTTTTACTGGCTAATAAGATAAGCGTTTGTCCCCCTTGTGACGTGACATTGGCGAAATTGCAGCGGTGCCGCAGAGTCCATTAATAAAAAAATAAAAAAAAAAACGCAACACAAACGGTTTGGTTGGTTGATTGTTGAATTGTTTTCATCATTATTTCTGCAACATTGCGCATTATTAAACCTATCTGATAATCTTTACATGCTACAAAACACTTCCAACAATATCTCTATCCACATCTCAAGTGTCAGCGATTAAGATTGTGATGATATTGTGAATTGAAGCAACATGTCTCTGTTTGGGTCCAACACAACCTCTCAGCCTGCAGCGTTTGGCTCGGCTTCTAAACGTAAGTATCTCTTAAATACAAACAAACCCTACTTAAAACGAGCTAGATTCAAGCTTAAAAGTCATACCTAGGTTATATTTAAGCATTGACACAAGTAACAAAAGTATCTGTTTGTAGGTTCCTAAGAATGAATAACCATACTAAGTAAATAGGTGGTAAAAATCATCATTTCACATGTGTACACATAAAACACAAAGGTTTCTGATTGACTGATGATTTGGGCGGTTTGATCTATCAACACAGCCCAAACTATTGGACCAATTGGGCGTTTAATTAATTTTTTTATGAAACTTTGATAATAGTGTTTTTTAAGCAAGCAAAGTCACCACAACCACTAATGTATTCACAAGAGAATGGACTATAGGAGGAAGCATCAGTATAATGTTCTTTATTATTCCAGCATCCTTTTCATTTGGGAGCACTAACACGGCCACAACCAGCACTGCTGGCTTTGGTTTTGGCACAACTACCTCGTCAGGGTTTGGAACGGCTCCTTCTACAGGCTTCGGGGCTTTCGGAGCCCCTGCTGCTAGCACAGGTACTCAATTAATTTTATTAAATACTTGCTCCTCATCATCATTATCAGCCTTTTATCACCCACTCCTGGGCATGGGCCTCTCTTCTAGTACGCCACTTGTCCCGGTCCTGCTCAGATTGCATCCAGGTGCTCCCTATAGTTATTCTAATGTCGTCAATCCACCACATTGGTGGTCGTATGCACAAAACACCCCAAGCGGGATGTCCATGCAGGACTCATTGTCCCCTCCTTAGAATTAGAATTAGAATTGGTGGGTGATCTCTGTTTCTATGGCCAGTCATGGGTCTCCAGTCCTTTAATGTTTTGGTCCACCTGCTGTCCTTCTGCACTTCTCACAATGTGTCCTGCCCAACACCACTTAAGTAATAAAATGGTTCCTCACCTGTTCCAGCAACTCCATTTGGCGGTCTAGGCGCGGCGGCCACCTCAACAGCGCCCTCTCTGTTTGGTGGCAACACCTTTGGAAGCACTGCCGCTAAACCTGCCACGGGTAAACTAGCTCTGTTTGATATATTTTAATGTGATTGTTATATACATACTTATGGGTCAAAATTATTATTTATATATATAAAGCAACTAATAGATATAGGTAAATATATCAGAAAAACATCACGGTAATGATTGCCAAGACGAGTCCCTGGCATTGTGCTGTCTAAATTTGAAAAAAAGAAAGAAAAGTTTATTAATTTAGATCTTAGGAGCCAAGTTTCTACCTCTAAATACCACAACCTGTACCTTACTTTCTACCTTTGTGGTACTTGCTTGGCCAACTAAATTATGGCGGGGGTGGTTGGCCCTCTTGTTGAATTATTTTTTTGGCTCCGTAACATTTTCATAGTATCAACTATCAATATCAATATATCTATCAATATATATATAAAACTCAAAGGTGACTGACTGACATAGTGATCTATCAACGCACAGCCCAAACCATGGGACAAATTGGGCTAAAATTTGGCATGCAGGTAGATGTTATGACATAGGCATCTGCTAAGAAAAGATTTTTGGAATTGCCACTTTTAAAGGGGTGAAATAGGGGATGCCAGTTTTACTACTTAATGTAGGCGAAACTGCGAGCACCCACTAGTTATTCATAGTTTTTACAGTTTTTAACGTTTTTCCCTCTCGTCCAGGTTTCGGCGCAGGCTTCGGCACTTCAACCTTCGGGACTAGCACATTCGGCCAGACCGCCACTCCATTCGGTGCCACCAATACATTTGGCACCACACAGGCAACACCTGCATTTGGTACCAACACAATGGGTGGCAATACTTTCGGAAACAACACCCTCGGAGGCAATACCTTTGGCAATAACTCATTGAACTTTGGAGCGGCCAAGCCTAATACGGGGTTTGGTGGGTTTGGGACTGGACTGGGAACGGGATTCGGAACTAATCAGTTTGGACAGCCACAGGTAAATAAGAATTTGTTTCTTTTAATTTGTGCTTTACAGCACTTCTTTATTTAATTTATAGGTGAGCAGCTATTTTGCTAATGTGCCTTTATTACAAGGTATCATATTCGTTTTTAATAGTACTCAATCATAATAATTTAAAAGTACTAATATTTTTTTTATAAAATAACTATTAATATAACTATTGTAAATAATACTGTGATTGAAGAAACATGCGTAAATAATAATTAGTGTATACAATAATTTAATTCGTTCGCTATTTCACAGCAACAACAACAGCAGCAACAGCAACAGGGTCCAGCAACAGCACAGGAGGCGTTAGTAGCAGCAGTGTTCAACTGCTGCGTGTTTGGTGATGATCGAGACGAAGTGCTGGCCAAGTGGAACCTGCTGCAGGCTAAATGGGGCACTGGTGAGTTGGAATATTAGTTACAGTTTATAACAGCAATAGCAGCAGCAACAACAGCAAACGGGGTCCAGAAACAGCACAGGAGGGAAGGAGGCAACAGGAACAGCAGCTACAATAGCAACAACAGCAGCTACAATAGCAGCAACATCAACATCAATATCATCATTTTCCTCTTACGCTATTAGACACCTCATCTACCATTTTACTTGTACCCTGATCCCTGCCAGATTGGTTACCTGGAAGAGATCGCTTTAAGCTATAAGGTAACCAATTAGGACACTCATTTTAAGTTTGTATGTTTCTTTGTGTTTTTTTCCTATTTTTGGTGTTTATAATAAAGTGTTTTCTATCTATTTATCAATATTATCAACGTCCAGGACACATTAAATTGTAGCTCCCGGCTGTTTGTCTAGTACGGCAGTCGTTAAGCCATGTCATAGGCCCTTAGGGCGGCTTGATTAACTCTCGACACCAGAGTTGGTCACTCTCATTCCGTAAGGAAAATCTCACTGCTTCTAGGTGGTTCGAATACTTAAATAAAATACAATAGTCCAATACGCCCATTTACAAAATGATATATGAACTTGAAAAAATGTTGAATTAAAGTAAACTATTGACATTTCGACAATTCGCAGGTCAAGCGTTCTACAACCGCAACGCGCCGCCCCTGGAGTTGAACTCTCAGAACCCGCTGTGCCGGTTCAAGGCGGTCGGGTACTCCAAGCTAGCGGGCAGGCACGACCGGGATGGACACGTCGCGATGCTGTTCAACAACACCGAACAGGAGATGAAGTGAGTACTGTGATACGCTGTGATGTGATAGGCTGAGCTCACGCTTGACTACCAGTCAAATTTTAATAAGACCAAAAGAAATATTCACGAAAAATCAGCGATTTGCAGTTACGTTACTCAGTAATAAAAAAAAATTGTAAAAGCGAGTGTGGCTCAGCGGTTCCAGTGTCTGCTTTTCATCCAGACGCACCCTGTTTCGAAACCGACCCTACACCAATGACTAGTATTTTCAAGTTATGTGTGGATTTGCACTCGCTTAGCGGTGAAGGAAAACATCGTGAGGATACCGACATGTTTGAAGTCCACAATATACGAGGTGTCTTCCCTGGAAGGACCTGGGCGCCCACCACGATGTATCTGCCCAAGAGAACTCCCTTAACGAATTAATTCTGCGGGAGAGTCACGACCCTTCGTCATGAGGATGAAATACGACTCAAAGAGAGAGAGAGACAGATACATGTATATCTTATGTTCTTACATAGTAAATGATTTATTATTACTGTTTTTAATTGTGTATATGTGCTCTCCAGAACGAACCAGCAGAACGTAGTGAACGCGCTGCAGAACCTGCTCGGCAACAAGCCCAACCTGGCCGTCACTGTGGAGAGCGTCAAAGCTATATCCGAGTCTAAATGTCAGGTGAGAACATGGAATATAAAGTAACGATCAAATTTCGATGTTTTCCAAACTAGGTTGCCTGGATGAGATCACCCGCCCTCTGTCCCAATACTATGTTCTAAGTTGCTTTATGCTTGTGTTATTTTGTTATTGGTGTACAATAAAGTAGTTTGATTTGATTTGATTTTTTTATCAACTCGTAAATCTCTAGCGCAGTGGGACGAACGGGAATAATTCACAGTAGGTTCAGCCACTGGGTCATACTCCCTGATAATTAATTGTATATAATTTAAAATAGTACCAGTAGTATTTAAGTAGGATTATTGAAATACTACCTCACACCAATGACTTTTATTTTCAACAACATTCCCCACCTAACATTTCCCTCTCTTTCTTCCAGCTAGTAATCTACGTGGTAGACAAGAACGCAAACAACTCCCACGTGTCTGCGACGGAACTCAGCAACTTTCTCAACTCCGGCGCAGCCAAGACAGCACTAGCAGGGGCGGGGTGCAACGCAGCGGCACCAGTCACTAAACCATCCCCGCAGGCGCTGGCGCAGTACTTGAATACTGCACCTCCAGGTCACTCCACTAACTGACTGACTGACTGACCGACCGACTAGAAGGCGCGGGGTGTAACGCAGCGGCACCAGTCACTAAACCATCCCCGCAGGCGCTGGCGCAGTACTTGAATTCTGCACCTCCAGGTCACTCCACTGACTGACTGACTGACTGACCGACCGACTGACCTACCGACTGACCGACCGATCGACCGGCCGACCGTCATAAGGTTTCTATAAACTGAAGATCGAAAACGTCTGTCTGTCACATTTGATGACCACAAAATACTTTTCTAAGAGAATTTCCCCTATGAATCTTCGCGGGGAAGCGATGGCTTTCTGTAATGGGAATTTTAATGTTTGCAGGTATGGACATGCGTCTGTGGAAACAGGCGCAGGCTGACAACCCCGACCCAGCCAACTATATACCCGTGCCTATGGTGGGATTCTCAGAGGTCTGTATATTGCCATAGTTCCTGACTTTCTATCTGTTTTTTATTTCATTTCTATCTAAAAGCTTTTAAGAAAAGTATAAATGTATGTATTATATTCGTTATCTAGTACCCATGATACAAGCGTAAGCTTAGTATGGGGCTAGATGGCGCTGTGTGATATGTCCTGAAATATTTCTGTATTTAACTTGACTTATATGTATGTTTACAAATCTTGCAAGTTATATTTGACCCACTTCCCGGTATCTTGATCGGTATATTGAGCTGAGATTTTCCATGCTACTCCAGAACCGATGACAAGCTATTATAATTTCAATTCTGTAAAGCCATAAATAAATCATTTTAGGGCATTTAAATAAAATTCTTTTTAGGATTGTTTATATCACGTAGAATATATGAAAACTCAAAGGTTACTAAGTACCTTGCTGTATTAACGTCATTCGTAGTGATGTACACAATACATAAGCCTATTACACGCAGGTTTCTTCAGAGACTGAGCTAGAAAAAGAGGCGGATATAAACTGGTTTGTGTGGAAGGACCTGATTGGGGAAACTGTTATTGAAAGCCGCGCCGATGTTGTGAAAGTTATGAACTCTCTTATGAAAGGTAAGAAACATTTACTCTACTTGAAGACACAAGGAGAAATAAAATACAAACTTTTAAAATTTTTAGGCCCAGCTGCACGACTCGTTACACGTTTATCTATTTTAACTGAGTAATTCTCTCGCTAAATAAGTATTAGAATCGTTGAGCAAGCGGTCTTTAATGTTATAAGTTATAAAAATGTGTCTATATAGTTTTTAACTGTTAAAAACATAGACACATTTTTACGACTAAGACTTAGACTTAGAGTTCCGTTATTAATAATAACCATAATCATCTTTATTCATAATAAATTATTACATGTCAACAAAAAATATATGAAAGAACTACAATTTCCTAGGTAGATTGTAAAACGAATTAAATATTTAATTTAAATATGTCAAAATCATAGATAGTTTCCTGGATAAGCCAGCGTTTCAGTCTACTCTTGAAACTTCCTAAGCTTGGTGCCGAGATCACAGTTTCTGGTATTTTATTATAAATTGTTGGACCTATAACATGTGTAACTTTATTAGATTTTGCCAACGTTCTTTTTTCGCACTTGAGGTGGTCTCTAAACCTCGTGTTCATGTGCGTGCCAGCGCCACGAAATTGTGTACGATAACTGAAGTCACATATGTATTTACTAGTCAATTTCGTAAGTAATGACCCTATTTGACAGCTAAGTAAAAATAAATACATTTATGTGTAAATGCCAGTCAAATCACGATAAAACTAAACTTTCTTTTTTTTTCAGGCATGTCCCACCAAGACCGAGGCTACACTCCAACTTTAGAAAAACTCTGCCAATCTCTCGACAACGAGCTACAGAAGATTCTCGAAGATCTAAAGTTCTACCTCTACCCGGACAAGAAGAATGAAAATAAACTTCTCTTCTCTTACGAAGACGAAGAGGATTTGGACCAGAAGTATGGAGATAGAGAAGAGATAGAGAACTATTTGAGAGATATTACTGATCAGAATATACAGAGGTAGATATGAGTTTTATATTATTTACCGTAGTATAAAGTATTTTTAGTAGTAGACCTAGGTCTTAAATTAGGAACTGTTGGGAAGGCCCACAGTTATTTTTCTTTTTCTGTAAGTAAGCAGTCTTTTGCTTGCACGTGTTCTATTGTGAACAACAATGTTTCTGGTGAAATTGTTGGTAACGAAATATAACTCCTGTTACTTGTCTTTGTTTTTGCTCACTTTCATTTAAGTAAGAAATACAAATTTTACACTTGTTTTGCCCCTAATCTATTCGTTGGTTAGACTATTTTTTAATGGAGGAAGTATAGAATCCTGAGTACATTATGTATTAATATGTAGGCTACATTATATTTCGATACAACTCG
>OZ026807.1:1013517-1293613 GCA_964023185.1 Macaria liturata | reverse complement strand
TGCTGCTGCAGGTATACATACATACTACAACACAGGCATCTGCTGCTGCAGGTATACATACATACTACAACACAGGCATCTGCTGCTGCAGGTATACATACATACTGCAACACAGGCATCTGCTGCTGCAGGTATACATACATACTACAACACAGGCATCTGCTGCTGCAGGTATACATACATACTACAACACAGGCATCTGCTGCTGCAGGTATACATACATACTGCAACACAGGCATCTGCTGCTGCAGGTATACATACATACTACAACACAGGCATCTGCTGCTGCAGGTATACATACATACTGCAACACAGGCATCTGCTGCTGCAGGTATACATACATACTACAACACAGGCATCTGCTGCTGCAGGTATACATACATACTGCAACACAGGCATCTGCTGCTGCAGGTATACATACATACTACAACACAGGCATCTGCTGCTGCAGGTATACATACATACTACAACACAGGCATCTGCTGCTGCAGGTATACATACATACTGCAACACAGGCATCTGCTGCTGCAGGTATACATACATACTACAACACAGGCATCTGCTGCTGCAGGTATACATACATACTGCAACACAGGCATCTGCTGCTGCAGGTATACATACATATTACAACACAGGCATCTGCTGCTGCAGGTATACATACATACTACAACACAGGCATCTGCTGCTGCAGGTATACTTACATACATATTATAACACTTGTTGGAATTTTCTGCTCGAGTCTGGTGCAAAATAATTGATTGGTGATGCTTAATTAACCTTCCTAGGTTAGGTGCAGGATGTTTTAAAGAAAAAAGCTCAGATATTGCTTGCAGTGGTGGTTGTAGTCCAGCCAGGTCAGAGAGAGAGTACAGAAAAATTGCTGCCAACATCACACTACCAAAAGACACTGACAGCTATGGCATTGACATTTAAAACTAGTTATAAATATGTCATATTTTTACTTATTAATTTAATGGCTTTAGCCTGAACAACACTTTTTATGGTACCGTAACCAAAGGGTAAAATGGGACCGCGCGAGCGTCGTCATGCTGAACGGATGTGCATCCAAAACCTACCTATAAGTTTGCAATTTACTACTTGGAATTTCGTTGATTTCTCGTTATTTTATCAACAGAACTAAACTGTGTTGTATCTAGAAACGTGATTTTATATTATAGTACGGAACTCTTCATGTTCGAGTCCGACTCGCACTTGGCGGTTTTTTTCTCTTTGGTCTCTGCGGTATTGTTTAAATTTTAGTTTAGTTGTTTTTTTTTAACTAGTGCGGGTTTGCACTTGACCATAGTTTGCCTGATAGCAAGCAAAGGCTATAGCCTAAGATGGAGCGTGCTTACCCGATAAGAACCGATTCACCCTCGCTTTGAAGGTGCTTTGGTCCATGTTGAGTAAAATACGTATCCTTGCAACCAAATTCTCAGGGCGTCCTCTTAATTCTTTTTTCGTCTTGTTCTATGAGAGTGGCCAGATTTACTATCTCTTCTCTCTTGATTCGTATTTCCTCACGACTGAGGGTCGTGACTCCCCCGCAGAATTAATTCGTTAGGTGAGTTTTCTTGGGAAGACACATCGTGGTGAATTTATTATAGAGAGATTTCTAACCGCACCTAGTGCCTAAGATTGGTATAAATCCTTTTTTTCTTATTTTTGATTGATAATTGCAGATTATAGCCAACGCGGAGGTGGTGGGTCGTGTGGGCGCGGCCCTCAGCCCTGAGGAGGAGGCGACCCGCGCTCGCCTGCAGGAGCTCGCCTCGCAGCTCTCCACGCCACCACTATACAATGTAAGTACTCCTCATTAATGAGAGACGGGACTCCTCCGCAGAATTGATTCATTAAAGAAGTATGCCGTTCACGCAACCACTCTTCAGTGTAGTTCCTCCTCTACTGGTACTCATTATTACTGAGGGTCGCGACTCCTCCGCAGAATTGATTCATTAAAGAAGTATACCGTCCACGCCACCACTCTAAAATGTAAATCTTCCTCTACTGGTACTCCTTATTAATGAGGGTCGTGACTCTGTCACAGAATTGATTCATTAGAGAAGTAAATCGTCTAGGCCTCCACTCTACAATGTATACACCTCTAATCGTACTCCTCATTATGGAGGGTCATGATTCCCCCGCAGATTCGATTGCGGAAGTATAGCGTACAATGTAGGCACAGTGGCAAATACTTTGTAACGTTGAAACCAGGGCATTTCACAAATTCGGAATGTTTTCACTCGCAAACGGAATGGCAATATATTAATAGAACTCTTTGAAGCTTCTATGATTGAATTGATAGATCACCAATGGTTAAAGTTAAAATGTATCTCTTTAAACATCTGTGATTGGTAGGTATTTTGTTTTGGAGTGTCATTTCTCGAATTTGTGAAATGCTTAGTTTTTGGTACGCGCCTCGAAAATTTCCAAGAGTCGAAGAAATAATTGTAGTTCCTTGTAACGTACTAAAAAGATTATGAGTAAGTTACCAGTATCTCGGTATAATGCTATGATATATATGTCTGTGGTATTGTAAAATAAATATCTCTCTTGGAGTCGTATTTCCTCATGATTGAGGGCCGTGACTCCCGCGCAGAATGATCCGTTAGGGGAGTTCTTAATTAACTACCCAACTCTCTTTGAGTCGTGTTTCCTCTTGACTGAGCGTCGTGACTCCCCCGCAGAATTAATCCGTTAAAGAAGTTCTAAAATAATTACCCAATAATGGACTTTGTATCTCAACCACGGAAATTATAACACCACTTTTTGTCGTAGATGGTAATGCGTAGTTAGTGAAAATATGCCGTTACCAGACAGTTTGTTTTTATCTCAGATTACGATAACGTAGTATAATGACCTTGTCTACGCTCAAATTTACCAGAAGTCGTGGAAAACAGTACGTTAGATTCACTTTTATTGAGTTATTTAATGATTTGGTTTAGCACTTGACCATAATTTGTCTAATGGAAGCGATTATGGTCTGTTATGGAGCGTGCTTACTGCTTCTCTCTCTCTTTGAGTCATATTTCCTCATGATAGTTATCTATATCAATTCTATACATATAATAAAGCTGAAGAGGGTCGAAAGTCTGAACATTGGAGATATATAAAAAAATGGAGATACTAAGAAATGTTAATAGTTTTTTTCTGTTTATCTGTGTCTGTGTTTATTTAAACGCTCATCACGCAAAAACGGCTGAACGGATCATCATGATTTTTAGTATATAGGGCTATGAGGTTTTACGAGTGTCATAGGCTACTTTTTATCTTAAAATAATGCGAGTGAAACCGCGGGCGTCCACTAGTATCAAATATGTACAATATTACGTACTGTTATAAAGTATATGATCGAAATTATCAGCCGCCCTTAGCGTGCTTTTTATCCGTTATCTCTGCTATCGCCAGACGAGGCTGTAATTTGGTCAGACGTTATCACAGTGTATGATCATGTTTAGATGGTTTTTGGAACGGGATACTGTTGCTAATATCATATTTTTGGTATACATACATACATACATCAGGCAAATTAAGCTCTGGAGATGTTTATGATTTTTTCCGCTGCGATTGCACCTTAGCCGGCTTTAAACAACAAACTTGGTGGTTATTAGATGTGTTTCTCCATAATCCACCGCCAGACCTCTTAAGAGAACTCCCTGAGAATTCTGCGGGGTAGTCGTAAAATTAGGTATAAAAAAGTGGCAAATAAAATTCACACGCCAAGGTTCACACTGAGCTATTCATACACGATTACTAAAGTCACTGTCAATGCAATCAAAACAAATGTCTTGTTGGGTGACAACACACTGTTTATAAGAAATTTCAAACTTATTTTTTGTATGTATTCATATTATAAGTACTTAGTGAACCTAGATGTAAGATTTTTGAACTCAATAAACGTTTTTGTATTGTATAATCAGTTATTGAATCGGCGACTTTTTGGCCATCAGGGCGCTGCCGTGACTCGCATAACACGTAATTGTAGCTACCAGCCGTATAGTCACGCTGTTAATTTTGATAATTAACTCTACGTCACTACATAAATAGCTTTAGTCTCGTGATTGATTCGAGTTTGATAATCACGCGCGAATCGAGTGATAATAACGGTTTATCTATAAAAATGTGGATATTGATCACGACAAGCTATTTTTGTCATCTGACGTTATTTCGTTGACAAATCCATATAGGTAGTATAATGTTTGAATTTGTCAATTTATCCATTAACTAGTGGACGCCCGCGGCTTCGCTCGCAGTATTTCGGGATTAGAAGTAGCCTATAACACTCTTAAGACCTCATACTAGCTACGTACCAAAAATCACTATGATCTGTTCAGCCGTTTTTGCGTGATGAGCGTTTAAATAAACAGACACACATAAACAGATGAACAGACAAAAATTATAAAAATTGCTGAAACGTGTTTTATTATCGATTTAAAGTATACCCAAAGATTTATTTTTTTCTTGTATCTTCTTTACTAAAAAACTAAAGGATCGGCGTAAAGCAACCAAAACATACATTTTGAGAAAATCAAATCAATCAAATCCAAAATATATTTATTTATTATGAAAATATTAAAAACACTGGTGCATAAACATAGATAAAATATGGAAGACTTAACAAGGTTACTGAATATTTTAGTTTCATATAAGTAGCTGCTTAGGAAATAAGTATACAATAGCATGCAGCGTTGGTTAATTTAACCATAGCTTTGTGACTACGTATATATGCAGTTATGCCAAGTGTGTTGAATTTATCACGCGCAGAGTGCAATACTTAACATAACATATCGCCGATATACCTACTAAAATCTTCTGCTAAGATTTCTTATCGTAGAATAATAAAATATACATTAAAAAGGTAGATTATTAATTTTATTAGTTACAAGGTTTTGTTTATACGCCTACATTTAAACCTGTAATTCTGTAAATCAATAATTTTCTTTCTTTCAATAATGGTGGACCCCAAACTAAGCATAAGTCTGTATCTTGAGAATTCTTACATTTGCTTTTCTAATAACTGATAAACCACAGGCTTATTTTAATTTAATTTATTAAAACACTAAAGTCATCTTCAATCATGCTCAGTACATCCTCTATCCACCTGAGCACCGCATGCCAAAACGTTATAAAACCTAATATAATACCCGACTATCTCTGTAATCTCTGAAGCCGCGTTATCACTGAACCGGTAATATCTCGATTCGCAGACGGTTCGCCGCTAAGTCACGATAGACTATCGATGTATTCATGTGTTGTGGAAATTTTCGTACAATGTTTTGTGTAATCGGGATTGCTGTATCTTTGAGATAAGTGGTTAGGGGTTTGCGTTATAAATCGGATGTTGAGAGTTTTACAATGCTCTAAGGGCTTCTGATGTTGGCTTAACGACAGCTGTATTTTTTTAACGTGGGATAGGTTTGCGTTTTACTACAGCCTGCCTGATGTTAAGCATTGCTGCAGCCTAGGGTGTCTATTTTATGATGAACAGCCGATAAGTCGAGAGCCGAGAGTTTTCAAAACGCTCTAAGGGTCTCTGACATTGATTTAACTACTTTATATTTTGACGCGAACTGTATGTTTGGCAGTATGCTGAAGAAACTAGCATTATATCATTTTGGAGTGACTATCGAAGCGACGGATCAACATTATTTTTGTTTGTTGTCGTCAATAATAACGTTGTGACGTAAATAGGGAACAAAGAACTAAAAACTCTCAAACAAAAATTTCATTTGCATTTGCCCATTTGGCTTTAGCTTATCTAGTAGTATTACGATTAATTAAGTTTTATTTTTCATGCTTCATTAAAAAAGGCACCGGTAAGTACGATATTTTAAAAAATATCTACAAAACCAATCATCATCAAGTCGTTATGGACTGCTTAGCATAGGCCTCATGTACAAAACCAATACAGGCTATATATCATCCATTCAATAATTCATTCAAATATTTTTATGTGTGTTCCAGGGTCGCCTGAATGAAATGCTGTGTGCGGTAAGGCTGCAGCGTAGCGCGAGCGGCGGCGCGCAGCAAGAGAGATACCATCTGGATCCTGGTGAGTTACTGTAATATATCGACATTAGAGATAGGTACTCCTATAAGTTAATAATCTATTTAAAGATATAAGTTAGGATAGTAAAAAAACATAAAAATAACGTTCAGATGACTTGATAACCTCCTTTTTTCGAAGTCGGTTAAAAACATAAAAAGCGTTTATTTGAACATTCAAAAGGGTTTTACAGTAAGGTTGATTGAACATAGCGGATTATATAAACTAGGGCCTTGTGGATTACTTGACACTAATAGGCAAACCCTGGATATCACACTAGGTCTATTCCTGTGCTGTGGACATCCATACAGACAAACATACATACATACATACTCATAAAAACTGCATTATAAATAAATAAATATATATTTGATATTAAATATATATTTTTTATTTTATTTTTTTCCCCCGCAGGTGCTCAAGAAGACGTCAAGCAATTCCTAAGTCTGCAGCAGAAGGGCATGGCTCACCTCCTAGACACCGCGCGTAAAGACCTCGCCGCGCTCGCACTCATCGAGGAGGGAATGGATAAACTGGTGCGGGCTTAGTACGATGATACTTCCATATCACGAAATAGAGAAAACAATGAAAGTGCCCTTATTTAACTACTTAGTACGGGTACCGGTGTCGCCAAACTCACATATAAGTAAAACAAAATATACATCTCCATTTGATAAATTATTCGTCCTGCTTTCATTTTGACACGTAATAATTGCACAACAAGGCATGGATTATTTTTAAACATGTTTTTTGTGCGAGTGCGTCTTTCTAGCTCACGTAGCTAAGCACGACTAATCATGGCCGCCGCGAGTGTTGCGATATTCTGCTTAATTGTGGCACAGACAGGAGATACGAGCACCACTTCCATTGTTTTCTCTGTTCTGTGTTGCATATCATCATTGAGCTAGGATTATACGGAGACACAATCTCAAACTAAAAGCTAGTGTGGCTCAGCGGTTCCAGTGTCTGCTTTCCATCCAGACGCACCCTGGTTCGAATCTGGCCTTACACCAATGACTTGTAGTGTGTATTGTAAGTGTGGATTTGCACTCGCATAACGGTGAAGGCAAACATCGTGAGGAAACCGACATGTCTGAGGACCGAGGACATGTGTCTTCCGTGGAAGGAGCTGGGTGCCGACCACGATGTATCTGCACAAGAGGACTCCCCTAACGAATTAATTCTGCGGGGAAGTCACGACCCTCAGTTATGAGGAATATGACTCAAAGAGAGAGTCTCTTTCGCTCTTACATAATTTAAGAACGTGCAAAAGACATAGGTTATCCAAAAGTCTGCTCAACGAGTAGCGTGGGCATAGTTTTGGCTCGGACATTTTTTCGAGCGTTATGACTCTGTATAATCCTAGCTCAATGCATATCATATATTTTTATACCTATAACTTATGTACGAGAAACCAAAAGGTGTAGAAATTGAACTTATTTCTTTATTCTTTTTTAGACACTACTACTACAGTCAATTGTAAGCCGAGATTATAGCGCGCCCTGTGATTATAAGCATTTTTTCAAACTTAACATGCTCTCAAAATTTATACTGATACAAAAGATAGATAGATAGATAAACTCTTTATAGTTGACACAAATTAAAAAATAACAGAGTAAAAAGTCAATTAATAAACTAGTGCCCCAAGCGGCGGCCTTATCGTTGAAAGCGAACTCTTCCAGCCAACCTTTGGCTGGAGAGAAATAATTGTAGATGAAAAAGATAATATTATTAATTTAAGTTTATTATATAGCACAGTTTATTTTCGTGATCACAACAGTGTACTCTTCAAAATCGTTGTGCCGCCGCCATATTTTCTACACTTTTTGATCGACGTAATGAGTTTGAAATGTTTCAATCACGATCGTTGATTTGGCTCATTATTTTACCAATGCTCGTTGGATTTGTACGCGGTAGCCGTACGAATATTCAGGGTTACTCGTAACTAACGGAAAACTGTTTTTAAAAGTCATAGAACGAAAATCAAGAAGCTCTCTTGAGTATTTTTAACAGCAAATATAAAAAGTCGACATATAGACAAAAAATACCCTGTTTTTTCTATCTCTATCATTAAATATAATGGAAATATTAAACGCGAAAGTTCGGTCTTCGCCGCAAAATCCGGCAAATTTACTGCGCGATCTATCAACTGGCAGTCGCACGGTTGCTGCCGCGTCGTGACGTCAGGCGGCCTCTGATTTGTTCATCGTGATGTCACGTGGCCTCCGATTGGTTCATCCTGATGTCACGCGGCCTCTGATTGGCTCATCGTGATGTCACGTGGCCTCTGATTGGTTCATCGTGACGTCACGTGGCTTCTGATTGGCTCGCGCGCCGCGACATCTCGATACCGCTAAGCGCGTGAAGAAACGCATATTAAAAGAGTGGTGAAAATGTACCACACGATTACTCCAGCAATGCTATTCTGATTTCAATGAAATAAACGCTACTGGACGTCACGATGAACCAATCAGACGCCGCGTAAATTTACGATGAACCAATCAGAGGTCGCGTGACGTCACGATGGACCAATCAGAAGCCGGGTGACGATGTGACTGCCAGTTAATAGATCGCGCGGTAAATTTGCCGGATTTTTACAAGTATGCGTTTTATTTGCAGTAACTTTTATTTTAATGTTTCGATGTCTGACTTTTCCTCATTGTTGCTTTTTACGTACCAACTAAAGGTATCCTTAAAAGGTTTTACGTTAATTACCTGTAACTCAATACATATTTGTTTTAGGCATGTTTTAGATTACAAAGCATGTTGTTGTATTGATTAAATTAAGTTAATTTCTTACGTTTGGTTTTTTATTGCAACTTTGCACTATATAAGGTCTTCTTATCGAATGAGAAGGGCCATCTCTGGTGTCGAGAGTTTATCAAACCGCCCTAAGGGTCTCTGACTGCCGTAATAGACAAACAGCCGGGACATACAATTTAATGTGTCATCATAACTATACATATGTAATAATAAGCTGCAGTAAATAATACAAAAAAAGACTACGAATGGCGCCTTCATTATTTTAACACTCGGGCAAACCTTTAATATGGGTTGTTCATTTTACTAATTATTATGCTCATACAAGTCTACATAAAATACACCGACAAAGTTATGTGACAAACACGAGCTATTTGATGCAATTCATCATACTTAACGCTATCAGGTAGTCGGCAAACATTACAAACAGAATAATATATAAAGTAATGTATGTACAATACATTAATTACATACAAACATTGTACACATACATAGTTCGATACCAGCTTTATGCTAGAAGCTATTTGGGACAAAGTTATCCCAATACCGTCTTATTACAAAATGCGGTATAAATATAAGTCCTGAACTTTGAAAATAAAAAGTCATGATGTTATGATTTTAAATCGCTCCTGCAACATATTTGTCATGATTTTTATCTGTTAACGCATAAACAACACAGCCTATTTTGATATGAATTTCATTGTAAGATATCTAATTTTTATGGAAAAAATCTTACCTAAATTACTTAACTAGGTAGTAAACAGGGGTCTTAAATAAAACTTTAGAATAAATCTCACAAACGTTTAATTATAATTTACAAACTTAACTCTTAGTACTTAAATCTAAAGGATAATCTGTACATTTGACTAGCTGTTCAATAGGCCTACATTCCAACCTCTTTGTAATCAAATTGAGAGGCAACTCTTCATCTATAACCATCTCTGTCTGACTCTCTACTCTTATATCGTCCTCTCTCTGACCCTCATACGTGTAAACTTTTTCGTTAATCGTAGGTCTTAATACTGGATAGTTTATGTTATAATAGTTTCTATATGCATGGTCGTACATATGTGTGTACTCTATGTGCGACATTTCGTCGGGAACTCTTTGGTAAATATCCGGTCTTATGTAAGTTATTTCTTGCGGGTAATGTATTTCTTGTACGGAGTTATTGTTATATACCGGTGATAACGGTTGCGGTGAGTATATAATGTTTGTGTGTGTGTGTGGTGGAGAAATTGTTCTTTTAGGCGAGTAAACTGTCTGATATGTGTGTTCATTATTTGTGTATGTATTAGTGTCTTTAATATTTGTGAATGCGTCGGAAGAGACGGTTTCTTCTGAAGATTCTCGCCGGTTTTTGTCGTTAGTGAAGTGTTTGTAAGTTTTGACGTGTTTCCTGAGACTAGACGGGTCGGTGTATCGTTTGTTGCAGCCTGGTATCTTGCAGCAGTATGGCTTCTCGACGGCGTGGGTTCGTGTGTGCTTGAAACGATCGCTGGAATTAGAGTAGGCTTTGCCGCAACCCTGGGGACAAGAGAAAATGGTTTGTTAGTTTAAGTTTCACTGTTATATTTAAGTAAAGGTTAGATAAAAAAAATTCTGGAGATAATACATTTCCGTTATCAACTTGGTACTCGAATTCTAATTAATATCTCAACATAACTTCATAAAAACCGCAGTGATAGGTATCATAATACCACTATATAAAACGCTGAAGCGAATTTGTTAGTAAATCTGTTCTTTTTTCAGAAACGGATCAGCGTGATTTTTAATACGATGGTAGTACCTATAGGTACAAAAGAGACAAAGGCTGTCGTTACTATAATATGAAAGTTGGAACAAATAGCTTTGTGTGAATGTAACCTGATTTATCAGAATCATTTTGCTGAAATATTAAAATACCTATGCAACCTGTAAACCTGCGTGTAATCACCTCTGAATGACGTTTACAGACATGTTTCACAATGTTTACGTTATTATATATATTTAATGATAAGAAAAAACATACATCACGCAAACAATGACTTGTATCGAAGTCAAGTGAACAGACTTTGCTTGCTTATGATAAGGTTGAAATTTCGTTGGTATTCGTAACCTTGGTCACTTAAGGGGGCTATAGTATAATCAATATGTTACTATCATTTGCGACACACGTGACAATTGGCATTTAATTACTTTCTATTACATTTTATTCGAAATGAGCCGCCATTTGTATCCTTCTTTTGAGATAAATAGTAGCTTATAAAATTTCAGGAAGCTTACAAGTTTAAAAAAAAGTAGAAAAAATGTATGATCTATTGCTCTATCTGAAACTTAATGCTCGAATCTACAGCTGGCTTGTGTAAAGCATCGTGCATTAGTTGATACAAGACAGTGCTATCTCTATCTGAACTGCTTTTTTGGGGATAAAAAGTGTCGTAGAGTACAGTTATGCTTCCTACGTTAAATATGATAATATTAACAGTGGTGCTTAAAACCAGGCAGGCTGTAGTTAAACGTAAGCCTATTTCATGTAAAAAAAGTATGTAGGTATATATATAACTAGTAAGTGCTCGCGGCTTCGCTCGCATTAAGAAGTAAAACTTGCATCCCCTATTTCAGCCCTTTAAAAGTGGCATTTCCAAAAATCCTTTCTTAGCGGATGTCTACCTAACATCTACCTTCATTTCAAATTTCAGTCCGATCCGTTCAGTGGTTTGGGCTGTGCGTTGATAGATCACTATATCAGTCAGTCAGTCAGTCACCTTTGAGTTTTATATTCAAACTAGTGGGTGCTCGCGGCTTCGCTCGCATTAAGAAGTAAAACTTGCATCCCCTATTTCACCCCTTTAAAAGTGGCATTTCCAAAAATCCTTTCTTAGCGGATGCCTACATCTTAAAATCTACCTTCATTCCAAATTTCAGCCCAATCCGTCCAGTGGTTTGGGCTGTGTGTTGATAGATCACTATATCAGTCAGTCATTCAATCAGTCAGTCAGTCACCTTTGAGTTTTATATATATAGGTTCAAATTATTTTATTATGCCAAAATAAACACAGTACTTACATTAGGTAATGTACAGGAGTTTAAATGTTACATGTAGCAGTACAAGTTAGTATTCCATTGGTTCCGCGCTTATTAGTCCCATAGATGGGCTTGTGTTGCGGGACAATGTTTCCTTCTGTGACTTTTTATTAGATAGCAAAACTTATATTACAAACAAAAATTTTTCACTTTACAAGTTTGTAAATAAACTAACATAACCTTCAATTTGTATACATATATATTTAGATTAATCACCTCATAAGGACACACGTAAGGTTTCTCCCCCGAGTGCGAGCGGAGATGTATCTTCAGGTTCTCAGCGCGAGAGAAGCTCTTCTGACACTGGGTGCAAGTGTGCGGCCGCTCGTTGGTGTGCGTGCGCACGTGGACCAGCATCTTGTATCTGTGGACGATGGAGCATAGACGTTACACGTATTTAGAGTAAAAGTTGGTGAATTTTCATATTACCGCCATTTTTGTATCGAGCTGAAGGTTTACATAAGAGACAGAAGAACTCCTGTATGTAGTAGGTACTTTTATTTCTGATGCAAAACTAGAAGTGTTGAAAATTTGTCTATCTCTTACGGAGCTTTGAAATTATAAGGGTTTGCTAGAAAATTCATAGTGATCTGAAGTGAACTTAAAATTAATGCCAATCTTAATTTGTTACTTAAGATACTGTATGGAATTGATCGACAAAATAGTAATAGCTTTGTAAGTAGTTGCCTACTATAAAGAGTTTTCATACAAATCGTTCAAGACAAGCTAACTTAATATCTAGTGGCCTTACAGGACATATTGATCAGGTTTCTTCGAGGAAAACATTCTTACACATAAAAATGATTCATCAGCAATCTATTTTAGAAAAAAAATTGGTACAATTTACAGTTTTTCTTACCTCGCATTGAATCCTCTCTGCGGCCTCGCACAATTACTCCACCCACAGTAAAACAGTCCGTCCGCGTGCGCGTGTGCATGTGCCCTGGCGACGTGCGCAGAGAGGCGCGCCACGCTGGGGAAGCGCGCGCCGCAGCCGCGCCACCCGCACGGGGCGTCCCCGGCGTCACTGTCCGCGCGTTCCGGGGAAGAACCGCCGGAGGACTCGTCGTCTTCGTACTGTAAAAGAATGGATAAATAAATAAGTTTATACAAGTCATGTATTTCAGTCATGTACCCTTAAACTTAAATTAAGATATTGGATCAAGCGTTGTGCTTTAGGGAAATACATTGTAGATGAAAGCTTTGGAGATATAATGTAATGTTACAACACTTTATTATTCAAAGCTGAGCAATATCCTCTCTTAATGTAGGTAACTTTGTTTAAGTTGATGAAAGCATCAATATTCATCTACTTAAATTAAGTTAAATTCAAAGCAGTTTTCGGTAAAGAGTTCCAAAATGAAGCTGTTCCTATGATAAATAAAGAAGAAAGAAATTCCTTGCGAAAAATCCATTATAATTTTCTTTTGTAGAAACAATAGATCTGCTGCATAGGTACATAGGTACCTATTACATATCTACTTGTAAATGTATATGTAAAAAAAAGACAATATGTGATAGTTTAGAACCAATACAGTGAACTCTGATAAAGTTTAACGACTCCTAAACACTATTGTAAACTAAAATATCACCTTGTCATCTGATTCACGGAAGTAAAACAAGTTGAGACTACTTTTGTAGGTATTTGGTGTAAGGGATATCTTATTAGTATTACCTATGTATTATTATCTAAGTACTTACTAAGCATTATAATGCTAATTATAAATAAGTACAATTAATTTATTAATTAATATTTATAAATAATAACTCTCAGGTTTCTTTAATTCAGGTTTTTAATATTTAGTACATTATAAAATTCTGTTTCATTAACACATTAGGTATGTTTTTTATTGCAAATTAATTATTTATTTTATTTAATAACATTCATATTAATGTTGTTTAATTATACTTTTAGGTAGGTAAATTTAAAGGAAAACCATAATCTCTTGAAATGTCATAAAATGATACCAAGCCGTATAATTTATATTGTCAGAACCATGAAACTGAATACAATTATTTTCGTCAATCGTCAATTTTGCTTACCATCAGGCAAGTTGTAGTCAAGCGTAAGCCTATATCATGTAAAAAAAACATAGGTATTTGAATTTGAATCAGAAAAAAAATCTCTTCTTCTTTACAAATCGGCAAACAAACAAAAAATATTTTCGATAAATTTGTTTAGCCAGATCCATTTATGCAGTATCTAGACCATGCTAAAATAGTTCCACCATATTTAACTTGAGAACTGGCACAATACATAGTTAAAGCCAAAAAAGAAAAAAAAGTTCCACTATAGACTGCAAATAACTAGTTTGTTTTTCCTCGCACCTGTGTTGGCGGCATTGGTAGAGACATCGGCACAGGCCTGGCCAAGTACGGACCCAACTCCGCTGGCATCCATCTCTGCACTCTACATCCTTCCGGCAACTCCGATCTCCAATGCGGAAACACAAGCATTTTCACAACACTATTTATCCCTTATTTTCTCAAAAGTCTGAATACACTTCGTTCCAAGGCGATTTAAAAACAATCGAACACTAAAAAGTTTGTACTTCAAAATTTGACACATAAAAAGTTTGAAATTAAAAAAGTTTTTAAGTTCACATTGATTTTACAAAAAAGAGCGTAATGAAAAAGGTTTTATGTCAAGTTGAAAAGTAGTTGTGATCACCTCGCGCTCTGTTCCTATAATGATTCGCCGCGTTCGTGGCGCGTTCTTATAAAACGAGTGTGTGACAACGCACTGATAAGCTGATAGTCCCCTGCGAACAAGCTAAGACCGCTTCGGTATCATTTCCTTGATATGAACTGGTTATAGTTTCAGAGTTCAGACTCTTTGGCGTGGAATGAGGTGGGGATTTTAGTTCATCATTATCATCAACCAGTATCTAGCACTGAGTATAAGCTTCCTCCTTAGCACCAGCACACTTCACTGCCTTTGTTTAGTAATTTTGAAACTTTTTGATAGGCAGAAAACTTGCCACTTTTACACCGAATTTCTAAAAATTCTTGTCAATATTTTCGTTACCCCCAAACCCAGAACTATCTTCTTTTCTCGACAATTCCAAACTCTCGTGGTCCCCTGTCTCAAAAAAACGTGATGTTTTTGTATCTGTTAATGTGTTGCTGTGTTGTTATCTTGCGCGTGCGCCGGTTCGCGCCAGTTCGCGCGGCGCGGGTCAATAGGTAAGAGATAGCGCACCGGATGATACCCACCCAGTTCTGGTTATGGACACACGGACAGTTGGACGTAGATTAAACAACAGTAAGCCAGTACTAAGTCCATATGCGAGGGACCAATTATAGAACCAAGAAGGAAAACATCGTGAGGAAACCGACATGTTTGAGAACCACAATATCCGTGGACGTGTGTCTTCCGTGGAAGGACCTGGGCGCCCACCACGATGTATCTGCCCAAGTGAACTGCCCTAACGTATTAATTCTGCGGAAAAGTCACGACCCCCAGTCATGTGAAAATACGACTCACAGAGAGAAAGAAATAGAAAAAACATTCAGATGATTCAGGTTGCCTGGAAGAAATCGCCTAAGGCGATAAGGCCGCCCAATGTGCAGCACTTATATTTATGTCTATTTTCTATTGTGTAATTTCTGTCCTTTGGTGTACATTACAGTGATATTCTACCATGAATTGTGAAACAGCTGATGTACCAACATGTTGATGACAATTGGTATTCAGAACATGTTTAAGAAAACCTACCGCACTTGCATGATTTTCCGCCGGTTTAAAGCTCAATTTATCCAAAGGCTATTTGATAAGCTAATCTAAGCTATCTGCACACTGTCTAGACGTGATAACAACTGCGTGCTGATTTAGGTATAATCTACCTGTAATATTAAAAAAAACTATCGAATCTAGAGTGAAAAGGTTTCTTTTAGGCGTGCTATCTTAGACTACAGTGGTGCTTAACATCAGGCAGGATGTAGTCAAACGTAAGCCTATTTCGTGATACTAAATAATAATATAAAAGCGAAAGTTTGTGTGTGTGTGTGTGAAGGTACACACAAATGTTTCAATGTAATATTGGTTACATCTTCACATTCTTCTTCTTATCGAATGAGAGTGGTCAACTTTGGTGTCGAGAGTTAATCAAGCCCGCCATAAGGGCCTCTATAAAAACAGCCAGGACCTACAATTTAACGTGTCATCCGACCCATGAAAGCGCCCAGAATGGAATGCCACTTTTTGGTCGCTCATCCGCGTACTGACCGCGTCGACAATTGCTTAACATTGGTAATCGCAAGCGATTGCCTCCGCCAGTTTAGCTGCGGGCGCTTCACTTCACGTTAAAATCGCTAACTGATTTCTATGAAATTTGGTTTGGAAGCATATGAGACTTGGATCAACATTATAGTCTACTTTTTATCCCAGAATAACGCGGGCATACCTGCGTGCTGATGTATAATCTACCTATTGATAATACCTATATGTTATCAGTATCACAGATCTCAAGTGTCTTTATTTTCAAGCATGACTTGGTTTATTCGAGAAGTTTCATGCTTTATCGATGGAGCTGAGAATGAATTATCATCATTAATGAAACTATATCCGAGCACCTCCAATCAAATCATATTACTCGCTTAGCGGTGAAGGTAAACATCGCGAGGAAGTGACCATGTTTAAGGATCATGGAATCTGTGGACACGTGACATTCGTAAAACATTTGAAGTAGGTAATTTGAACGCCCGCAACTATGTATCTGCCCAGAGAACACTCCTATTAACGAAGTCATTCTGCGGGGGAGTCACGACCCTCAGACATGAGAAAATACGACTCAAGGAAGAGAATTACATAGATCAATCAATCAATCAAACGCTGTTCAAAGTTACGAAACAATCATTTCTCGTAGATACACACTACTTCAGATAAAGTGCTAATATTGGAAAAATACGTACAATGCGTGCATTTTATTCAGGCGAGGACATTTTATCTTATAGACACCTAAGAAACATATGCAACATATCTGTTATTTATTCGGTCCGTTCCGGTAGCCTCATTTGAGAGCTAATTGCTTTCGTTTCGTGGAATGACTAACTGAACAGTGTAAAAAAGTTAAACCAACTTCAAAAATTCACCCTACAATTTACTATGAAATTGTAGACCAAACTACGCTCAAAATATTTTTTCGTTTGGTGGACAACATTTCGGACTCTTCTACATGTTGGTGGATTGACCGACGAACATACAAAAAAAAGTATGAAATTGCATATTGATGATGGACAATTATTATTTGTGTTGCGCGGGAATCGAACATGTACTATCTGGTACTTTCAACTTAGCTAACAGTCCAGTCTATCTATAGCCAGCTAAGAAGCCTGGCGCTGTGATCAAAATGTGTTAATTAATCCACAATCTATCTCAATGACAAATTTCATCCGAATCGATTCTACCGTTTGAGCGTGAAGAAGTCCCTAATCAACATACTCTCTTGAGTCGTATTTCCTCATGACTGAGGGTCGTGACTCCCCCGCAGAATTAATCCGTTAGGGGTGTTCTCTTTTGCGGAGGAGTATTGCTCGCTTGCCCGCGAACCCCGTCCTTACCAAGGCGAAGGGACATCGTGGTAGGTTTTAGTCGGTAGTGGAGTAGCTCCGAGCCCGACATACCCCGCTCACACTCACAAACTTACGCCTTTATAATATTAGTGGGAAGTCCATGATAACGTCTATGAGTAAGACATAGGCCTCTAGCATATGCGTGATAATGATATGATATCATCATACCAGCACATGATAGATTATGAAACGCACGGCTGGCATCGGTGTTCGCTGATCAGTTTTTGGATGGGTGGCCAATTGACGTCTGTATAGCGCTGTATGACACTATCAAATACATAAATGTTAACCTAAAGCGCTAATGTTAGAGTAATTTACTTAAAAATACTTGATTTTGTACCCAAGCTAGCAAGCTATAACGTAAGTACCTAAACTATTCTTAAGTTTTTCTTTCTATAAAGTGGCAATAAAAGATTCTGAATTTTTAAATTAGGTACAATTGCATATTAACAATTTCGATAAATAACGGAATTCTCAAAAAATATAGATTTGGGCTGTCGCTTCTGGTAGATTTATAAAAAAATATTCATACAAGGTACAAAATACAAATACAAAATCATTTATTTGCCAAATAAATTGTCACAATACGGTTTGGAATCCTCTGACTTCGTGGTAGCCGTTAAGCTGTGTTACGAGGCCAGAGTCATCTCCCAGTATAATATATCTAGTTTATTTATAGTTACGTCTTAGCTAGGTTACACAAACAATGCTTTTATTTTATTTTATTATTATTATTAGGTAAATTACATAATTCTAATAATTCTGGTGATTAGTCAGTCTACCTAGATTGTTTGAAGTAATATGCGGTAGGTCTTAGATAAGTCTAGCTCTCAGTAGATTCGAACTAGTTGTCGACACCACCGCTTTGGTACAGATATTACTTCTTCTTCTTATCGAATGAGAGTGGCCAACTCTGGTGTCGAGAGTTTTCAAACCGCCGATATTACTTGACATTATTTTATTGTACACACCACTTTTATTTTTTGTTGGTCTTTCATAACTGTTTTCATAGATAAGAAGCTATGCATTCGATCTGTAAAGGTACTATGCACTAGTAGGTACTAAATATGAATAATACTGTAGAAATTAAATAAAGTTTAGGTACGGTTTGGTTATGATGACCTATATATGACTGTGATATGACTAAAAGTGGACGCCCGCGGTTCGCTCGCATTATTTCAGGATCAAAAGTAGCCTATGACACTCCTAAGACCTCATACTAAACATCACGATGATCCGTTCAGCCGTTTATTCGTGATGAGCGTTTAAATAAACAGACAAAAATTCTATACATTATTGGAACGTGTTCTGCTATCAATTCGAAGTATCTCTAAACATTTTCTTAAAATATTTTCTATGTTCAGGCTTTCGACTCTCTTCAGCTTTATTATATGTATAGAGCCCAATCGGTCTGCTACGTGAATGATTATTAAAAAAAACTGTAAGAGATAGGTAATTTATGAGATGTATTTTTACAAATTGAATTACTTATTTTCTAACTTAGAAAACTGATCAAGTTTCATCAAATTCAGATCAGGAGTTTTAGAGATATGGGTAACCACATGATAGGTATATATGTTTGGTTGGAGTGACTTCGCGTAATTTTTTTGATAAACTTAGGTATCATCATTTAACAATTTTTCCATTCTTCCAAATAACCACTCATCACCACCGACCACATACCTACTTAATTAAAGTAATAATTAAAGTTATTATTATAAAACTGACAAATAACATTTGAAACCTTCATTGCTATCAGTGGTAGACGACAAACATGATTATTCGAACCGGCGTAAACCGCCTCGCGCTCCAGCGGGGGGCCGCTTGACACACATACATTATTTAATAGTGTTTCTGCGTTGTGTGTGTGTGTACATATGTTTAAATGTATGAGGACTTGCTAGTGATAAGGGGGGTCGTACCGTTTCTTGCAAAATATGAGTGTGTGGGCTTGGAAATAGTGGTGCAATTGAAATTTAGGGTATTTTATTTGTGCCATTTTCTTTTTTAGTAATGAGATAAGGATACGACAGATTTTTAAAAATGACGATTGGTTTTTTTATTTAAGTATCCCATAATGCATTTAATTTAAACATTTGTTAAAGTGTATTCAAAACTTTGCACTGCTTGCCTTTATGAAATAGTAAATAGTTCTAATTAGTTTTTTACGCTATACCTATTAGGCATTTTACAAGGACACTTGAAGCGATATGGTCTTGGACCTATCCGTTCTGAAATTGGATTGGCTTTCACACGAGACTGCAAATACACCGTTAGATGCCTGGAGTCAGGTTTTATGATGAATTGAGGTATGGCCCGTGGAAGGACCGGGCGCCCACCACGATGTATCTGCCCAATAAAACTCCCCCAACGAATTGATTCTGAGGGTAACTCTTGACCTTCAGTCATGAGGAATCCATAGTTTGCCTGATGGTAAGCAATAGCTGTAGCTTAAGATGGATCGTGCTTACCCAATAAGAACTACCCTGGTTGAGATTTGACGTATAATTTTTTTTTTTTTTTAAATGAACATTGAACATTAAAAACCGGTTCACTCTTGCTTTAAAGATCGCTGGATTTATAGTTCGCAGATTATAGTAGTAGATAGCTATCATGGTAGGTCTTTGGCACAAAGTAATTAGAAATGGCTGCTATGACGCACATTACCAGTCACCTATGTTTAATCAGACGATCAAGTAGATGATAATTAACTTGTTATCTGCTATCTTACATGTGGAGAGGATTATATGATATGCAAGCTGTGGTTGCAATTCATTTGAAAGTCTAAACTCATGCCATAAAAAGAATGAACGAAAATAATGACATGAATTGTTATGAGTTATTTTGTCGAGTGCTAAACCCGCACTATGGTTGTTTAACTTAAACTTTTATTGGAAAAGTGATTATGATTTACGGTCGTAACTATTTTCGCTCATTTTCCAATAAAAATTGATATATTTCTTACTTATGCCATCCTTCTTTTCTTAATTCGCAGCACTGAGGGCTGTGACTTCACCGGAGCATAAATTACTAAATTTATTATTTTTTAAGTATCTCATATATATTTTTTCATTCAGTAAATACGTTAGTTTAATAATCATAACGTTTATTTGACCTCAATAAAAAGAAACAGATATAGCAATAGAGAACATTTGAAAATTGTACTAACTATGAAATAGGGCTTAGGGCAATACACTAGTTGGTGAACCCTGGACATCAAACTAGGTCAGCACCTGTGTGATGAAGTCCAGTTATTTCTTCTTATAAAGAAACAATAAAGCTAGTAATAATATTGAGGAGAAAAGTTATGAAGTTAGTGTTTTACATTGAGCAAACTTTACACAACATAACAACAATCTTCCCAAACGAAAACTTTCTAAAACTAAAGCATGCTTGTGGGCTCAAAACTCAAAACTAAGTACCTACCTGTAGTGTCTTGATTGCAATCTAGTAAGCACTAAGTATAGCTTTATACACAGTTGTTATTTGGACACACACAGTTGTTAGTTTAGTATGCGTTGGGGTGTTATCATATACCTACATCGTGGTGGACGCCCAGTTTCTTCTGTCACTTTTTACAGCAGGCAGTGTTTAAAAGTAGTGAATATACGTAGAAATATTATTAGACCAATCGAAGATTAAAATATAAACCCCCGCAACGATGGCCGTCCTTACTTCACAAATATCTGGAAATACGGATTCTCTGCGGGTGTTTCCCGCCGGTAATATCTTTATCATTGAAGCGCCCGTAGCTCAACTAACTGAGGTATTCGTACGCGGTCACCAAAGTTAACTGTCCAGCCCCCATAGACAAGAGGCGTATTTTAGTGAGCGTACTGACGCATACGTATGTAATAGAAATACCAATGTATGGGAGTGACATCACGACGCGCTCCGCGGGGGGAAATATTACGTCACTCCCATACATTGTTCTTTCTATTCCATAAGCGAGCGTCAGTACGCTCACTAAAATACGCCTCTTGTCTAAGGGGGCTGTTAGTCCCTCTCATTCATACGAATTTCCTTACTTAGTGGAAGGCCCATCCTAAAATATTACCTGCGAACTTAACGAACTTAGTACTACTTGTATTATTTATTGACTGCTCCGTTAGCTTAGTTGGTAGTGGCTCTGCCTTCTAATCTAGGGGTGCGGGTTCGATTCCCGCATAACACAAGTAATTATGAATATTAAAATTTGTAATTACTTGTGTTGAGTCTGGTCGTTTCTATGTATAATAAGTATGTATTTACAAAAGAAATGTATATATGTATTATATCCGTTATCTAGTACCCATGATACAAGCGTAAGCTTAGTATGGGGCTAGATGGCGCTGAGTGATATGTCCTGAAATATTTATTATTTATTTATTTTATTTATTATGTATTCTATGCTACTACTACTTACCATCTTGCTAACTACTACTACTACTAACATAGTTAACTTTGCCTACCACGAACGAATACACCCAACGCCCCACCACGAGCGCAAACCAGCCAACACTCGTTCCAGTAAATAAAGTAAAACAGTTGTTTACAGCAGAAATAACCCGATGATGAAACGGTCGCCCGGGGTCTGATAGCGAACTGGTTCGAGCTGGCTGCGGAGCTGACCCCTACACTTTGTCATGTTTGTGGTGGTACTAGTGGTTTGCTTTTTTGTAATATTACTTTTTAACTATGATAGTTGGAGCATTATTTTTCATTAATAGTAAATCCTCTATTTCCCTAGAACTATAATATAGGTATGTCGGTCTAAGGACTTTAGTTATGATACATTTAAGATTATTTTTCAACAATCATAAATTCTCTATTTCCCTAGAACTATAATATGTTGGTCTTCAAGCCGAGAGTTAACAGGCTTCTTCTAGGCAAGCGCGCTAGATCGTAGACAACAACGTTGCTTATATTAACTTAATATCAAGCGAGTCAGGCGTGATCAAGTTTTAAAAAAACTTGACCCGCAGGCAGACCACCAGCCAATTGGATCAATGACATCTGTTCTATCGAGAGGCCTCTCTGGACCAGAAAAGCACAAGACTGACGCTAATGGCACAGGGGAGGAGGCCTATACCCAGTTGTGGGCCACAAGCTGAAGATGATGTTAACGAGGAAGATATTTTTTAGGATTCAATCTGCTCAAGAGCCGGGACGAATGGCGTACAAGAAGTGAGACTCTATGATGTTGATAGATACATATATTAACAATTAAAATTGAAATTGGCATTTAATTGTTTTTCTAGCGGAAACTGGTTAAAACTGGCTCGATCTCGATCGACGATGAAGATTACCTAATACACTAAGTTATATAATTGTGGTACATACTAGATACTAAGTCTTTTTTTAAATACATTTCAAGTATATTGTCAGCAACTAAAACACCTCCACCTAAAAATAAGTGTTAAAAGAAACAAAAAGTACCTAAATTAAGCCATAGCTTAAGCCAGAACCTATTTTTTTAAATCATTGCAAATTTACTTTCTGAAATGTAAATTATTATTTTTTGTTCATACTATTATCAAAGAATCCGCACCGAAACACACTACAATGGACAGTTTGATTTGTGAGAGCGCCTCAGCAGGTCTCGAACCTAGTGTAGGGCTCGCGTAATCACTTAGGAACCTTTCACTCACTGCAGGTAATAGTCATTTACTTACCTACTTAAAATAAGTTAATAGAATTAAGGTTATATTTGTAAAATAAAAATAAATAAATTTTGTATTTTTGTATTTTGTAATTGACTTTATATCGCCTCAGAATTTACATATCTCAAAAATTACTGTCTATAGAACTAAATATTTATCATTAACATCACAAAAAAATCTAAATTCTGCAGAAATCTTACAAACAACAAAAAAAGCGACGACGTTTGGATCATTACATAAATCTGCTTGTATTAAAAAAAAAAATATAGGTCAGTAGTATCCCCCCAAACTTAAATGATATGTGGGTAAATGTGGGTTTATGAATGTTTATACAATATGTGCAAGTAACTTATAATAATCAATACCTATTCAATTATTTTTTGATGATATAAGAAATGTATCATTGTATTAGTTTCTCATAAATCGATTCAAGTCATCAGACGGTTTTCCTAGATGAATAGCAGACACTGGGACCGCTGAGCCACAAACTTTATTTGGTGCAAAAATAATTCAGTGAAAAGTAACGCAATCGATATTTTCCTTTACAAATATCTTTAGCTTTATATCTATGAAGGAACTGATGCCAAAGTAGTCTTATTTAACTATCGTCTTTAAATTTACCTTCTTAAAAGTAATCTATAAACCACCAAATATAAATATTGTAGGTACTTACATTTCAAAAGTTTCATTAAACCTTTAAGAGGTTAAGTATCGTCAATGACCTTGAGCGTTTGACGCCTAACTAGTATAATACGCCATCTAGTGATCAACGGTCACAGCTCGTGAACACCGAGCTAGCTGTTGTCAAGGAATAAACGAAATCAGATGGGACTGATTGAAAAACTTTCTTTGCCTACAATGTTACTTACTCGGTGATGTTTTGTCGGTTAAATTATTAATGGTACTTGGTATTTAATTTATATGGTTTCTACCTATTTATTTATATGGTACTTGGTATTTTTTATTTAGTTTAATTAATAAATAAATAGTACAATATTGTTATAAAAATAACTTGTTAAAATGAATTGTAAAGAAAAAGTACATAGATTAAAAGTGATAAACTATAAACCTGCAGGTTTGCCCAATCGACGGCATGCAATTTTTTTTTATGCGATACTAATACATATGCTGAAGGCTGAGTATCACAATCACTTTGGCCATCAGACCTTGGAGTACCACAAGGGATCTCGAGAACTATAAGAGATAGCGGGTGGATGCTTGAACTAAATATGATGAGAACTGGTTGTTGGTATAGGATCATACGAAATCATCATCATCTTCAGCCAGCTTTCTACTGCATTCAATCTCTATATATTTTATCCGTTTGATAGTTTAGATTTTTAGATAGACACGAATTCACATCTACAACTATATTTACAAAATCACTTTTACTGAAGTCACTAAAAACTAACAAAATATCTTAAATAACTATATTTAGGAATTGTCTCTGTCAATTTAAACAATGTTTAATTAATAAATTGGGTTTAAAAGGAGAAAAAATTCGAAAATGTTCGGTCGGGAGACCGAATACGTCCACCCTTCGCAAGTTGCTAGAGCAGACTGACCCGCCCCCCGCCAAGGGCCGCGCGGGTGTCAGGCAATCAGAAAACCACAAAATAACACAAAACTCACAAAATTAGGGCTGTAAAAAATAATGTTAGCGATCATTTTGAAGAGTTTTACATTTCATATCTGATGGTGTAAACATATTTTGCAATGCTATCTTCCATCACAAGTTTTGACAAGATATAAGAATGAAAAATGCTTTCACTAAATATATATTTTTTTGCAATAGAAGCTTGTAATTCATACTTTTTTTGGCAACATTTATTAGATTAAAATATGTTCTATTTGATAATATTTTTTATAAGTTGGTAGGAATTCTCCAATCTTCACACATATGAGTTAAATGTACCCATTTAGCGAATCGTAAAGGCTTAAGCAAATTTTACAGCCCTCACTAAGCAGTCGTTTATGAAGTCCTACTTATAATAAGTTATAATAATGATATTGATAATAAAAATACAGTGCAACCGAGCAGAACCGCTATTTTTGGCCAGACAGTGGTGTGATATCTGTTATCAATGATAACAGATAACAGTCTGTCGGACCGTCTGTAGAGACACGCGACTGACATTCTGTGGCTGCGTGTTATAGGACGATCGCGGAAAGAGTAGAATTTTGTACAATTACTAAATTGTACAACTGACAACAATCATGGGTCTAGAATCAAAAAAGTAGTTTTCGGGAAAAAAACCAAAAGCACTGATTTTCAAAAAAATGTTTCGTGAATTTCAAAACTCGTTGAACAAAAGATTTGGACTTTGTCTCTCTAAAGCCTAAAAAGGATTATGCATAAATTAACAGTAAAGTAAAACTTCAAAGAAATAAATTCATACTACAGCTGTAAATTGATTACTTGCACGAATTCCCAAACATCTTATGACGCTCAGGGAGAGGGACACAACTCTAGGTAGGACAAAAAACGATACATTATGATACTATTGTTGTATATCAAATTACAGATGTCACATTAGTAATTATCTACCCCCTACTTCTAAGTTGTTATTTATTATCTACCTGCATTGTTAAATAAACCAGTCTAGATGTAATGGTATATTGATTGATACACGAGGTCCCTTGTTCTTAGACAAACTAATAATGATAATGGAACATGGCCCAAAGCGACAGACAAAGGCTAGAAGCCTTCGAAATGTGGTGCTGGAGGAGGATGGAGAGGACAACGGACGGAGAACAAGACCAAAGAGGAGGTACTGGCCATGGTTCAAGAACAAAAAACAATACTGACCACAGTAGAGAACAGAAGAGGGAAGATGTTTGGCCACCTTATACGACATGACAACTTTATGACATGATTTTCATACTTAACAAAATTGGCATTATAAAATAGTTACTATAATAACCTATCTTGACTTGGTAAAATTTTTAGTTATTTAAAGCTTCAATTTATTGAAATAAAGTGTATTAAATTTAATTTGACGAGATAGGTATTGTAATTTGTGTAGCATATTCTATGATTATATTTAAATATTATAAATACGTACCTATCTGTTGCAACTTTACAATATCAATAGAGATTATTTATCTTTTATCTTTATGAGAAACATCATTGAGGGGAAGTTAGAGGCGCGAAGAGGTAGAGGAAGGCCCAGAAAATCATACATAGACCAAATAAAAGAGAAAGCAGGTGTCATGTCGTATAAAGAAGTCAAGGAAATTGCAGGAAATCGTGAAGAATGGCGCATACTCCACCGACAATAGCCGAGCTCTTCAACTTTGAATGAATGAGTTATGATAATTTGGTAAATTTTATAGTTTAACCAGAGACCTGATTCACCATAGAGTGGAGAACACTCGATAGAATCAGCTGATTAACACCTACACGTTGAATGCATGCAGTAATCACGCATAACGATGTTTATTTATACCTATTCGTAAAAGACCTATGTTCGAGGTATCTGAGCGCTGTCCGTCGGTACAAATATTAAGTTTATTTTACCCCTTGTTTTTCTTTAAAATAAATAAGAGATAAATAATAAATAATTATATATAATATAAGTAAAATAAACACTCACCATCCTTTCTTCCATCTTGTTGTGTTCAGCTCAGCAAATCAAAATTAGCGACATTTTTTTACTTAATTCAACTCCTTTTGCTTGATTATTCATAAATAATTAAAATTGTAATAAATCACTCAATCATTATATAATACCTACTAAATAGATAGTCGCTTTTATAAACGTAAGGTAAGTAAATAAGATAAGATAATAATAAGGTATTTAGAACAGTTTTTTGTAACTGAAGTAAGTATATACGTACTTTTTACGTAGGTATAGGTTTGCACTTGACCAAAATTTGATCAAAAATTAGTTACAATAGTATGATCAACTTGGTTTAATTCTTAGTTATTTTCTTATATGTAATTAAAATATATGCAGGTATGTATCTATAAAACCACTGTTAGAAACTTTTAATTTATAAAAAAACTAATACCAACTAAAGTTTAATTTAGTTTGCAATCAACCAAGAGACAGAGCCACTTTGTACAGAGCCACTGTTAACCACTTTTAATTTAAACAAACATTTTTTTTTCTTCTTTTTTGGTCATAACTTTGTATTGTGCCAGTTCTCAAGTTAAAGGATCCACAAACATAGTAAATAGTAGGTATACCTTCGAGCAGGTATACACAATTTTGACAGTTCGCGATCAACAAAAAAGTTCCAACGTTTTTGTGACAAAAAAGTATTGTTTACTTAATTCAACCGCACGGCTAGCCAACAACTGTTGCGTTTCAAGTTTTCCGCCAAAACCAGAGTATACCACACGCAAACTGCGCTGAAATAAAAAATCTGAAATAGATGCGAACCACGGTGAAATTGTGTTTATAAATATATCATGCGTACGGTGGATATTAAATGCGTTACTTTTCCCCCCAACAGAGAATTTGGAGTTATACCACAGTTATACTTTTGCTAGCGGCGCCCTACGGTGTTACCCGCATTCATACGGAATTAAAAAGTAGGTAGCCAAATGTCCATATAAGGTTTACTAATCCCCATCCAAACTCGGTATAAAGTGGACATAATAAAAAACATACTCATTAGCAAACTTTGCGCGATGTGTGTTGTACCTAGTCGTTCGTTTTTAATATACTAGTGGGTGCTCGTGGCTTCGCTCGCATTAAGAAGTAAAACTTGCATCCCCTATTTCGCCCCTTTAAAAATGGCATTTCCAAAAATCCTTTCTTAGCGGATGCCTACGTCATAACATCTACTTGCATGTCAAATTTCAGCCCGATCCGTCCAGAGGTTTGGGCTGTGCGTTGATAGATCACTATTTCAGTCAGTCAGTCACATTTGAGTTTAATATACATATTTAGATTTGACTGGGCGATAAACTACTCAAGATTGTACTCTATCTACTGTCCATAATAAATTTTATACAAATTATCTCTGCACACGAGTTCCATATGTACAATTATCTTGAGATCTTTGTTTTGATTGGTCAGGTACATATTTTTTTAAATAAAACTGTTTTGTACTTCACCATATGGAAATAAATAAAAACTCTTTTTATAGTAGGTACTACATAAATAAACTGGAGTGGAGAGCCACGATTGGCCATAAAAACAGAGGTCGCCCACCAATGCGGTGGGTTGGCGACATTAGAAAAACCGCAGGGAGCACCTGGATTCAATCTGCGCAGGACCGGGACGAGTGGCGTACTAGAAGAGAGGCCTATGCTCATATAACAGGCTTAGTTCATAGATAACAGGCTGATGATGATGATTTTCATAATAAACTTCTGTTGAATATACCTATGTAAGTAATTGTCGAAAATGAAAAAGCCTTTGCTTTTAAGTAGTTAGGTACCAGTACAGACTTATCTTAACTTTATAATCTAACTACAACAGACAGTGTGAATAAACTTAAATCCGGATATAAAATAATTAAAAAATCCTTACATATTTATGATTTGGTTAAATTTGAGTAAGATTAGCTGCCATTTATTACTTTTTCATGCATTTTATAAATCAGAACATTCTAAAAATAAAAATCTAACATAATATATATAAATAGATGCAAGCGAGTTAGATCGTAGATTATAACGTTGCTTAACATCAGGCAAGTTGTAGTCAAGCGTGAGCCTATCTCATATAAAAAAAAACCTTCGAATGCCTAACGGTTTGCTTTGACGTTTGAGAGACAGTAAAGATAATGTAAGTACCACCTTGGTAGATGCAAAAAGGTCGCTTTTAGAGAAATAACCGCATAAGAGTAAAAGTTTTATAGTTTTCGTGAAGAAACATTTAGCACGAAAACATATTTCATAAAACATATAAAGTGATTTTCTAGAAACGATGTTTCAGGAATTACTTTTACCAGCCAGCCAGCATTATGCTGAGTTGGGGTTGTATTGTGGCAAATATGTATCTTATTTAAGAAGTTATGTATATGTATTTCTTGTTTGTACTCGTTTGTTTATTATTTGCTACAATAAATCATTTTCTTTCTTCTTTCTTTCTTTTAAATTATAATCTTTCTTACGTTTTGACTTTTACGAATACAAAAAAACGTATGGAAAATTTCGGGTTCCAACAGATTTTAAAAGGTAAAGAAATAAAACGCACATTTATACTGACTTAATTTTATAATACCAAAACTGTTATGAATAGAGATGCAAAATACAAACCTACTCTTATAGAAATAGTAATCGCTAATTCTCTATTATCTCACAGTGAATACATAATTATATTAATTATAATCAACGTAATTAAACAGGTTGTTGTAATTTTAATTGTTGGCCATCAAAAGAACCATAGAGACAATATACTTAAACAAAAGCACCAAACAAAGAAGCCCAAATGTCAAAGAATTCTTTGAGTAGTGGGTTATTTTAATGGGTCAAAATAAATTTGATGGTAAATACCTATTTATCGAAGATAGGTACTTGGTTCAATCCCCGTCAGACTATTATTTTTGCACATTTTTTTTTAACTAAAACTGGTTTGCACTTGGCCATAGTTTGCCTGATGGTACGCAAAGGCTATGGTCTAAGATGGAGCGCGCTTACCCGATAAGAACCGATTCACTCCCGCTTTGAAGATCGCTGGATTAAAGTGCACATTTTTGAGGCCAACATTTTAAGTAAGTTTTGTAATCATAAGTACATTTTACAGTTTTATTTATATAATATCTTGGTTTCTATATTTTGTAATTGATCTTATTATATAAAAACTTCGTTGCAATAGACAGTGTCGTATACGTTTAAGTACACATAATAGTTGAGCTAATTTTACCATCACGTAACCAAATTACGTAAGGAATTTTAGTTTTTACAGTTTACTTAAAAAAATTAAATAAAATTTTCAATCAAGTGGTAAGTTTTTATGTTGAAAACATCGTTATATCTGGTTTTTTTCAAAATATTATTTTGGTAAGTAAACTGTAAATACTTAAGAGTTTAAGTAAGTACTTAATACAAGACAGCATAAATACATTTTAGGCTTAAACTTAGAAATGCTGAAGCTAACACGAGGCTACCGAAACGTTTATAATAATAATATTTATTTAAAAAGAAATACTATAAAAAATCATAATACAGAGTCACTAGTATCTAATAAACCTACTCTCTTGAGTCGTATTCCCTCATGACTGAGGGTCGTGACTCCCCGCAGTATTAATTCGTTAGGGGAGTTCTCTTGTGCAGATAAAGATACATTAAAGATGGCTTTAGTACCTACATTAAAATTAAACGTGTTTTATCATCGATTTAAGGAATCTATCTAATAGATAGAAAAATCATATTAGGTAATAGTAACTCAGTATAAAATAATAATATAATTAAAATTACTCTACCTCAACGTCGCTAATTGTTAAGTTACTCTAATTTAATCATCAGTAGAAAATAATAAGAAAAAAGCTTTGCAAGCGAACATTTGTCTATAACATAATATAAAGGGACGTCACACAATGAATTTAATTATATTTACTTTACAAAATGCCGTCCTATTCAAACAAAATTATAAACCGTTTTAAACCTGTTTTAAGTACTAAAAATTTCAATAAACTATTTAAAAAACTACACGAAAGTTTGTGCTATTTTAAACACAGTTTAAAAATACTTTGAAATACTTAAACCAGGTTCAAACCTACTCATAACTTTTATAAACAAGACACATTAGTAAACTTATATCAATAAATTTTTCTAAGTACACATAAAAAAACAAATGCAACTAATCTAGCCAATTCTTTCAAATATCAATACAGATAATAAACGTGACTAAGTAAACATTTAAGTAAATGCCATTTTATAAAGGAATGATCTTATAAAACAATAAAGCAGGGAGTCTTAGAAATTAGTAAAGGCAAGAATATAATTAAGTAGGTTTTAAGTAGATAATATTTTAAGTATCTTGGTCGTAAGAACTTAAGTTTGAGTACCAATTTGTACGCTTTTCAGACACCAATGTATGTCGCAATTAGCACTGTATAAGAAAAGAATATTCGTTATCTAGTACCCACGACACCAGCGTTTGCTTAGTATGGGGCTAGATGGCGCTGTGTGAAATGTTCTGATATAAATATTTAAGTACAAAGTATTTTAATACGTAGGAGCGAGCCTGAATGGTAATTTGTCTTTTTACAAATTGTAGCCAATTTTTGACATTCATAATCATGATTGATGCAAATTTTATCATTTTTATAATGTGCCTTATGATTTAATTAATTGAGTTTTAACGCAATTTTTCAACACCAAAAGGCACTTGTAACTAAATTTAACACATTATAAGTGTACGTATCTGTGTTATCTGTACAGTTCTTAGAGTATGTTGAAACTTTGTCGTCGGTAGATGGCGCTTTTATGAAGTTGAGTTTATACAGAGTTAGCACCATTTATTGATACCAGATGGCGTTATAAATAACTTTTGGTCATGTTTTAGCTAGTCACGCATAAGTTTCTTTGAACCGCTTCTGTATATGATGCGCTGCGTTCCACAGACGGTGGTGGAGAGTAATATGAGCTGGGGGGAACACTTGAGGAGTGGGAGTGGGAGGTTGTGGGAGGGGGAGTGGAGGAAGAGCGATGTTGCCGTCGGGTTGCCAGGAGAAGTATGTGTAACTAGATAAAACATTTTTAAAACAAATTTAATAAGTATGTTTATGACTCTTACACTTATTTTTTCTGTTAATTGTGTGAAATATAAGCGTCATGCTAATAATTACTGATGTTGTTTTAGTGTCACTTTTTGATAATAGATGGCGTTGTCATGTTTTAGCTAGTCATGCGTATGTCTCCTTGAACCGCTTCTGTATATGATGCGCTGCGTTCAACAGACGGTGGTGGAGAGTAATATGAGCTGGGGGGAACACTTGAGGAGTGGGAGTGGGAGGTTGTGGGAGTGGGAGTGGAGGAAGGGCGGTGTTGTCGTCGGGGTGACAGAAGAAGGCGACGCAGTGTCGGCCGCGAGCGCGCGCGTACGAGCTGGGGGGGACCACCACGCGGTGCATCTGGAAGGAGAAATGGTGTAAGTTAATAAAAGGTTTTAAAACGATAATCTGTGAATGAGTTTAACAAATTATCAAATCAATAAAATTGGTAGGCAGCACATCACATACATTTTTATAACAACCGACCCAATGCTTATTGCTTCTGCATATAATGTGTTTGCTCTTGACCATAATTCGCCTGATTGCTGCTTAGCCATCGCATTTTCCAAACTTTTGTCCAAGTTGAAAAAACACTGTTGGACCAATCAGTGTGCAAATGTATCACGTGATATGTATATACTGACCAGTGCCGGCAGTAAGTTAGCAGTCCAAGCCGCCAGCAACTCCCCGGACTGCACCAAGATGGCGCCCGGGAGGTGGCCCACCGTCTGCCACTGGGAACTGCCGTTCAGTTTCACCTGGAATTAAGGGAATAGAACGATTATAATATAAATAAAACAATTTTAGGAACATATGTCTGTAGATCAGTAGAAAACGTTTAAGTGTAGGTGGAGTCCGTTTCATTATAAGTTACTTTTACAAAGCGATCAGAATCGTTTCATCCTTTCTCACTCTCATGAGTCGTATTCCTCATGACTGAGGGTCGTGACTCCCCCGCAGAATTAATTCGTTAGGGGAGTTCTCTTGTGCAGATACATCGTGGTGGGCGCCCAGGTCCTTCCACGTTCCATCCTTTACGCACAATAAATTTACCGTTGATGATAAAAGGATCATGATTTTCGCCGATCTTTATAAGTGTTTAATGAAGCAGTGTTTACTTAGATATTGTTGTTGTGGTCAAGCGCAAACCCGTTTTAGTTACGAAATAAACATATTAAATGCATATCAATTGAATTACAATAGCCAACGAGTTTTTTTCATCACAGTATCATTAAAAATGACTATAAACTGAAGTAAATTTCTTCAAATTTCCTGTGGAAAATTTCTCTATTAAGAAATATGACGCAACAAAATCAATAAAAACATATATACCTATCTATGCCTCATTCGCGTCTAATATAAATACGAGCACTAGTGTTTAAGTGCTATAACAGGAAGGCTATAAATAAACATAATGGGGCTAATGAGCAAAGTAATTAGCCTTTTCTTTTTCCATTGTGAGTTCGGGCCATGAGAATTGATTCATCTAGCTAGATTGTAGACATATTTAGTTTAAACTGCAGTCTCCTGAACGTACTTTAATATCTGTTGTATATTAAATCGCAAAACTTAAATACTAAATAATAAAAAGTAAATATTTATTTACAACAATAAAATATAAAAACAAGGGAAGTAAAACTAAACATACTACTTCTAACTACTACAAAAAAGGGGCACTTAGAAAATCTTTAGAAAAGCCTAAAGATAATCTAAGTGCCTAAATAATTAAAACTTAAACAAAGGTTTCGCTTTTAAAACACCATTGATACAGGTATTATAGTTCTGTAAAAAACTTTTCATTGAAGAAGTATTTTTGCGAATAATCGCAAACCAACAAAGTTATAAAGCTGTTTTCTATAAACAAGGTCTTTGTTTAAACTACAATTTGAGCTAGAAATATGAATGACTTGATACTATAATACATTTATAAGTCATCGGATGTTTAGCTTAAGTCTTGCCTTGCACCGGCTATCACCCTCGCTTTTTTCGATATCCATCCATCCATCCATGTTTTCCCTCAGGAGTCAGATGCCAGAGGTTACTAAAACCTCACAGGTGTAAATCTAGTACACCGTCTGGCAAATAACCTTACCTCAATATCACCCTTAGTCCTTTTTTTAACCAATGAAAACCTTTTAAAGGTACTACCCGACCCCGGGGAGGACGGGTGGTTATGTGGGAGTCTCCGTCCCGACCCTCCTGTTCCAACATGTAGCAAGGAGTAGGCCACGACCCTCATTGATGAGGAGCAGAGAATTACCTCGAGGCCACCCTCAGAGTCCTGCGTCAGCAGCGTGAAGGTGCCGTAGTCCTTGTGCGCCCCGCAGCGTGTCAGATGCACCACGGCGCTCTGGCACGGCACCACGTCTTCCACCGGCACGGGCGGGTAGTAGAGCAGGCGCATGGTGCTGGGGTTGGTGCCGTCGCTCTGCATCATGCCGGCGTGGCACTCCAGCAGGCTGGCGGGGGGGATGCCTGGAAATATGGGAAGAAGTTGACTAAAAAACAAAAATAGAATCTCTCTACCTGGAGCCCTGTTCCCAGAAAATTATAACCCAGGGGTCTTCAAATCTAGAGTAAATAGGTTTCTTTTAGGCAAACGTGCTACATCTTAGACTATAGTGGTGCTTAATATCAGGCAGGCTATAATGAAATGTAAGCCTATTTCGTGTTAAAAAAAAGAATATCACTTTAATATACACCAAAAGACAGAAATGACACAATAGAAAATAGACTTAAATATTTTAAAGTGCTGCACATTGAGCGGCCTTATCGCCATAGGCGATTTCTTCCAGGCAACCTTTTGGACGGACATTAGTTAGAACTGTAAACAGGAACAAGAAGATGATAGAATCTGGTTTGGTTTGGTTGTGGCCTATTTAAAACATTTTTTAGGCAGTGGTACATCACTACATGATCGGGTTAATCTGTTCTGAGAAAGGTGGCATACTTAGCTTAGCAATGATAAACAGCGCTTAGCAGTGATGTCGATCCCATAAAATAGTTTAATTATTTCTATATTTACTATCGCTCAGCGAAATACTTGTCGAAGAATGCAGTTTCAATGAGCTTTGATGATAGTAAATGTATGCATATTTTTTATTGTAATTCAACACTTTGAACGTCGGAAATGCTACAGTTCTAGGGCGTATTGTAAATTAACTTTTAATTTTATCATTTTATGTTAATTTCATTTCCCGGAAATAAAAAGATAGCCCAGCCTTGTATTTGTGGCATATCACTTGACTGTTATGCATGTTGGTCCTGTCACTCTCAGGACTCTATACTCTTCCTCCTCATTAATAAACATACCCAGTGCGATAACGAGACAATGCAGCAAGCTCTATTGTTTTCACTATCGTCAGTTTAGTAGTTTGTAAGTATGTATATAACTTAAGAACTGCTGCTCATATCGTCACCAAATTTGACTCCTCCTCTTCATTAGGAGGAAGAGGAGAGGGAGGAGGAGGAAGATAAGGAGGAGAAGAATTTAATTAATGAATGAACATACCCAGTGCGATGGCGAGCGCATGCAGCAAGTTCCTGGCCAGGTTGGTGAGCTCCCTCGCGAGGGGGAAGGCGTGCTGAGTGAACTGCGGGACCTCCTCCTGCGCCGGCATGGCGGCCGGGGACAGGGTCGTGATGTTGAACGAGTGGCGGAGCTCCTGGAATATAGGTAACAAAAATTGTTAAAAGACTGCAAACATCATCATAATAAGGGGCGTAGCTCTTGTTTTACTATCTTTACCGATCTTCAGCCAATTTCTTGACATCTTTATGCGAGCAAAGCGAGGAAACCAGCACATGTTTAGTCTTCCAGGTAAGCGTGTTACATCCTAGGCTGCAGCAATGCTTAACATCAGGCAGGCTGTAGTCAAACGTAAACCTATCCCACGTAAAAAAAATACATGTTTGCTAATGGGTCGTTAGATTTGTATACGGATTTTTTTGGCCAAGAGCTTGGTTTATGTAGATGGTTTTCGGATATTTTTTATCAGCATTTTATTGGTTTGTACCAAAATGGATGGTTGGATTTGTATATATGTTCTATTGATCAACAGCTAGGTTTATTCAGATGGTTCCTAAATAGACGGTCGTATTTGGGACCAGATTTTTAGCTAGGATTTTATTCGGTTTTCTTTTAGATATATTTTATTTGTTTCGTGTCTCACCTTCATAAAAAATACAAAGCTAAACACAAAATAACAACTCATCTGATGGGTCTAACTTACCAGGAGACAGAAGAATTAATAAGAATAGTAGAATAACTTCAACCAAATACAAACAATCACTCTTATCCACACACACACACACACACACACATACCTACACGTCCCACACTAGGTAACCCCCGGCGCTCGGGACTATCACCTACTTGATACATACATACTATGCCAATATTCACCTAAGTACCACAGTCACTCTGTACTCGGTTAGCAAAATTACGATTTCTAATTTAATATAATATTAATTATAATTCATAATTATCTTCCCACTTAATGAAATGTTATAATGATATGCTGATATTATTATTATTAAGGCCTAACTTACTTACTATACTTATATAGCCTAACTTACCTATTAAACAATTAACATAAAAAACCTACTAATATAACTAACAATCATTGTCACAACTCAATGCTGAAGTGAATTTTACTTGCAAGAACTTTCAATTGAGTCTTCAACTGAAAACAACACAATTGTATAATTTAATTTTTGTTCAACGGAAGAACCCTGGCACCGCGACACAGGGAATCCTACAGCGGTTGCCAGGGACACCTACAATGTTAACAAATGTATTAAGGCAAATAAAAATTCTTTTATCTTTATCTTTTATCTTTTCATAGACTTGTCAAATACCTCCAACCCAGGTTTCACATACCCGTGGTTGTTGGTTGGGTTGCGCAAGAATGTAGGATCTCTTATTGTGTGTGTCTTTATGTAGGACTAGCTGTGCCAGCGACTTCGTCCGCGTGGAATAGTTATTACCATAAAAACGGTTCTAGTGAGTTAACCTTAAAAGATAGACATATACTTTTGCAGATATTTTGTTATATCATTTCAAGAGAAATAATTCATTCATACATATTTTTTTGATATCTTGAACCGTTTTCGCAGCACACGCAACGGAATCTCTCAAAGATGAATATTTTTCCCCGTTTTTTTTCACATTTCCATTGTTTCTTCGCTCATGTTAGTTGCAGCGTGAAGTTATATAGCCTAGTAGAGCCTTCCTCGATAAATGGTCTATCCAACACAAAAATAATTTTTCAATTCGCACCAGTAGTTCCTGAGATTAGCGCGTTCAAACAAACAAACAAACTCTTCAGCTTTATAATATAATATTAGTATAGTATAGATTGTTGGTAGTAACGTATCGTCTATATGGGTATATAGATCCAGGCTTTTATGACTAAGAGTTAGAGGTTTATGGAGATGGTTCTTAGCTATTCTTTTGCGAGCATTTTATTTGCATAGGTCCTAAATGGGAGGTCATGTTTGGGAACTAGATTTTGCGCCAAGAGCTAGGCTTTATTCAGATACTTGAGATATAGCATATTAAAAAAAATTACAATATACACTAAATTAAAAAAGAGTATGTATATTTAACCTAAATTTAATACATCCACATGTGGTATGGAGCCAAGAACGCTGGCTGCATTCCCACGCTGGATTGCTATAGAAACCAGCAAGTGTTCTTGTCTCCAGTGATGTAAACTATCCTTTTATTAAAATATTTTATATGTTTCGTGTCTCACCTTCATAGACTTGTCGAACACCTCCATCCCAGGCTTGACGTACCCGTGGTTGTTGGTGGGGTTGCGCAGGTACTGGGCCTGGCAGCCCTCGGGCAGCGCGCAGAAGTTGTCCAGGTCAGCGTATACTGACTTCAGCTGGAATTGGAAAATACGGTGTGTGAATATTTATACAACTAGTGGGTGCTCGCGGCTTCGCTCGCATTAAAAAGTATAACTTGCATCCCCTATTTCACCCCTTTAAAAGTGGCATTTCCAAAAATCTTTTCTTAGCGGATGCCTACGTCATAACATCTATGTACCTTCATTCCGAATTTCAGCCCAATCTGTCCAGTGGTTTGGGCTGTGCGTTGATAGATCACTAAATCAGTCAGTCAGTCAGTCACTTTTGAGGTTTATATATTTAGATTTGTTGAGGTAGAATACTCGTAATTTTTACGACTGGTTGCCCTAGTAGGTCTAGCCAGGTCAGTTCAGTTAGCATTCCTACTGGTTTCAATCCTTTTCTTCGTTATTATTTTCTATAAGTTCCACATCAAATTTATTACAGGTTTTTAGACTCCCCTTCCCCAAAACCTGATATTTAGCGATTTTTTAACGACACGGGCAACAGAGCGATTCGTTTCTTATTAAGCATGTTCCATAGTAGACCATAATGATCGCTGCCTATCACGCGGCTTGGGTGATGTGGACCTAATGTTCCCTAGGCGACCATTACAGGCCCTTAAACGTGTGAACCCATGTACATTAATAAACCTACCTTCTCATCAGCGATGCCATGGTTGACGAGCACCGCTATGCCCTTGCCGCTGAGTGCGGTGAACAGCTGCTGCCCGATGCGGCGCACCACGGACTTCATAGGGCACGCGTCGGTGCCTGCAACAATACAAATAGCACTTTGAGTAAAAGTAAAAAACAAGTGCAATATCCGGTCGCCGAACAGAACGGATATATGTAAATGTATAAAACCGGCTTCAAGTCTACTAGTAGTACTTCAGTCATTAAAAAGTTATAAATAATTTAATTTCATTTTTGCGACTACAAAATTCAGAATTGGAAGTAAATAATGTATCAAATTATAGAAAATTACAATCCTATATGTAGTCTTATTGAAATCCGTAATATTTGTTGTCGGTATCGCTTTCGGTGGGATTCGAACCTGCGACTTTCTGCTATGAAAGCGTAAAGACCGGTAGGCCATGTCCTAGTCCTTTGACCTACAAGGCAACACTCGCACGCTTTAAGAATTTTATATTTATTTAGTATCGACTATTTTTAATCGATTATAAACCAGAATCCTACCTCCTCACTAGCTACGCCATGACAGCTCATTCTTTTAAAGTAATAATTTAATTTCACTTTTCCCGTATTTTTCAAAACTGGGTTACGGGCGGGTGGGAGATTTGTATCTTCAAATGAAAATGTAATGTAGAAACCAAGAACTTAACAGTGATTGCACAATATAACGACCAAAGAGCAACAGAGACGAATGCAAACAATCAGTTTTCGCATAGATTTTCGCTTGTGCAGATACATCGTGTTAGACGCCCAGGTCCTTCCACGGAAGAAACATAGTCTCGGATATTGTGGTCCTCAAACATGTCAGTTTCTTCACGATGTTTTCCTTCACCGTTAAGCGAGTGTAAATCTACACATAACTTGAAAATACAAGTCATTGGTGTAAGGCTGGATTCGAACCAGGGTGCGTGTGGATGAAAAGCAGACACCGGTACCGCTGATGCACACTCGCTTACCAGCCCCCTTAGACAAGATGCGTATTTTAGTGAGCGTACTGTCGCTCGCTTATGGAATAGAAATACCAATGTATGGGAGTGACGTAGCATGTCAATCGTCGCGATGTCAATCCCATACATTGCTGTTTCTATTCCATAATCGAGCGACAGTACGCTCACTAAAATACGCCTCTTGTCTAAGGGGGCAGATATATACCTACTACTGTATTTATATGTATATAAACTCTGTCGAAATATTTCATCAACCTGGGATCTAGGACATATAACGTATGTGAAGTCTGGGTCACCAGTATTTACTCGTAGTACTATACATTCTGTAACAGTCAGTTACCTAGGTCAGGCAACCGTTCGACACAAATGTAACGTGACCTCTTCAGAGTTTCTCAAATTACAAAGCAGCTTTTTTTTCTAAATTTTATATCGACATTAAAAGTTATGTCGCCTTAAATACGAGTATATAATATGAATAATTAGATAAAGCTATTTAATTAGGCAATTTTAAATACATCATAGCATGTCGTATTGTAGTCATATTGTAACGAACCAAAGAAAACAAGACTTTAAAAAAAAATGCACGCAGGTAGATGTTATGGCGTAGGCATCAGCTAAGAAAGGATTATTGGAAATACCACTTTTATTGGGGTGAAAGTTTTACTATTTAATGCGAGCGAAGCCGCGAGCACCCATTAGTTGATGAAATGAAGCTTAAATATTGTTTATTACTTTATTAGTTACTTTAATAACCCTGTATATAACTTGACCTCTATAAAGCCTTCGAAATTCGCGCTAGTACTTAATTTATTATGCTTAGAACAAAGCATATCTTCTTAAATATATTCGAAATATTCGACAGTTAGCCTCGCTTTTATTATTTATCTAACTGCAAATGTTTTTGTTAGTATATAAAAATTGTGCTGCAGAAAAATAGACTATATTTCATTGTCGTAAGTATGAAATTTTCGAGAGAATATTATGAATTAGCGAGGATTCCGTATAAGGTTATATGAATATTTTAATACCGTATAGTGGTAACACAAGGATTTGTCTACGTAATATTTTTTTTAAAAGGTAGTTTTGACTCTTTTTCCTGATGTTAAGCAACGTTATAGTGTACGATCTAGCGCGCTTGCCTAGAAGAAACCGGCCTATACTATCGTTATTCAAAAATCATGGTAACATCTTCGCGCATCACGCAAAAACGACTGCACGAATTATCATGATTTTTGGTATGTAGGTAGCATGAAGTCTGGGGAGTGATATAGATAGATAGATATATTATACTCTTTATTGTAACACACATAGTTACAGAAAAAAAGACGAACAGAAACATAATAAACATGATATTAAGGCTACTTTTACTTTATATTCCGAAAAAGTGAAGCCGCGGGCGTCCACTACTACTTATGTATTAAAATACAACAGACAGTCTTTCTGTATAAATGTACGTATGAATGACATGCATGTATGCAACCATCTGAAGGTTTGTCCATGACATGGTTCCGATGGCACTCACTGACATATTTAATTAAATGCGGGTTTTGAGGCTGAGATAACAAACTGGTCTAGAACCTTATCATTCAGATTGATGGACAGGATTTAGGCAAAAGTTTGTGAATGCATTTTAAAACTTGATAGGCTCACGCTTGACTACAACTCGCCTCATGGCAAGCGACGTTGTGTATTGGTATGAATGTAGTTACTTCTATTTTTGTAACGGCCGTTTGCAATAACCTACCTATCTTCAATCTCAGATTAAATATCCTACCAATAGTAACTAATTTTGCTTATTTGCGTTTCAATAACCATGGATAGATACGGCTTATCTGTCCGTCATGCCTAACTATCTGTCAGAGGGCTCGGAGGGAATATTTCTATCCATAGATTACTATTTTCATAGAAGATGAAATAATCGCATTTCAATATCATGCTATCCGTAACTGTCAGTAGCTAGAACGACTGACAGATTGGGTTTTGGCCTATCCGACTGAAACGGGGGTTTTGTTGACGGATTGTTCAAAACAACTCTATCGTATTTGAATTTTTTGTAATTATCGTGTGTGAATTTTGTTATTAAAGTTTAAAATGGAGTTTAGTGACGATTCGGACAATGAGTTTTACGAAGCCGGGTTCTTTGATTCGTCTCCAATTGCCGACATGAGAGTCCAAGGAGTTACGTGCGCGTAAACCATTTCGGCGAATGAAATAATCATGAATTTACATATTATAGATTTCGGCCAAGGAGGCTGTGGAAATGCTGCTGACAGAAGTATCACTATTTCTATCAGTGCAATCCTCCCGGTGAGTAGACTTGTTTACATTCCACATAACCTACAAACTACAGAATTATTCAGAAAAGGCCCAGAATATATGACCATTACGATACACAATAAACTCCCACATGATATCCGAAATGAACCCTCAGAAAGAACATTCAAAGCCAAATTAAAAATCTCCTAATAAAAAAAAGTTATTACTCAATAGATGAATTCCTACAAGATGATTCCATTTAAAGATCCTAATAATGTAAGTAACTGATCTCATAGAGAATAAATATATTGTAAGTATGCAACAAAATTATATACATATAATGTATGTAAGAATATCGCAATATAATGTCATAGATAACAGATCTCATACATATTTATATTTATCATAAAACTATGTACATAATGTTTACAATTTTTAAAGGATATTATTAAGTATTTAGCCATGTAAGTAACTAAATTAGTATAAGTAAAATAGTGTTTAAGTTGATATTGTAAGAAAAGTGCAATGCCCTAAACTAAACAAGCAACAGGGTCACACAATTCATTTCTTTTAGAATAAGTTCTAAAATGTAATTTTGTATTGTGTATAGCATATATAAATAAATAAATACAGGTACGATCTTGCTAACTTTTTCTTTCCATCATTCCAGTAATCACGGAGTTATTCCTCTCCATCAACTGCTCTTGGCACTCCGGTTTTATGCCCTTGGACTGTACACATGTACCTACTTATATAGTCTCCAAGTTAGTAGGTACCTACTTATAACTTTTTTCTCAATGACTACTCAGATACATGCCAAAGATGTGCTTATTTGTATTATACTTTTCAGGTTCTACTGTAGGGCAGGAATTCAGAAATAGAAAGGGCATATGTTCCCTCAATATGCAAGCAGTATGCAACAAAGACTCATGAATGTTGTAGCTCAGTGGCCGAGGTCTTCCCATGATGCTACCATATTCAATCACTTTTATTTGAAAGGTAACTAAATACTATTACAAATTCTTACAAAATTACATTTTAAGAATACATAAGTAGCTAAAATGTTGCATATATTCATACACCTTCCTTTAGCTTATTAGTCCTAAAACTTATTTAATTATCCTGTTAAAGTTACAACTTCTTTAATATATAATTATTAAGTAAAATTGTTTTCAGTGCAATGTGAAGATGGAGTTTTTGGCAACAGGTGGCTCATAGAAGATAGTACCTATCCTAGCAAGTCATATTTGATGACACCGGTGCTAGTCCAGCAACATCAAATGAGCACCAGTATAATGATGCACATGTGCTAACCAGGAACCCCATATTTACCCCATTGAAAGGTAACAAACTTGTCAACTACTTCATATCTAATTATTTCTAGCATTTTATTCACATTTTTGTATTTATTCACAGGTGTTTCAGAGTTTGAAAAAGGTGTTTTCTTGTGCTTTCTTTAAAAATTCGACTTGCATTAAAAACTACACAGGCAGTAATAATTGCAACTGCAGTATTACACAATATATGCAGAATGCAAGGTGTAGCTGAAGTGCACCCCGAAGTTCATCTATCACCTGAGTTACTTATCTCACCGACACCATCAACAAGTAATATGTGAGTGAGTGTAGGTCACTCTGAGCGACAAAACCTGATTGATAATTACACATTTAACTCATAATTGTTGTTTAATTTATATTAATGTTATATGCACTTTACCTATACTATTATTTACTTAAATTCTGACTAAGTAATAGGTGTAAGTAGGTAGTTAGGTATTTTATAAATAAAATCACTGTAAAATTACAATTGGATAATTTATTCTTATATCTGCCCATCGAGCATACACCCCAATATCTACCACTAATCACAGACATACATATACCTACACAGAATGAAACACAATAAGGAACCTTTATTGATAAGGTAAAGTTCTTGTAGCTTGATCACTGATTGACTATAGTTATCACAATTTATTAACACTGAAAATGTATTATTTGGTCCATAGAAAAGCAATGCACTATCAATGAATTACTATGACTATAAACACAACTGTATACCTGTAATCCGCATGCTATGAAAATGATTTTATCTCAAAACATATATATTTGTAATATACTTAATACAAGATGTATTATTTTATAGACCTTAGAAAAGTCAGGCAACAGCTGATCATGTATAAAAAACAAAACATGCACTTTAATGCTGCCAGTTGAATTTTAAAAAAAAGGCTAGGTTGACCCTCATATTTATAGCGTTAACATTTTGATAGCAACTAAATTATCAATATTAAAACAGAAAATCGTAACATTACTCTTATCTTCATATAAAACTTTTATACTCTTTTTTTTAATCTCATATCTACAAATAACTCAATAATATAACATTGTTGGTGTGTCCTTCTTAAAATGAATTCCACATATTTTTGCTGTTACGTAATCCGTTGCTTTTAGAATTATCATGATTCAAGTTAAAATGTAAAATAAAAGAACTATAATTCTTGCTTTTATTTTATTTTATTTAATTCTTGCTAAATATCAGATAATAAAGCTAATTCTAGCTCTAAAAGAGCTAAATCGGCAACACTGGTGTGCTTTGAAATGTCATCAGTGCGTTTCGTTTTTACTTTATCAATTTCATATGTTTTTTTCTGTACGAAAATTTTTTTTTATAAAAATACATCTTATAATTGAATTATGAAATTTTACACTCAATAAAGGTTCACTCTTTTGGTCGGAAATGAAATGAAATTGTTTTGTGAGCTTTTGTTACACAAATAAAATGAGGGTTCAGAATCGTTACAATCCATAAACGAAACGCCCGGGAGGACTGTCGATCTATCGGTTGACTCGGATAGACATTTCGCAGATAGATTATTGAAATGCAAGTATGGATAGGTGTTTAATCTTTAAAGAACTGTAGATAGCAACCGGAGATTAAAGATAGGTAGGTTATTGCAAACGGCCGTAAATGTACCTAACTCAAGAACAATCGAAAGGTCTTTTTATAGCTCAACAAATCAAAATTTCCATGCAACGTAGAAATGCGGTCTTAGCATAGCACTTAAACTATATTTAAGGCATTCCTAAGCATTTTTAAATGTTTTATTATTTTTTAGTAATTAAGTTATTTATTCTTTTTGTAGCAGTGTCTGAGATAAATACTTATACAATCATTTAAGGCACTGCCACAAAAAGAAATTCAAATTGATACGATCTAAAATTTTATATTGTAAAGTACGAGGATAAATAAAAATTCAGATTGTAAATACAAGGATAACTACTTACTGAAGTCAGCACGTCAAATACGAAGAATTTTGTACGAATATTTGTTAGGACTATCCAAAAAAATCGACACTTTATGACAAAGGTCTTATGACTTCAATATATGACTACAAAATTTAAGAAGCAGAAGTTTGATGAAAAATCTTCTTCATATATATAAAAATGAATCGCAAATTTTTTAATATTTGTTGAAGTTTAGGGATGGTTTTTACGGCGAGAAAAATTCGAAAAAATGCCGGAAAGTCCCTAAAAACTGCCCTTTTCTTTTTCCCATACAAACGTTTTCTAACTAACTAAAGAGTAAAAGAGTCAACAGACAGGACGAAGTCTGTTGGGTCCGCTAGTTACTAATAAAATAATATTACGCACTTCGTATTTTAATTGCAAGCTGAAAATACATCCTTGAGATTTCATAAACTTGTGTAAATCTTACAAAAAAAACATCTGAAGTGACAGAAAAGGTCATCTTAATGCGCGTTAATTAATCGAGTACCTATCTAATTAAACGGACTCGATTGTTTTCAATTAATTTATTAGGTTTGATAAATAACAGGCTATTTATAGATTTTATTTGTTTCCATTCTGATGTAGGTAAGTAAAAGGATCTTTGAGAACTGTTACGAGAGTTTGTCAGTTGCTACTATAATTTACTTTTTTACGTCGACTTTCCCGTGGTTTTACCCGCGTTCTTCGGATAAAGTTAGACTATGTGTTAATTTAACCCTTAACTGGAGTTGGGGGTCAAAAGTTACCCCAGCGACACTTATTTCACTTAATAACTTTACAATCAGAGGTTGTGTGAACACGCCAGCGTTGCCAGATGTACGATTTAAATCGTATTCATACGATTTTTTGCCCGTTTTACTAATGTACGATCGAATCATCGAAATCGTACACGATTTGTAAGACTTTTTAAAGATTTTGTATGACCGATTCTATGCCCATATTTTCGAACGGTGGTCCTAGAAAAGTCAGCTATCAATGTCTTATAATTGTTATTACCTACCAATATCATAAACACCACGTCAGTCATGCATGATCAATCAATCAAAAAACCAAAAGCCACCAAACAAATGTTATTGGCCCATCACTATTCACCGAGTACTCCCATTAGTAATCGAGGATTACCCTTTTATTATCGCGGCGGTTCATTCAACAGTTCAGTTATTATCCAACCGATATCTGAATCCTGTGCTAGTTTGAAGACAGGGATATTTTACGGTATAGGACGTTAACGTTTGCTTGTTTATGATTGTCGAATGTGGATTAAGAGCTCTATTTTAGCTCAGTCAATTTAATAAAAACAAAGAGCCGCAACAAACTCAATAGTGAAACTTTAAATGGTCTATTACTATCAAAACAGCGTGTTAAGCGTTTCGGGTGCTGTGAAAATTTTGAACCAGCACCTGAAACGCTCAATTTGATGACCATTGTATAAGACGTAGCTAATTTTATTAATAAACTTTCTTACCTAAACATATGTACGATTTTTTTATTCACCTCTCCCTAAGAATACTAAGAAATACGATTTTTTTCCATACCAGCGTACGATCGCTCGTCAAAAACATCTGGCAACACTGGAACACGCGCATTTAGGTAATCTCATTACGTCGCGTGGTGCGGCGGGTGACGGACGCGCGTCGCTTGAACTTATTTAGAAACGGAGGTACGTATACATGTGGGGTCAAAATTGACCCCCGACTCCGGAAGTGATTGTATTTTTGTAAATTCATTTTGTAATGTATTGTTGTTTTTTTCAGGGAATTATTAACGTTATGGATGACAATCATATTGCACAGCTTTTAGAAGATGAAGGCGATAGTTCAGACTCGGAACCTGTTCGTAATGCCACGTTATCTGTCTGTGATGATGAAGAAATCAGCAATTGTGAGGAAGCAGAGGAACTTACTTGTTCTGAAGCAGACGAACTCGAGAACAAAGATATTGATTCTTTGAATTTATTTGTAAGGACCATACAGCCAAAAATATTACATGTACCAACTGTTAGATTTATTGACCTAAAGTTATTAAAATTTTTGTAAGTAAGTGTTTTTGGTTTAGATTGTCATTTTTTTACTTTTAGTTTATATCAGAAAAAGTTCCTAATTGTTGTTATTTAGATCATATAAGAAAGCAGTGTGATGATAGAAATGTCTAAAATGTTCAATTTTTCTAGTAAATAAGGGTTACTAAAGTTGATACTTAAAAATTTCTTTAAAAAAGCTAGTGATCTCTTTATTTTGTAATAAAACATACTAATTCGAATTAAAAATTAAGAAAAGGTTAACTACGACTTAGTTTATAAGTTACTAATTAATTAATAAATAAAAAATATTTTAAATACATTTTTTTTTTAATTTAATACGGTAAAACCCTGTGGGGTCATTTTTTTCCTCCGACTCCAGATACGTTACCAAAAATAGCAACTCCAGCTAAGGGTTAAGGTCTAATCAATCTCCATTCCAAATCGGTTCAACCGTTTGAGCGTAAAGAAGCAGATACCCATCGATCTTGGATTATAATAATCCTAGCTCGATGCAGAAACCTTTATAATATTAATAGGATAAAGATTGATCTACACGCTCTGCTCTTAAATAAAATAATATAATAAATATTCCGGTACTCTGCACACACCGCCATCTAGCCCCACACTAAGCAAACGCTTGTGTCGTGGGCACTAGATAACGGATATAATACTTATATACTTTTCTTTTGTAAATACATACTTATTATACATACAAACGACCAGAACCAACAGAAGTAATTATACATTTTTAAAGTTCATAAATACTTGTACCATGCAGGAATCGAAACCGCAACCCCCAGATTAGAAGGCAGAGCCACTACCAACTAAGCTAACAGGCCAGTCAGTATTCCAAATGTTGAATGTCAGTCTATTACTGTTCTATATCAAAACCTATGCATAAATAAGTAAGTATTACTATACTAAGCGAAGTACTAAGCAGGTATAGACATAGTACAGTCAGAAGTAGGTTATCGGTACAAAATGGCGTGAGTCATATTCTTTCATAAACAAACTCATGTTAATTGAGAGAACGTGAGTAACAGGGTGTCAGTTTTTTTATCATATTACATATATGTATATCTATGTACGTTTGTGAGTGTGTATATATGTGTGTGTGTGTATATTGCCACCATCTAACGGCAGATCCAATTTGATTGTAATTTGGTATGGACTTTTTTTTTTATTAATGGACTCTGCGGCACCGCCCGCGCCGCAATGGTATGGACTTATTGCTTATGCTCTAGATTTGTCGCCATATTTTAGTTCGTTTCTTTTGTTTTTTTTTATGTATATTCATATTAATGAAATTCATTCATATGAATATACTACAGTACATATATATATAAACATTAAAAAAAACATAACAAAATTATATACAATACAATACAATATTTAATATTTATATTATTTTGGTGATTTATTCGTGGAATATTAAGTACTCAATTAAACTCTATTAAAATAAGCAATATTACCACTTGAGTTTTATTTTTATTTTTCAATATAAATTAAAGCAAAATTAGATTGAAAGTAACACTAAAAATACAAACAAAGAAGAAAAGTTACGACTTATCAACTTTTACTTGGTCGAATTAAAATGGTCTAACCCATTAAATTAACAACTTATTATAACACCCTGTAGTTTAGAAAGATTAGCAAAACAAACAATGTAATGTATCTGTAGCCGACTTACGGCAAAGATGACATAATCACATACAGCTTTGTAACTTCTGCGAAGTGATATAAATAACTTGCTTAGTAACGGTTTCTTTTTAATTCGCGAGAATCGCTTGTAAATCCGCTGACTAAGGTATTTATGACGCACTAGAAGAGAGGCCTATGATCAGCAGTGGGCGATAACGGGATGATGATGATGATGAAGGTATTTATACGCTTTTACCAAAGTTAAGCAATAGTTTTGTGCTGTCAGCGTTTGGATGGGTGACCGAAAAGTGGTACATAAGTAGATGTGTAATTGTGTATTATGTCATGGTCAGTAATGATATTTCTATATAATTGGTCAGTCAGGTTAGTCATTCTTCAAAGCGAGAGTAAACCGGTTCTTATTGGGTAAGCATGCTCTTAGGTTTCCAAAGCTAAAATTTTAGCAAGAATAAATCCTACGCTCAAGGGCTTCGCCAGGGGGGGCAGGGAGGGGCAGCTGCCCCCCCTAGAGATTCTAAAAAAGTTGCCAAATATATATAATGCTTAACATCAGGCAGGCTGTAGTCAAACGTAAACCTATCCCACGTAAAAAAATTTGTTGCCTGTAAAGTCGGTATACGGGCGAAAGTTTTACGTGACAACGACTATGAGTGGTAAAATAATTTTAATGTGAATATTCATTCGTATAGTAGGAAGAAGGATGAAATAATAGTAACAATTTAAAACATTTATTTATACAAAGAATTATATTTAAAACATTAATTTATACAAAGAATCTCGCACTGAATTTCATATTATATTTATTATTCTGTCTCTCTCGCTCTTAGGCGGGCTAACTGTGCTCGAGTGGAAGGGACGCGTGCCTTTCACTTTTTATGTCTGTCTCTCTCGCTCTTAGGCGGGCTAACCATGCCCGAGTGGAAGGGACGCGTGCCTCTCACTCGCTCTCATTGTGAGCGCATAACGTGAGCGGAGCGTAACGCAGTTTCTTGAAGTGTCACCCGGCAAACCAATTTATAAGACGTTGTCACGTCAAAAAAAAAAATATAATGCAACCAAAGTCCTAAGAGTCTTTGAGTTAATTTGCTTGAAGTTCAAGCCTTGAACAATCATTCCCGTACAATGAATAAATCCCCGAAAATTATATTTTAATTAACCTAATAAAAACAAACAACGACCACTATAATATTAAAATCTGGTAATTTAAAAAAAAAATACGCTGTACGCTGTACACTTATTCAAATTCAAACTCCTTTTTATTTTATTTTTCTAATAAATGTTATTATTACTTATTTACAAGTTTTTTATTGCATAGTCAAGAGCTCGTGCTCGTGTAGCTTTACACATTGGACTCTGTACTGTCTCAGAATATATATGTATGTATATAGTACTAAGATACTGTTATTGTTATTACAATCGCTGTAGATGTAAGGCTCGTAGTACAAGTGAAAAGCTTCATGTGCTGTCGACTTTACCTACAATTCATACCTACTTTTCTCATTCATAGAGAATGAGAAAAGTATGAATTGTAGTAGGTAAAGTCTACTTGCCCCCCCCCCCTGCGCCATCGGCTGGCGACGCCCTTGCCTACGCTCTCTCCGATATCTGCAATATGTTAACTACGTATTATCGCGTACGTCAATGAATGAGTGAGTAACCAATAAAATCCAATAAACCCGCCAAATGAATAAATTAGCAGCGTAGGTGTATCGTATACAAACTCTACCGTGAGATACTGTATGCTTACATACGTCATACAGGGTTAGTTGTCTTTGTATTCCAGTAGGTATATACTTATAGGCATGATATATCGACCACAGTGTGGTTTGTGTTCGGGTGTTAGTGTTTTCGGATTAAAATCACAACTACTTAGGTAGGTATAACTTTTCACCTTCATAACTAGATATATACCTAGTAAAGTGGTATAATTAATCGGTATTTGCTAACTTGTTCCAATCTCTACTGTTTAACCCACCAGTGGGTTGACGTGGTGGGTGGATGGCGCATGCTCTTTAATATTAGTAGAATGTGATATCTAAACTACGTATTATTACGTACGTCAATGAATGAGGAGGTAACCAATAAAATCCAATAAACCCGCCAAATGAATTAATTAGCAGCGTAGGTGTATCGTATACAAACTCTACTGTGAGATACTGTGAGCTTGCCTACGTCATACAGGGTTAGATGGATTTGTATTGCAGTAGGTATAGGGATGTTTTATCGACCTCAGTGTGGTTTTGTGGGTATTGGCTGGTAAGCAAATGACTGTCATGTGTAAGTATCATGGGTACTAGTTAACGGATATAATACATATATGTATGTATTATATCCGTATATATATATATGTATGTATGTACACGGAAACGACCAAACTCAACACAAGTATTTAATTTATCAACATCTTCAAGCCTTATCGACCCACTGCTGGATATAGGCCTCATCCTCTAAGTGCCATTTAGTATTTAATAACAAATTTAAAATTCATAATTTCTTTCTTGAACCCGCACCTCTAGATTCTAAGGCAAAGCCACTACCAACTAAGCTAACAGAGCAGTCACATTTGGCACATGTATTTGGATGAAAGTAGTAGTTTGAGAGTGAAGTGCAACTGTATTGCTATTTTTTTTATAATACGTTTTAATCTCTGTATTGTTAACTTGTTTTCAACATACTCGTACTTGTACAAATTTCTCAGTAACGCTGTACAATAAACACGTGTTTGTTTACACAATCATTCCAGCACGCTCTCGTCAGTAAATAGTTAGAATACTTGAGAAATGAAGAATTCCATTTTCTCAGAAATTGTGAAGGAAAACCTATAAATCTACGTATATTTTGACTCTCAAAAAATATATAAATTATATACAATAATTGGGGTATCCCTTACCTTTTATGTGGAAATTGTGCAAATAAAAAAATTATAATGTTAGAAATATATTAAAATAGTGCAGTAAATTAGTCATAAAAGATTTACGATTTTCCGATTTGTCTAGAGTTTAACAGATTACTTCATGAAGATCATGGTATATCTGATTCTAAGGATATAGTAAAAATTTCGAGCATTTATTTTTTATTTATTTCTTCATTTGGGTTAAAACTAAACTTAGTTTTGCACACTTATGAAAGTCAAAATCTAGTACATAATAAATAATGCCAAAGGCATAGTAAAAAAAAAATGCATTCAAATTATAAAAACAAACAAAAACAAATTATAAAAACAAATATGCTCACTTGCAAACGCATTTAGCAACAAAAAAACCTAGTATAATCGCTTAAAACATTAAGAGGCCTCGTACAGAGGGCTTAAGAAGCTCAAGGTATACCTAAAATTTTCTGCAAGATTAATTCTTTCGTTTATTTTCCTCAATAAACGTAATCCGTAGATGTACAGAACATCTGTTAATGTATGACGTACTCGTACAGTCCTACCAATATGTCATGAGAACAAACAGTGATCGTAATTAGGACACATGAAAACCTCATGGAGGGACTGTTTTAGGCACTTTTACTAGCGTAAGCGAGAGTGGCTCAGCGGTTCCCGTGTCTGCTTTTCATCCAGATGCACCCAGGTTCGAATCTGGCCCTACACCAATGACTTGTATTTTCAAGTTATGTGTGGATTTGTACTCGTTTATCAGTGAAGGAAACCGACATGTTTGAGGACCACAATATCCGAGGACATGACGTGTCTTTTGCGGAAGGACCTGGGCGCCCACCACGATGTATCTGCACAAGGAACGAATTAATTCTGCGGGAGAGTCACGACCCTCAGTCATGTGGAAATACGAATCAAGAGAGTGACTAGCGTCATATAGAGAAACAGCGGAATATCAAGAACATATTATGTTCTTGATGATTGTTTTCGATAATGTTTTGTGTACTTATAAAAAATATACATGATGTTTATCTTAGCTACTTATATTACTGAATAGAGAAATTTTTATTATTTACTTAATATTAGGGATAGTAATTAACCAAGATCATGAAGTCTGTTAAAAAGCAGTTATAGCTTCTAACGTCTTAATCTAGTCCTCAAATAGGTAAACACGGTATGTATCTTAAGGCTAAGCCTTTTAAGGCTATGTAATCCATCTGTACAGTACCTAACCTTTGTACAATATGTGCCATATGTGTATAGCTTGTACATTAGATCATAGTTTATACCTATGTACATGTAGAAGCGAAAGTGTTTTGTTTGGTTTCTTAGTTTGTTCCTCTTTCACGCCGTCGCAAAGCGTCAATTTTTGTAATTCATTGACAAAGCGAGCGAATCCACGGGCATCAACAAAGTCGAAATAAGAATAATGATCTGCACGAAGGGCCTCTGAAGTGGCTTAACAACTGCTGTAATAACAAACAGCCGGGACACTTCTGTATTCTGTACCGGGACCTAGAATTTGACGTGTCATCCGACCCACGAGTAATACAATATACCTACAATCAAGTATCTACTAATACAATGGATCGCGTGCATGCGTGTATGTCGTGATGAAACCAGTTCCATACAAATATGCGCTGTTCGGAGAAAATGGGTAGATTTTAATATTGAGTTATTAACTCTAGGCAAGTTTGACTAGTGAGTACCTATATCTAGATTTAAATAACTTTTTATTGCTTATGTTCTTGGATGATATTTAAAGTTGAGTAAAAATAATGAAAATGCTATTCTTCGCAAAATAAAGGATGTAGCAGGCGGATATTTTGAATTTCCTTTTATTTTTCCGGCTTTTTACTTTTTCATATATATTTTTATATATTTTAAAATAGGTTCAGCAGCTAGTTTGTGTTTCTTAATTCTACAACTATTAGTTTAATTTGTGTAAGAATTAATTGTGAGTGAAATGAAGATAAAAGTCCTACTGTTTTCCATGATTGTGTATATTTTTAAAGGCAAAGGCAGGTACCAAAGATGTGTATGAGGAAATACGACTCGAGAGTGAGAGAAAGAAGTTAGAATGTCTTTGTAATAATTGAAATAGGATAATATTCTATTCAGGCCAAATATGGTAAATGTATATTGGTACGAATGGACCTTTTTGGTTTGTTTTTGGATTTTTCTGCGTTATATTTCAAATTCAAATTCTTTATTAGCATACTTAAATGTATTTACATTTACCCTGTTAAGAGGAGAAATAGGGCGTTGCTAAAATTAAAATTAAATATATATACTTTTACATCAGTATATAAAGATCTTTATTTACATATACATATATACATTATCACTATAAATACAAGCAGGCGTCTCAAGACAATCCAGTTACAAGATATATTATGTCGATATCCTCTATCTATGTATCCGACAAGGCAGGCCACACTATAACAAGTTATAATCTCTAAGCTTGTTTTTTAGATTATTTTATTTTGCTAGAAGCGTCGCTCGATGGTTTGCGCCTCTCGTTCGCAGTTATCAATGTTAAGATTTTTATGTTGTCGCGATCTGTCTTTGGCTACAACAATGCTGGTAGCGTTCTTCCTCTTCGTAAGAGAGTGGCCAACTCTAGTGTCGAGTTTCCAAACAGCCCTAAGGGCCTCTGACATGGCTTAACGTAACGACTGCCGTACTAAACAGCCGTGACAAACAATACAAAAGTGGCAGTTACATCTGGGCACTTCCGTGGTTCAGATTACGCTTCCAAATTATAGGTCCTGGTAGTTTGGACATACATAGTTCCGAAGTCACTGAATTATGTCATTCCGGTAAGAAGTCTCTTTAACTTTTTATCGTATGAGAGTGGCCAACACTAGAGTCTAGCTAGAGTGTTTAAGCTGCCCTTAGGGCCTCTGATATGGCTTATCGACTGCCGTACAATAACAAACAGTTGAGACAATGAAAAAACTGCCATCATTAAAATTCGCGACACTTCTACAAACTTACTCATTTTCTATCTATCTATCTATCATTATTCTTCCATAAAAATCAGATAAGATTATAGTCGGAACCTGTTTGTTCAAATAATAGTACCGCCTTATCAGATCTTGACCGACATTGATAAAGGAATCCTAAATCCACCCTGACGAAGATTAAATGGAGTTAGTAAGCCATGTCGTGGAAAACTACCAATACAATAGATTAATAACAACTTAACAAGGTACAACAAAATAAGAAGTAAGTGACGATATCAAATTCCATCAAAATTAATATTAGGTCTTCAAATCATGTGTAAATAGGTAATAAGGTTTCTTCTGAGCAAGCGTGCTACATCTTAGACTTCCTTGGATGAGTGACCATAAAGTCTAAAACCCAGTCATCAGGCGAACTAGTAATCAGATAACGATAGATTATTTTAAAATAGTAAGAAACAAACATGTAAGTTATTTATTTTATAAGATAAGCATTTCCTTCTGATAAAATACCTAGATAATATGAAATTTACATATAGGCTTAGAAAATATGCGCATTCCAGTATTATATAAATACCTATCTATACATATAATAAAGCTCAACAGGGTCAAAAATCTGTACTTAGAAGATATTCGAAAAAATATTGTTTGGGTATACTTAAAATCAGAATATGTTTCAACAGTTTTTAGATTTTTTGTCTGTTTATCTGTTTATTTAAACGTTAATCACGCAAAAAACGTCTGATAGGGTCTTTATGATTTTTGGAATATGTAGGCAGAATGAGGTGTCGGAAGTGTCACAGGTTACTTTTTAACCTGCAATAACACGAGCGAAGCCGCGGGCGTCCACTAGTACATAAATATTTCTCAGAAACACATATTACGTTGGATTTTTTGCAAACGATTTCCTTATTACCTAACTTACGTAATAACTATAAATGTACCTACGTACATATTTTGCATGAATATGGATATACAAAACTTGCATAAAATGCATTGTCAGTAGGTATTATTACGAGTAATTAAACTTGCAATTATAACATACTGCATTTTGTTGTTACATTTTTTATCAGACTTCATATAAAGGAGGAGATTCTTAGTGTTCCTTTATTATTTATTAAAGTTCAGGAACCGAAGCATCATTTTACAAACTGTTGTATGTAAATATATAAATCTATTATCTTTTTTTTCTTTTCCCAATTTAATTTGCAGGCATCCACGCAAAAACACTAGTTCATTCGTTCGTATGTGTGTGGCCAACTCTGGTATTAGAGTTTTCAAACACTAGTGGGACATAAATGATTTTCGACTATTATATTATCGGAAAATGAGCGAAACTAATCACGACCGGCAGGATTCGAACCTGCGTATCACAAGTTAAATTAAAGTAAAAAAGTTAAGCAACCATAGTGCGGATCCAGCACTGGACAAAATAATTATATTATCATTAGGGTTAGGTACTAAAGTATTCTTCTCTCTCTCTTGAGTCGTATTTCCTCATGACTGAGGGTCGTGACTCCCCCGCAGAATGAATTCGTTAGAGGAGTTCTCTTGGGCAGATATGTACATCGTGGAAGTATTCTTCACATGCTTTAAAAAGACGTAATCCATGACAACTCCTTTTTGTTTTTTTTTATCAATTGCCAATCCATCATTCAGCAATTTTTAGTTTTTTATCGGCCGATCCGTCAAGATTAGCTCGTGTCGAGATGAAAACAGGAAATTTTGTTATCGCAGTTTCACTGGAATTGTTTGAATTGATTTTCAAAGCTTCCGAACACACTTTTTGTATCAGTTGTAAACACGTGAAGGCGATTTTGTAAGTACTTACTCGTATGTTTACTTGGAAAAATGAGCTCGTACGTAGTACACTTTTTTATAGATCTTAGTAAGTACTATGTAAGAAGAAAAATATTTTAACAAAGAAAATGTGACACTGAAGAAAATCCATTTAAAACCGAGGAATAGACATACTCAATTGAGATATTATATTATTATTATATACTATGTCAAAACCAGCAACTTTTGAATAGTCACGAAAAAACAGCTGTTTTAATTTCTATTATAAAAAACCTTCGGTCCGTGACCAAATGTAAAGAGATTACTTAAAAAAAATTAAATGTTAAGAGGTTTTTGTATTTGCCAATTTAATATTATTATTTAGATATTTATCACGTATGAATCCCTTAAAAAATCAGGATAACTGTAACCTATATAATTATATGATGACTTACCTATATCATATCTCTAAATTACTAATAAATTAAAATAGTAAATAAAACAAACAATACCGCAGGTTTCAACCAATGCTAAAAAAGTACTTACTTTTATTACAATAAATATAAACTCCTAGGTTTATGATCTTAGTGACATCTATCGGACAAAACCGTCCAATACCGCTTCAAACCGCTTACATCGCTATTATTCTCATAAATGCACGTAATTTTCTTTGTTTGAGGAAGGTAAAAATACAGGGTTAGCTGGTAGCAAACGCAAAACTATTTCAAGGTGGCTTTAGCTCCTTTAGTTAAATTAATATGGATGGTGTATTTTCCCAAGAGAACTGATTCTGCGAGTCCCGACCTTCAGTAATGACGAATACATTAAATTTAACTCTTTTGATATTTCTCGAAAACACTGGCTTTTCCATAAGTACATCAATTATTATGTCAAGTAGATTTTGTGTGAAACAATTTGAATTGTAGATATTTTTCTTACTTGACAAACTGTCTGATGGTAACCTATCATTATGGTCTGAAATAGATCATGATTTGCGTAGGTACATGTTCCTTCTTGAACTATACAAAATAATACTAAAACGCTACTGAAAATGTTCATGTATGTAAGTTATGAGTAACCCTGTGCCTTATGTAACTAGCTGGTGCGCGCGACTTCGTCCGCGTGGAATAGTTATTACCATAAAAACGGTTCTAGTGAGTTAACCTTAAAAGATAGACATATATTGTTGCGGACATTTTGTTAGACCATTTTAAGAGGAATAATTCTTTCATACATATTTTTTTGATATCTTGAACGTTTTCGCAGAACACGCAACGGAAGCCCTCAAAGATGAATTCCAGTAGTTCCTGAGATTAGCGCGTTCAAACAAACAAACAAAGAAACTCTTCAGCTTTATAATATTAGTATAGATTAATCACAATAAAGTGATATTTTATACCATATCTTTGCAAACCCTAGACAATAGAGGTGACGAGACGTAAGGCTGTGTTTACACAGGCATTGTGCACACGTGTTCATAAAGCTAGTACCTACAGTATACCAGTTTCTTATCAGTATAGCGAGCAGGTTTAATTACAGAGGTTTTATATTTCACTTTGAATTGCATGTTATATGATTTAGTAGTATTTGAACTTAGTAGGCTTATGACACGCAACACGAGATAAGTTGCTCGTGGTTTTAGTCAATCTAAATATTATATAACACTCGAAGGTGACTGACTGGCTGACTGACTGACATAGTGATCTATCAAACGCATAGTCCAAATCACAGACGGATCGGGCTGAAATTCGGCATGCAGGTAGTTGTTATGAAGTAGGCATCCACTAAGAAAGAGTTTTTGAAAATGCCACTTTTGATTATGATTATGATTATAAAGGGGTGAAATAGAGGATGCAAGTTTAACTTCGTAATGCGAGCGAAGTCGCGAGCACGCACTAGTAAAATAATAAATATTTCAGGACATATCACACGGCGCCATCTAGCCCCATACTAAGCTAACTCTTGTATCATGGGTACTAGATAACGGATACAAACCATTATGATCGCTTATCATCAGGCGCAATCTGATCAAGTTTTTTGTGTTTTGAAATTATTTATTAACCATAAACTTATAAAACATTTGATATAATAGTGTAACTATTAATCCTATCATACAAAATCATGCACAACAAAACATTTAAAAGGATTCCACTTTCCTATTATAAACTTTTTATATTATCAAGTGCAAACCATTTATGTTTGATAAAGAAAAAGTTAATTTACTTACTGCTAAAAATAAACGTAGAACGTGCCTATTCAAGCATTGAGTAAGTTTTTTATATATGTACTTAAAGTACTAAGAATAAGAAATCTGTTAGCCAATGTTTGGTTAAAATTAGTCCATTCAAGTAATTTGGTAACAGTTTTAGACATTCGATAAAACATGTTTCGACCTTCAGCTTTAAATTTAACTTGATATAACAACGATACTAAAAAGTTCGTCAAAAAACAGAACAGAAATTTGTGAGGAAACTGACATGTTTGCGGTCCACAATATCTGAGAATATGTGTCTTCCGTGGAAGGACCTGGGCGCCCACCACGATGTATCTGCACAAGAGAACTCCCCTAACGAATTAATTCTGCGGGTGAGTCACGACCCTCAGTCATGAGGAAATACAACTCAAGAGAGAGTTAGTTCGTATTTATAAGTTTCGGGATTTCTAATATAAGAGAATAAATCAGCTTAATCAGTTTAAACCACCATAGTTAACCACTCTCGCGAATTTATTTTATCTGTTTTAAAAGTAATTGCAAAGTAAAGTCTCGAGCGAAGTTCCTACCTAGGTCACAAGTTAGGCACAACGAATATGTCAATGCCATCTGATGTCATCTCGTTGTACATACTTACATCGACATAGTATAGACAGGAACCTTGGAAAAACATTTCTTTCAAAAATATTTAATATCAGTTAGGTGCGCTTAAAATACCAATATTGTTAACACGTCAATACATTTAAGTCCGTTTGCAAAAAATCTTAAACGTGTTTAGCGATAAAATTACATGTTATTACACATTACATATAAGTTTTTTTTTTTTTTACCCAATTAAATTGGCACAATATGTTTGGAATCCTCTGACCTCGTGGTAGCTGTTAGGCTGTGTTACGAGGCCAGAGTCATCTCCCAGTATAATATATCTAGTTTATTTATAGTTACGTCTTAGCTAGGTTACACAAACAATGCTTTTATTTTATTTCAATATCTAAGTAACTACCCTCAATTTGTGTACAAATTCAAGTGGTATGACAACAAACAAGTACACATACATTCAAAGTTTATGAGCATTAAAATATGAATATTTAGGTACAGAACAGTTCTAAGTTAAAGTATATTATGTACTATAATAATATGCTTCTTTTGGTACAATAATGTAGCAGCAAATAAATAATGAGGCCTCAGGCCAATGTATTACTGTTCTATGTCACTACATACTCTATGTACAATACATACACAATAGCTATGTACAATTGTTATAATCATTTAATAGAACTAGGAAGTATATATGTTGTACGTTTCTTGTTTTTGTTACTCTATGATTAAATTCAACAAAGAACAGATGATAGAAACATACGACGGCAGTCTTTGTTTTGTGCGCTTCTTTTGTTTTCAATGTGACACATAAAAGTATGTATGATGTAATGATATTATGTGTTAATCGTGGTTAATGCTATCTATCTCTATGCTACTTTTTATCAATATTTGTTCAGCTGGTATTGCAAGTTATAACAAGCCTACGACACTCCTAAGATCTCATACTACCTACATACCAAAATCATGATGATCCGTTCAGCAGTTTTGGCGTGATAAACATTTAAATAAACAGACAAATAGTGACACAGATAAACAGACAAAAATTCTATAAATTGTTGGAAAGTTAGTGTTATTCATTTTAAGATAATCCGTATTTTTTAAATATCTTCAATGTTCAGACTTTCGAACCTCTATCTTCGGCTTTATAATATGTATAGATGCACTATCAGAAAAAAAATACTATAGTTTTTTTTCTAATTTCTGCTTTGTTTGCCAATACAAGCGCATTATCGGTCACAAAATCCTGCGGAATTATGTGCTTATCAATACATTATCTATTGTCACGGATTCGCGCTAATTACAGATTAGATAAACGATAAATGTGCTTAAAGGTGAGTGCTTAATTAATTACTAAGTAGTTTGTTTGCTTTGTTTATCTTTTGTAGCAAATTTCCAAAGTACTAGAGACACATTTATTAAAAAAAAAAACAGGACATATCATACAGCGCCCCATACTAAGCTTACGCTTGTATCATGGGTACTAGATAACGGATATAATACATATATACTTTTCTTTTGTAAATACATACTTATTATACATAGAAACGACCAGACTCAACACAAGTAATTACAAATTGATAAGTTGTGTTACCGAACGAATAATTAAATTAACTCTGTAGGGAAGTCAGTAACCAGGGATACGACTCAAAAGGTAATGACTGAAGGAGAAAAACTAAAATAATATCTAATACATGTCTTAGTTTCTTTTAAATTTGGATCTTGTTTGCTTAGAACGAATAAATAGGTATTAAAATAGAGAACTCAATTTAAAAATCGGAAGTAACTTAGTACTTACACCATTTATAACCACTTTCCAATCAAGCCGAGAGAGTCCATTAACTTTGAGCAGGAAATATGAGCTAAGAAATATCATTAACTAATAGAACTACTAATCAATGCACTATTCAATAACTTTCGGTAATAAATAATAAGGAGGTAAAGGAATTTATTATTTCATCCTAGGCTGCAGCAAAGCTTAACATCAGGCAGGCTGTAGTCAAAAGTAAACCTAACCCATGAAAAAAAATATTGACAGAAGATCGGGAAGGATGACGCATGGTCCACAGACAACGGCCCTGCCCTTAAATTTGTGATGATGGTGATAGATAAATCCAAGGTACTTAAATGATTCTATAGAAACGTAACTGAGCAAAAAATATATTCCACAAGATGGTCAACCGCCGCCGAGGTTAAGTTGGTAGAGAGGGCTAAATCCTCACGAATTTTTTTCAATCAGTCCCATCTGAATTTCGCTCATTCCTTGACGAAAGCTAGCGCCGTGTTCAAGAGCTGTGACCGTTGATCACTAGATGGCGTTTATACTAGTTAGGCGTCAAACGCTCAAGGTCATTGGTAACTCTTAGTCTCTTAACGACCAACTGCGACCAAGGATTCGTTTTTTTCCGGCATCGGAACCAATCACGAGCAAGCTTTGTGTGCGAGTGGTGTGTGGAAATGAAATGTGAAAACATTTTCGACGCGAAATTTGTAAGATGGGTCGACGACATAATATGTGTCGCGGGTCAAACCTGGATGAGGCTGGCTGAAGTGAAATCGTGTAGTCGTTTTAAGAAGTTTGAAGAATATATTTGAAATGTAAGTTTTGCTTGCCGTGAGGCAGAATATAATATTATGTACCTAACCTACCATTTAGCCTTCCATCTGCTGTTATCTTACATATTCGCAAAATAAATCATTTGATTTGATTTGAAAGATCAAAGCCTATTATACCTAGCTGTGGGATGAATTAAGCTGTGGATGATGATGATGATTTGTAAGGAGTTTCAATTCAATATTGTCAATTATTCGTAGATTTAGCTGCTAAATAAAGTCAAGGTCTCAAGTATAGAAAGTGAAATCTATTCGGAGCTGAATGCAGTTAGATTGTACAAGAGTTTACCAACCTCAGTTTTTTGTTTGATTTTCTGTACTATAAGTAAATGTCAAGACTATAATAAAATATTTTGTTTAGAACTTTTCCGTTTACATTTTGTTTTACTAAATTAATGTCTCTTAGTTATAAGTACTAAGAATGAGTAAGTAAGGCAATTCATTTAAATATATATATGTTTGCAAGCAAACTTTACGAACAAACCTCAGTTTTTAAACTGTCTCCTTTAAATAGCAAGTCAAAAAAATTACAACAATATGCTGGAGTAGGTACTATGATAAACAGCCGGGACCCACAACATCTAAAAAAGTCTGATCCGACCTAAATCGATCAAAATTGCCATTAAAACTTGTACGAATAATGACTAAAACACGCAAATTAACCAACACAGCACTAACTATAAAGCCAGTTACATCATCATCATCGTCAGCCATTACATAACATATTGCTAAAGAGTGCAGATTGACGTAGACGTAACTTGAATACTCCGTGGCTTCTGGCATGAGAAATTAGATAGGCAGTTACCTACTATGCAGTTACTTGGGTAGGTTTTTGTATTTTATTCTAATAGTGTTCTCTCTTTCTTAAATCGTATTTCCTCATGACTGAGGGTCGTGACTCCCCCGCAGAATTAATTTGTTAGGGGACTTCTCTTGTGCAGATACATCGTGGTGGGCGCCGAGGTTCTTCCACGGAACAGTTCAGTCACAGTCTTTCCGTCCTTCCTAATAGTGTTATGAAAAATTCTATTAATGATTCAGCAGCAGCTTTGTAAAAAAAATATTTTTTATTAATAGTTTTACCACGCGTTAAAGAGACCAAAATTGTGTAATCATTGATCAGTTTATCATTTGCGACTGATTAAAAACCTATCCCATTTTAAAACTATTAAATAATATGAAAATGATTCGACTAATAACGCGTTGAATTTGGTTTATAAATATTTAAGTTCATAGTTGCACCAAAGTCCTAAACTGTAAAGCAACGGATTTTGAATCGATTTTCGTTGGATGTCATGTCATGGCACATATTCACAATTATTAAAATACATATGTGTTTAAGTTCATATTCAAAATATTCATTTATTCATTACTTAAATACGTAATACTTAAATACAGATACATCAAGTTCATCGCACTTCTTATTTTGTGCCAACATCAAGTTTATAGTACTTCTTTTGTTCCATGGCAATTTATTATGACAGTATTTCCACACCATGCTTTCTGTCTAGATATAGGTATCAGTCTAAAGTCTAGACTAATACCAGTATCTAGTGCAAGGAATCCCCTCAAGACTACATATCGGAGTCACCCATCCTATGTCGGTCTGCCCCGCTAGTTGCATGTCAAGTGGTGTATTGCAGCGTAATAAGCACTCGATTGCAATCTAGATAAGCTAAGTGCATACGGTCGGATAGATTTAATAAGTTATATATTTAGATTTGAGGAAATATTTAGGGCGAAAGGATTTTTTATAGGGAAGTATCACTCATAAAATTACCTAAAATTTCAATTTTTTAGCACGTTTTTCAAATTATTTAAAGGATTGTAACACACTATTAGGGTCTGGTTCTGCCTTGTCAAATCAGCTCCTTTTTACCATATGTGAAAACGTAAATTCTGTTTTTTATTGATACCTACCATATGTTTTTTTTAACTAAGAAGGGTTCGCACTTGACCATAGTTTAGTTCATGTATTTGTCAAATGACACGCGTACTCACTAATGTAGGGTACCCCTAGCTTTTAAAAAACTTTGGTAGAAGCTTAATTTCGTTTTATAATAAAAAGATACTGTCAAGCCATAGAAACAGAGGTCGCCCACCAATGCGGTGGGTTGACGACATTAGAATAACCGCAGGGAGCACCTGGATTCAATCTGCGCAGGACTGGGACTAGTGGCGTACAAGAAGAGAGGCCTATGCTCAGCAGCAGGGCTAACACGGCACTGGGACTAATAGTCTTTCCACCATTTTTATCCACCTGTCACCATACACCAGATGGATACAATTGGTTGAAATGACTATTGGTCTCCGTGCCGTGCTAGCCCTGCAGTGTGCGGTAACAGGCTGATGATGATGATGATTTGATATGGTACCAATTGTGTACATTGGTTTATAAAGGCACGTGGATTTCAACTCGTGAGCACTTGAATATCGCTGCGGTGATTATAGCCAATGATGCGAAAACGTTTTACATGCACACACTTGTACGTATAAATAAATACACTTTTAAACGCTTATTTTTACATGCACACACTTGTACGTATAAATAAATACACTTTTAAACGCTTATTTTTAACTATTTTTTTGCAAATACATATATATACAAAGGTAAAATAAAAAGAGCAATGCTTTTATTTTAAAATATTAATACAATATCTAAGTTTTTTTTATATGAAAGAAATGAAAGGATTTTTAAAATACTAGCACTACTAGTTTTAATCACCGGAAAGACAACGCTTCTCGACTGCCAGCGTTAAAAAAGTACGATTATACTTATATGTACTTTAATTTATTTATTTTAACAAAACATTTTATTTATAAGTACTTAAGTTCTCGCATCGTCGAAAAACGCAAATTGTAAAGCAATATTTTACATATTTTTTTTACCTTCACATTTTCAACAGCTGTTCAAACGAAAGCACTACGTTTTTGAGCACGTCATAAGTAAACACAATGAACAATAATATTCTATGTAGGTACGTAAGAGAAGTAACAAATCAAAAATATCAGTAGGTACAAGTAATATTACATTTTCAAAACTTTTGCCGGTCGACTAGTGGTTGCTCGTGGCTTCTTCTTTTTCTTATCGAATGAGAGAGGCCAACTCCGGTGTCAAGAGTTTATCATGCCGCCCTAAGGGCCTCTGACATGGCTTTACGACTGCCGTACGACAGACGAACAGCCCCGATCTACAATTTAACGTGTCACCCGACTCACGGAAGCGCCCAAAATGGAAGGCTTTTCGGTCACCCATCCAAGGACTGACCGCAAAGTGGCATTTCTCTATAGCGTCAAAATCATTTAGTTTTGATTGCTTTTGTTACCTTTATTGATATACTAGATAGTTATAGCGTAACCCTCACTCTATAAAATGATGATGAAGTATATTTTCATGTTAGTAATGTTATTAACCGACTTCCAAAAAAAGGAGGTTATCAAGTCGTCTGAAGTTTTTTTTGTGGGGATGTTACGCGATTACTCCGTTGTTTATCAACCGATTTTAAAAATTCTTTTGTTTTATAGAATTGCAGTACTTATACTCGTAACAATTACAATTATATTACGAATCTGAACTATAATTCTGACCTATTTAGTAGGTAAGTACCTAAATATCCTCCATAAATGGCTACATACCAATCCAAAATAAAACAATAGGCTTACCACCACCAAATGGAGCATCACAATTTGAATGTTGGCATCAAACGAGTAGGTGCTATGTATGCGAATTATATATTTATACTAACATACTTATACAGATGCTGAGTAAGGGTGCGTTTGGTAAGACGTGGTTTTCACCCGGGTGAATGATAAAGATTTATACTTTGAAGAACAATCTTATATTTTACAATTGTTGAATAAGCCATGTCCATCTTTTTATCGAATGAGAGTAATCAACACTGGTGTAGAGATTTTCGAGCCTTACGACTGCCTTGCTATGGTAAACCGCCAGGAATTACAATTTATTTATTTATTTAATTTTATGCGGCATCCACGGTCACCACCAAATGGTATTGAACACACTCTTTGGTTAGCCAAGTGAACTGTCCAATTCGATTATTGCTTAACATTGCGAGTCTCATCTGAGCTACATATAGGTGTGCTAGGCACAGATGTTGAATGTAGAAGGCAAAACTCCAAAGTTTGGAACATCGCCGCAAGGTGGCCAGTCTGTCGGTCTTTTATAGAATTCATTCCGGAGAGTGTGCAGAGGAGCTACATGAATTGATTCCCTCAGCTCCTTTCTATAACCGAACAAGCAGAAAAACCGCAGGTAGACACCGTTTATGGTGGAAGTGCCGAGGTATCGAACACAGCGCTTTGCCTCAACGTTTATTGTACGGACGGCAAAGCTTTGGAACACTTTACCAGAAGCTGTGTTTCCTGCGAACTACAATCCAGGGGTTTTCAAATCTAGAGTTAATAGGTATCTTCTAGGTAAACGTATTACACCCTAGGCTGCAGCAATGCTTAACATCAGGCAAGCTGTAGTCAAATGTAAACCTATCCCAGGTAAAAAAAAAAAAAAAATTAGTATATATTTCAATATTGTCTTTTCAAAGTGTGTGTATTATATTTATCACCCTGGTGCTATTCCCTACACTTAAAACACTTATAAAGTTTATATTCGCACATTTCGCACAGATGGCGCGACTTTGACTACAATAGACTGTCGTCATGAGTATGTCTCATCGAGGAAAATGTGGGTATGGGAGCTTGATCCGTATTGTATTTAATTTGTGATGAATAGGATTGTAAAATTTCCTTTTATTATTGTTATAAAGAGCCTGTACTATTCTATTGATAAGTAAAGGCTTCCCTTCGCAAGCGTACTTTTGCAACATTTTGTCTGTTATTTTTTATTTCTCCCTGCAACGGAATATCGTGGTTTTGAGAATGATGATTGAATAGGGTCATGGAAGAAATCTGTTCATTTAAGTAAGTAATAAATAATTATTTCAGGACAAATCACACAGCGCCACCTAGCCCCATACTAAGCAAACAAATCACGAGACAACGAGAGTGTAGTCCGAATTTCTATTAGTATTTAAATCATTAATCAATTTAAATAAATATCCTTCCAATCCATTAACAACTCTCCTTTTCCAGCTTTCTCTAAGTTGTTTAGTTTAGACAGTGGGTGGACAAACTAGTGGACAATCTTGTTATTTAAATTGCATTTATTTATATGTTTAATTAAACATATAAATGAATTCAATTGAGTGAGGCAATTGCCTCACCTACGTAAGAGCTAAATATGTATTAAAAGGATTGTAAGTAAATAGTTTTGTAAATAATGTATTGTGTCTGTCAGATAAATGTAAGAGTCCATATGTGTATGTTACTTTATTGACAAATCAATATTGTATAAACCATTTACGGCTGCCACTTAGATCCTATGCCAAAATAAGAAATATAAATATATTTACATACCAACATATAATATATGTTTTTAAGTGGGAACAACTTCCTTATGATATACACGGCCATGCCTAAGTAATTTTCAAAAATTTTGAAGCAGTGGGTGTGGGTTGTGAAATCTATATCATCAGACAAACTTAAACCTTTTTGGTGAAAAATACCTCTCTCTCTCTTGAGTCGTATGATCTTCCTTCAGTCCTCATGATTGAAGGTCGTGACTCCCCCGCAGAATTAATTCGTTAGGGGAGTTCTCTTGGGCAGATACATTGTGGTGGGCGCCCAGGTCCTTACGGAAAAAAAACCTAACAAGTCACCTAGTCTAGGACGGTAAAACTCTTGACGCCAGGGTACGCCACTCTCAAACTAACTTACTTATTTACCTACAGTTACGTAACTGTCATAAAAAGGAAACCACAATCAAATAGCTGCTATATACCTACATGAAACCTACTCAGTGGCAAACCAATTGGAGAAACCCTGGTTTTTGTGACACAGTTCAACTACTTTGCTATAACTATGTACTTATCTCTACATAGTATTTCTATCTATACATACTTAGTATAAATCAAACTCGCTTCCCACGTCTGTCTGTATGTATGTATGTCTATGTATGTATGTTGATGCAGTTTTATTAATAGATAGAGTGGTTCAAGAGGAAGGTTTGTATGCATAGTAATTCCAATATTTAATGGATATTACCTAATCCATTAAATATTGCAATAATACTGTGATTTTTGAAGTTTCTAATGTGATATAGGTATGGATATTACCTAATCCATTAAATATTGCAATAATACTGTGATTTTTGAAGTTTCTAATGTGATATAGGTATGTACATATTTACATCACTGCAAGTTTGTAAGCATTAAAAGGTACAATAACTATTAGAAAAAAAAACCCAGACATATAAAAAAGAGATAACGTATTTGCGGGTAATTTACCTGTTTATAAATATCAGCCTTTTTTGTAAAGTGGTAAAAACTTGTAATATTGTAACTGATGATGTCAAAAGATCACTTAGCGTGAAGGTGAACTAAAAGCAGGTTCAAACACCTTTACACCGAACTAGTGGACGCCCGCGGCTTCGCTCGCATTATTTCAGGCAAAAAGCAGCCTATGACACTCCTAAGACACTCATGCAACCTACATACCAAAAATTATGATGATCCGTTCAGCCGTTTTTGCGTGATACGCGCTTAAATAAACAGACAAAATTTATTTAATTGTTGGAACGAGTTCTGTTATCAATTCGAAGTACATATATCTCCAAACATTTTTTTTACTAAAATATTTTCAATGTTCAGTCTTTCGACCCTCTTCAGCTGCTGGTCTTCCGTTGGGACTGGCAGTAGTCTTCCTTTTTAGGGTTCCGTACCCAAAAGGTAAAACGGGACCCTATATATTAACTATAAAAATAAATACCTCATCTTATACATAAAAACTCACAAAATGAAAATAATCCGTGCATCGCAAACGCGGTGCGAGCGCCGCGCCGCGATGTGGTGGTGGCGTTTGCTCGTTGATTTCTCGTTATTTTATAAACAGAACTAAACGTTGTAGTATCTAGAAACGTGATTTTCTATATAGATGATAGTACGGAACCCTTCGTGCGCGAGTCCGACTCGCACTTGGCCAATTTTTTATATCTAAGAAAAAAACATTTCTTTTCCTCACACATGTGGTAATTTTGCATGTTTGTCAGTGCTTGCAAAAAAACAAGTCGAAATAAATATTCCTTGCTCTTTTCACTAAGCAAGTTCCTACCTGCATTAAAAGTGTTGTAAATTTCCCTTACTGACGTCAAAAGTTGGTTTCTGATTCGTTTGTTTCTTCTTGTTATTACGATGTATTTTTAGATAAAAGGCTGATAAATATTTTCCTCGATTTCAAACGATGAATAATACGAGTACAATGAGTTACTGCAAATAATAAACATGTTATTATTTAGATACTAAGGTACAAGGTAAGGTGTACATATTTATTTGCTCATGTTTTTCAAAAAGTATGTCTGGTAGGTTTCTTGTTTTTTTTTAACTTTCTTGGAATGTATTTGTAACTTCATTTTAGGTCAATTACTTAATTATAGAATTTGTAAATGGCTTTATTAACTTGCAAATAATAAAAAGTACAATTTCAGTTAGGAAGGAATTTGGATCCTCGTAACCAGAGAACAAAGAGTAAGAGACACGAAACACGTTACACAAGAAAATAAGAATATCTAGAAATATAAAAAGGTTATTACACGTAGACTGGCCTGTTAGCTGAGTTGGTAGTGGCTCTGCCTTCTAATGTAGGAGTGCGGGTTCGAATCCCGTGTAACACAAGTAATTATAAAATTTTAACTTGTAATTACTTGTGTTGAGCCTGGTCGTTTCTATTTATATTGGGTATGTTTTTACGAAAAGTACATAAGTTTTTTTTAAAGAAAAGTATGTATTATATCCGTTATCTAGTACCCATGATACAAGCGTAAGCTTAGTATGGGACTAGATGGCGCTGTGTGATATGTCCTGAACTATTTATTTAGTTTCTGGGTCCAACTCAGCATAATGCTGAATGCAAGCCAGCGCTAATCTTCCGTTGAAATGTAAGCTACATATATGTACATAACTACTAATTCCACGGAAGTGTGAATAACCTGAAACGACCGAGTGACCGAATTGGCTCATCGGTTGCAACAGCAGCCAAGAGATATCAGCTAAGTTGAAATTCGTGGAAGTAGCGGGGGTTTTATAACCTCTTCTTCTTCTTATCGAATGAGAGTGGCCAACTCTGGTGTCGAGAGTTAATCAAGCCGCCCTAACCTCAATAAATAATAATAATCTTTATAACCTCTGAAGAGCCCGTTATGCAACTGACTACGAGGTTTTTCGATACCATATTCTTACGCGATTACCAAAGTTAACTAAGGTCGACGCTGGTAATATTTTATGAATATTACAATGTACAGGTAACAGAGTGAATTTTTTAATATGGCACACATAAATGAAGTTATACTCTTTGATTATGTACTTGTCATGTCAAGTACATCACAAAAGTTTTTACACTGTAAGTACATAAATATAAAAGCGGTAGTTATATTACGGTCAGTCCTTGGATAGCAAAAAAGTAGCATTCTGATGCTACCGAGGGTCAGATCATACATTAATTTGCAGGTCCACAATGTTTACCATAATATGGCGGTCGTTATACCAAGTCAGAAGCCATAGGGGCGGTAAGATTGACACCACAGTTGATCACTTTCATAAGTACTTGATATAAAATGATGTAACAGTATGATGGGAACAGACTATCGAAAATATGTCATTATTACATTGATAGTATATTGTACATTTGTAGGGTATTGTGTACTTTGTATGCCTAGTCATGCTTTATCTCGCCGTAACGGTCACTGTGGACATGTCGTTCCTAGTATTTATATACTATGTAAGTATGTACATAAGTATGTGTGTTGTTGCTATCTCTTTCTTTTACTGTGTGTAACCTAACCTAGTTAGGTATATGTTTTTAAGAGAGAGAGAGCGTTAGAAAGAAAATTCTAGTTAATACAGGTCTTTTTATCTTTTATTTATGTATTTATAAATTAAAAAAAAAAAAAAAAGGATTTCAATATTTTTAAGACTGTATTTTTGCTACTTTATAAGAAGACGCCACTGCTGAAATTCTATTTACTAATTTCATTAAGAAGCAAAGCTATTATGACCAATGGTATCAGTCAAAAACAAAGTTTGTCACCTATAGAAATTTTTTTTTGACCGATTTGTCTCTATTTTACTGGAATGGTATACATTTTTAACAGTCCTCTTATTTTACACTAGCTGTGACTGCGACTTCGTCCGCGTGGAATAGTTATTTTGGGCAACCTCTTCAGCTTTATAAATTATAGCTGTTACCCACGACTTGAACCGTTTTCGCAGTGCACACAACGTAAGCCCTCAAAGATGAATAATTTGCCCGTTTTTTCCACATTTTCCATTGTTTCTTCGCTCCTATTAGTTGCAGCGTGATGTTATATAGCCTAAAGCCTTCCTCGATAAATGGTCTATTCAACACAAAAATAACTTTTCAATTCGCACCAGTAGTTCCGTAGATTAGCGCGTTCAAACAAACAAACTCTTCAGCTTTATAATATTAGTATGGATAACATATCTCCATTACTAAAAACTTTTGTAACATACCTCCATATACCTAAGGCATTTATCTTAACAGCCTCACATTCTCAGTAGATCATCACTACCTTATCTGTAGGTCCTTGCAATTATGCTATTAAAGGCAAACACGCGGATGGAAAATGTTGATTTTCCATTCCATGTTTACAACCGTAGAATAGGTATATAATTCAATATAGGTGGAGAAGTCATCATTACCTGGTTTATTATTCGTAGCTTTTATAAAGAGCAGCGAAAGTCATACCATATTTTTCCTACTAATGGGGGAGATTTATTGCAATAAAAGGATGGAAATTACGTTTAATGAACCAGGTTCGACACATAGAGACGACAAATATAAAATATTAAAAATAAATATTTCGGGACATTGCACACAGCGCCATCTAGCCCCACACTAAGCAAACGCTTGTGTCGTGGGTACTAGATAACGGATATAATACTTATATACTTTTCTTTTGTAAATACATACTTATTATACATACAAACAACCAGACTCAACACAAGAAATTATACATTTTTATAATGCATAAATACTTGTGTCAGGCGGGAATCGAACCCGCAACCCCTAGATTAGAAGGCAGAGCCATTACCAACTAAGCTAACAGGCCAGTCAACCATATAATGGTGTTTTTATTATAAAAAAACAAGTAAGCAAAATAGCTAACTTTGACGACTAGACGATTAATACGTCGCCGTCGATAAAACCACAGCGTTTAATGAACATGAACACTTCAACACTAATTTCTACCAAACTTTATAAATAACCGATGGAATACTTCAACTAGCTGTTCTTATTGCATAACCGAATCTCCGAAGTAATTTGACTGCTCTGTTAGCTTAGTTGGTAGTGGCTCTGCCTTCTAATCTAGGGGTGCGGGTTCGATTCCCGCATAATACAAGTAATTATGCATATTAAAATTTGTAATTACTTGTGTTGAGTCTGGTCGTATCTAGGTATGTACCTAACTATAATAAGTACCTATGTATTTACAAAAAAAAGTATATATGTATTATATCCGTTATCGAGTACCCATGATACAAGCGCAAGCTTAGTATAGGGCTAGATGGCGCTGTGTGATATGTCCTAAAATATTTATTATTATTATTATTAATTAAACGTCTTTTTTTTATTTTTCTACCACTAATGGTAGGTATTCTCTCCTTGAAATGGCTAACTTTAATGATCATACAAAATAAATAAAAACTGACACCTTAAGAAACAACAAAAGCGTTTGATGAACACTGACACTATTTTCTATCAATCTTTATAAACAACCGATCGAATACTTCAACTAGCTGTTCATTCTTATTGCATAACTGCATGTGGCTTGTTACGAGTCGTGATCGAGTCTAAAAGTGGAGAAGAGAAAAAGCGGGCGTCCCGCAGGGGGCAACGGCCGGCCCTCGCTCCTTTAGTATATTGACTCCAGAGATAGACAGAATAACCCTGTCCATCCAAAGGTTGCCTGGAAGAAATCGCCTAAGGCGATAAGGCCGCCCAATGTGCATTAAATTAGTTTTTAAATTTCTTTTTATTATGTAATTTCTTTGGTGTGCATTAACGACATATCTTATCTTATCTTATTAAGGAATAATTGGACAGTAGAGTCAATACAAAAAAAGAAAGATGCTTTTTGAAGATGATCCCGCAAATACCATAGTAATAAATTATTATTAGTAAACTGTCATACTGTTACTTTTTTGAAGTCGGATAAAATAATTCAGACAAAGAAACTAAGTAAATCCCCAGATTTAATTTCTTGGTTGCTTTTTCTGAATTATTATTATTTTTGAGTTGTTTGCTTAGTGTGGGGCTAGATGGCGCTGTGTGCAATGTCGCGGAATATTTATTTATTTATTATTCAAATACAAAAAAACTCATTGCGTTTAAAAATGTCGAAACGTTATCTTATCTCAAATAAGAATTATTTATTCATTTGCATACGGATTCAGAAAATTATATTGTATTTGTTTTACACGCGGAATTGTCTTTGTTTTCTTATGTGTATGCTAAATAAACAGTAAAATGTTATTAAATTTACTACCACATCGCGCAATATTTATTTCTAATTAGGAATCTTACAAACCATTGTGTATGAATACACTACTTCTATAGGTCCCGGCTGTTTGTCTAGTATGGCAGTCGTTAAGCCACGTCAGAGGCCCTTAGGGCGGTTTGAAAACTCTCGACACCAGAGTTGGCCACTCGCATTCGATGAGAAGAACTACTTCTATCTTGTGTGAACCAGAAGGCTACTGTTTTCTGCCGTTTGACATTGTATACCTTAAAATCCGCTAGCAATTCTAGCAAATTTGTGAAGTTTGCTAATTATAACATTTTAACCTCGCTTTGTACTAGTGCCTCTAGCGATTATCTCACACTCGGTAGCGGTGAATGAAAACACCATGAGGAAACTGCCATGGTTGAGAACCATAAAATCCGAGACATAGAAGAGAATATAACTTATTGTACACCAGAAAAAAACATACATAAAGCAATCTAAAAAGACATAACTTAACCTATGTACATTGGGCAGCCATATCGCATAGAGCGACCTCTTCCAGGCATCCAGGACATCCGTGTAAGGAACTATACACCAACCATGATGTATCTACCCAAGAAAGATATCATCAGATACTGAAAAGGAGTCGTAATTCTCAGTAATGAGGTGAGGGAATAGGGCTCGAGAAAGAAGGAGCGGTGAAGGAAAACTTTGAGAGGATACCGCCATGTTCGAGTTGAGGACAATTCAATCCGAGGACATGTGACATCTTAACAACTACCACAATGTATCTGAACGGAACTTCCTCATTAAACCTACGGGGAAGTCACGACCCTCAGTGATGAGGAAATTAATTAATTTAGTGAAATATATTCATTACTTACATAACGATAATAACTATGTCTTTCTTGTGAACCCTGAACTAGGCCTGGGCCTGTATCTCGGTGGTTCGAGACTGAGAGTAACCAAAATGAGATATTAAATCTAAATATATAAAACTCAAAGGTGACTGACTGATAGTGATCTATTAACGCACATCCCAAACCACTAAACGGATTGGGTTAAAATTTGGAATGAAGGTAGATGTTATGACGTAGGCATCCGCTAAGAAAGGATTTTCGGAAATGCCACTTTAAAGGGGTGAAATAGGGGATGCAAGTTTTACTTCTTAATGCGAGCGAAGCCGCGAGCACCCACTAGTGAATTATAAAAGTATAAGGAATCTAATAACCCTGTATAAATTCTCTTACGTCAACATTAAAATCAATCAGTTCTCTTATCTCAATGATGATAATACAATCTGACTTTGGGAACTCTTGTGTCACATTTTATTGATGTATTATATCGAATGTTATATTATTTACCAACGTTACAACGTGACCTGTCAAATGATAGATGATTTATTTATATTTTTTCGATACAAATAAACCAACTAACAAAATAACTTTCGATTTTATTTCGATTTTATTCAGCAATTGATAACTACTACCTGACGTGACATTGACTTCACATATGACATTCACTGTTGATTCATTTGAAGAGTTGACAATGCAATTCTTCGTATTGATGATGGTGCGTTTTGACATAAGCGCGAAGCGCCCGGAACTGTGCTAGCGAAGGCAAAGGTCGACGTGGTCAGTACTCGGATGGGTAACCAAAAAGTGGCATTCCATTTTGGGCGCTTCCGTGGGTCGGATGACACGTTAAATTGTAGGTCTCGGCTGTTTGTCTAGTGCGGCAATCGTAAAGCCATTTCAGAGGCCCTTACGGCGGCTTGATAAAACTCTCGACACCAGAGTTGGCCACTCTCATTCGATAGGAAGAAGAGACGAATAATATTTATTATTTAAACACCAATAACTAAAATAAAACACAAATTGTAACATAATAAGTAGAGATATACATATTACGCCACTGATTTCTGTCACGGCCACCTAGATAAAAGATAAACCACAAAACTGTTAGATATTATCGAAAAGAAACAGTTTCTGATTATTTTTGTTTTTATCACAAAAATATTATCTGTTGACGATATGAGTAAAGCAATGATGTTTTTTTTAATACAGGCAAGAATCGAACCAGTTGTCATTATAGCCAAATCAATCTATTAACAATGAATAACAGAACTTGGCATTAGATAGTTACCTATTATATGGAATGGAATACTATATGGAACTTTATATTGAATTTTTTATTAGGTTTTAGCCTATACAGGGCTACTGGTTAAGTCGACCTATTCCCGTTAATGGCGTGTAGTTTACATTGTTTCTGACTGATTAGTCCATGAAACACCCTATCCTAAATCTAACTGTTTACGAGATATTTTTTTTTGTTTTTACAAAAAATACCAGATTTCCGGCTATCGGCTTAGATATTTTGAAATTTCATCGTCCTATTATTATTATTATGGATTTTTTTATGTACGATAAGACGCTTTATAATCAATATTGTACATAACATAGTTGTGGACATTTAAAACATGGAAGAATTACACTGTTAACTACACGCCATTAACGGGAATAGGTCGACTTAACCAGTAACCCGTATATAGGTACGTTTTTACATTTACCAATAACGCTATTTGTATTTGAGTCTTATTTCATTTATTCCTTAAAAAGAAAAAATATAACCAAGTAGTGGTATACGTTGCATTTGTAAAGGTGTTACGCAATAGGAATTTAACATTAATAAAGATTGATTGAAAATAGTTTCGACGTACCTATTAAACGCTTTTGTTATTTCCTGACTTTTTTGTTGTTTTTTGTTGACGTATGTTGTACTTGTGGTTTGTATAATGAGTTAGTTCTCTAGCCATTAAATCTATATATATAAAACTCAAAGGTGACTGACTGACTGATATAGTGATCTATCAACGCACAGCCCAAACCACTGGACGGAATGGGCTGAAATTTGGAATGAAGGTAGATTTTAAGATGTAGGCATCCGCTAAGAAAGGATTTTTGGAAATGCCACTTTAAAAGGGGTGAAATAGGGGATGCAAGTTTTACTTCTTAATGCGAGCGAAGCCGCGAGCACCCACTAGTTAGATATATAAGGTAATTGCATACATCATTAGTGAATGGAAACGAAGGTCGTGTGAGGATCAAATGGAATAAAAATGGTTCAACAGACAAAAAACGAAACACTTACTTAAGTAGGTAATTAAAACCTGCTTGCCTAAATTAATTTATGCTAAAAAAGAGATAGCTATAAAAGTTCTTATTTCCATTAATTTATGCAATACTTAAAAAAAATTTGTTTGCAGTAGGTAGGTAGGTATAAGTAATTATCAACATTTTTGCCGCGTTTCTGTGAATTATAACTGAACCCATTTGAGATTTTATATGCGTGTTTTATTTTGGAAAAAATTATACTTGGAAACTAGAATAAACTGTTTCATAGGTATGAGAAAAAAATCAACCTAACTATTCAAAAGACCGAAATCATTTTGAGTACATGGCAAATCTTTCGAAATTACGAATACGGCTAACCCCGAAATTCGAATAAGTTTACGATATTTCGATAGTCGAAAACCGTTATGAGCCTACCGTCTTTACTTAATTATAAATACTAATCAAAGTGTGTATATAATTTTCAGACAATGTCCTCAAATATAAGTGACAAAAATACTCTTAAGAATCATCATTATTCAACTAGCTAGAGTTAGTTAGATACTTATACATAGATATGTAAGGAATGGGAACACAGCCGTGGGGCGATCGAGTTTTTCTCGCTTTCTACCTTCACGTTACTTTGTTGTGTGATTAGGATCTACGCAACTGAACTAGTTTCAATAATTACTGCTCCATCTAGACGGGATTTTAAACCGAAATATCCATTTGAATTTATTAACCTTTATAAAATTGTTTGAAAAATGTTCTTTAAATCAATGATAAAAAGTCCAAGATTGTAATTACGAAAAACATAAAATTGGTTGAAAAATGAACTCTATATCAAAGGCAAAATAACCAGGTTTGCGATCGCGAAAATTATTATTATTTTTTTATTAACCTTGATAAAATTGGTTGAAAAATGAACTTTAAATCAATGACAAAAGGTTCGTTAGTATTTAACAAAAAGTTAGTGTCTTATCGAAAGTAACAAAAACTTTAAAAAAAACTTCGTTAAATTGGACCTTATCTTCCTGTCTATAAGGTACATGTTTGTAAAAAATACTGTTTAGGTTTAGACCTTTAGTTTGTTGGTTAGTAAATATATCAGTCAGACATTTAGCTTCTCGCTTTCGATGACAATGGTTGATTCACAAGTTTCACAATAATACAGTTATTCGAGCCCAGTTATTCAGGATTCAGGTATTAGTCATCAGCCCACTGAACTTCTTTGTTTAGTTATTAATTGCATTTTTAGTGACACTGCCGTATTATTCATGCTATTTCTGGATAAAAACTAAAATCCAATCTAATACTTATTTATTTCTTAATTGAATGGTTCTGTTGTTTATAAATAGGTAGGGTATGTGAAGCTGGAAAGGAAAAATCATACATATTTCACAATCTTCCGCATTTATAATACCTACGACTGTCATTTTGTTTCGAAAAGTAGGTAGGTATACATTTCGTCGCAACGCTCGTTTCGACAGTTGATAAAATAAATCAATCAAAATTGTTGCAAGTAATAAAATAGTTCTTCAACTTCTTTATTACGGTTACGGGATCTCGAGGGTTAGCGGTCTTTGAACCCGCCAGAGGTTTGTTTAATGACAAAGCCGCCTGACAGCTGTCGCTGCAAGGGCGGCCAGGCCAACCATAATGGCAGGAACGAGCCAGGTAACTTGTGTGTTCGTCTGTAAAACATCTGATGGAGCGTGTATTTTACCTGTACAACGACATTGAATCGAGGTCTCGATTTCCGACAGATTTTAGTTTCCTTTTACTGGCATGCTTGCCTGTTGGATAACAAAGAAAAAAGTTGTTCTTGTCTCATAAACTTGAATGTGTAACTCACCGATATGCGCGAGGTCGATGATGGGTATCTCGCAGCGCGACAACAGAGTCTCCTCACGTTTGGCCTCCATAGCGACTGCGCCGACTGCTTCCGTGCCTCCGCTGCGACTGTAGTAGGTTCCGACCGCTCGACGCGCTCGCTCACTCGCTACTCCGACTCGTTATCAATTTATCACAATAATTAACAATTAGCGATCGCGACTCGTACGATAATTTAGCTATGGAAACGGCAGATAAGGCACTGACACGCAACGTTAAAGTTTATTGAAGTTGTGAATGGTCTTTTGATTGTTTCTTGTGTAGAAGCGTTCCGAACTCATCTGTATGACCTTATAATTCCTGGAGGCTCCCGGCGGACTCGCGTAGCAATATGCTATACTGGCTTGACACATTAAAGACTGCTTTCCGTGTCTGGGTAAGCTAACGTGGGGACCGTGCGGCGTCAGGCGCCCCGTAAAAAAACCAAGCAGCGTGTTGCAAACTTTTCACTGGTCCGTGTCACACTCACAGTCAAAGAGCGATACGAAAACGGATGGCAGAAACGGCTCTCACTTGTATATCATCGCGCACACTTTCGTAATCGGGTGTTGAAACTTTTTGGGCACGAGGCGGTGGCGGCAGATACGACACGCGTGGCCGAGACGGGCGTGAAATGGTGAGTTGACTGACGTGACTCAGACTGGCGATTGGCGAAGCAAGCGAAGTAGCACTCGCTCGCGATTGAATTCGTTGCTAACTTCACTCTACACTCGCGCTGACGCATAACCTCACTTGAGTCTCGCGACAGACTAGTGTGGAGCCACGAATAGCGCCGAACGCGCCCGACTTCAGCCGAGCGCATCGAGTTGACTCCGCAATGGTTGATGCGAGCGATACGGCGGAGCTGTCAAAATTGATGTTAATTGTTTAAAATAAAGATTAAATGAATTGATTATGAATGTTAATAAAATAATGAATAACTCGTTAACAATTATTATTTGTTCTTTTGACAAATAGTTTATTATTTTATTGAAACTAAAAACCACTTGGAATTGATTTTATTGATTTTCAGACGGGTCCGCGCGTTCGATCAAAATCGTTCTCGCGGATCCCGTCGCACTTGCAATTGATTTTAATGATTTGTATCATCGTTTCCACACCACTCTAAGAAATTATTTTTTATTATATTAGTACCATAGGTAGCATACCTTCTCACTAATCTCTGCACACCTGTGATATAGCGTATAGTTATTGTTATCTATTTTCCGAGATCTTGCAAACTGACCTTTTACGAAGTAATCAGTCAATATACTTTGTACTCATTGTAATTTTTTTTATTGTTTGTAAATTTTTATTTATTTATTAATAGTCTGCAAAACAGGCACTAACCTAAAACACACATAATAAGCTTAATGAATAGAAGAAAATAACTAGCACTTAAAGCCCTCTTGATGCAGACCTACCTAACAATTTTAAGATAATTACTTACAGAATAAATACACATATTACATGCTACTTTAAACAATTAAGAAAATAAAAATTACATAAATAAAGAGTACACAATACATATTATTATAACTACGACTATTACATATCTAAGCTTTTAAAAAATAATAATCATAATAAAATAACCAAAACATACAACAAAGAAAAAATTAACAATGATTCTATAATAATAACTCCATTGACACTAGACGACCAAGTACATACTTATACAGATAAAATAATAAATTTATAGCAAAACTACTTTATAATTTTTGTTAGTGACTTTTTGAAGGAAAATAATGACGATTTCAAAAATATATCGATATCGTCTTTAACCTATATGAATTACACATTCTGTAAACCGGTGAATGTCTTAATAGATTTGTCCTGAATTTGGGCAGAACAAATGTATCGCGGTTTATTAAAACGCTTCCGGTTCTCGGAACACGAAGTGACAACTTATTCAATATTTCGGGAAAATCTGTGTAACTTGAAGAGAGTTACAATGTCAGCGATTTCACGGCGCTTGGAGAGCGACATGATCCGATAGTGTTTCAGGCGCGACTTGTACGAACGCAATACCTTACATTTAAAGTCCATAAACTTTATATGATATAAGAAACGTTTTTGAACTGACTCAAGTCAAGTAAACAAGTATTAAACACCTGCGCGCAGGTGTTTAATCTTTTGTGGTGTTTAATCCTCCTTAAAAAGATTTGTGGCTACGAAAAAACCTAATGTTGTTATTCGTATAGTTTCAGAGAGTGGATGTAGGCCTATCAGGGATACGACTATAAAAATACGCGCCAATATTATCTACTTCTTAGAGTGGTGTGGAAACGATAATACAAATCATTAAAATCAATTGCAAGCGCGACGGGATCCGCGAGAACGATTTTGATCGAACGCGCGGACCCGTCCGAAAATCAATAAAATCAATTCCAAGTGGTTTTTAGTTTCAATAAAATAATAAACTATTTGTCAAAAGAACAAATAATAATTGTTAACGAGTTATTCATTATTTTATTAACATTCATAATCAATTCATTTAATCATTGTTTTAAACAATTAACATCAATTTTGACAGCTCCGCCGTATCGCTCGCATCAACCCTTGCGGAGTCAACTCGATGCGCTCGGTTGAAGTCGGGCGCGTTCGGCGCCATTCGTGGCTCCACACTAGTCTGTCGCGAGACTCAAGTCATAACCTCGCGTGCCATTCCATTCACTTCGTTGTGATGTGATCTAACTTGAAACCTAGCGCTCTAAATGTTCAGAATGACGAATAATGAGCGAATCATTCTTAGAACATCTGCATTCTATGAACATACATGTTTAGGTACCTATGTATAGGATTTAAGGTCACATGTACGATCAATATGACATTAGATTCCAACGCCAAAATATTGACCCAATTGACCTCATATCCTGACATTGAGTATTAGACGACATGCATAGGTACCTAATTAAATTTTAAATTGAAATGTATTTTTTGTCCTTTTTAAAACCAAAACGGTCTTGCCATCTGGCTATGATCTGACACGTCAATAAGCTTCCAGAGATAGGTAGACTAATCCGCTAGATGTCACTAATTTCAGCTAAGTAACCTTAGAGAATACATAACTAGTAAGTAATAATTTTATAGGTAAGGCTATCCGTAAGTGTTTGTCTATCTATTATATTTCCACCTATCAGGAGACATGCCATAAGGTTATATTTTGGACCATAGTTCTTTCTACCTATTACTTATTATCTTTCTCTCTACTATTAATGTATAAGCTATCTAAAACACTTCCATTATAGAATGGTTGCTCTGAACCTGAAGTTGTTGTTATTAAGTACTTACCTAGTATTTTTTTACTAAAATAGGTTAGCGCTTGAACATAATTCGCCTGATGGTAAGCAATAGCTAGCTAATAAGGTCTAAGATGGTTCGGGCTAACCCAATAAAACCCGGTTAACTGTCGCTTTAATTTAACCCCTTACTGCATAGGGTTCTCGATTTTCACGAAATTAAGATATAGTATGCCATTGGGGGTGTATAGAATGAACAAAAAATATTAAAAAAATACTACCCCATATTTTTAGATTTTTTTATAAAAAACCTTGGAAGCCAGATATGGCATTGTAAGCAGTTGTCTATAATTATTCGAGTTTTCCAAATATTTCATAAAAATCATGCAATAGTCGAACGATAAAATATATATAATATTCTACAAAGAAAAGGTTCATGTTTTTTTCAATGCTTGCAATACTAACAAACAAAATAACTTTGTAATTAAATTAGGTACATAAATTTATTCATGTATCTTAAAAAAAATCTTGATCCCTTGAACCTTTTTACGTACAAGGAACCCAAACAGAAGGTAGCAAGGCAGGTACGTACTATAATACACACATGAGCAAGATTTCGTGTAAGTAGGTATACATAGGTAATAGGTATAATTTTAATCAGAAGACTTTAGTTAAATTTTTGAAAAAGCGCTTCCTGAATCAATGATCTAGCATTCCGCAACTGCATGGAATGCCATATATACCAATAGATGTTTTTACGGTTATCTGCATGTCAATGCCATATTTGTCTAAGTGATTTTTTCCCAACTGCATACCATGCCATATTTGGTGCCTGACTTCAAAGCATTATTTTGGAAAAGCTATTAGGGTATTCACCAAGTATCGTTCACATAACAACGTATCAATAACCTAATTATAACAGGAACAAAAAAATACAGCCATTTTCAGCATAAAACCACCAGTAAAATAATATTGAAAATGTACAACTCGCCTCACTCGTCAACCATTTGGACCAATTGTCATATTTTTTTTTCTGTAGTGATGGACTCGATTTGACTTATTTAATATGATGTCAGTTACCGGTTTTATCAATTTGGAGCTGCCACACTTAAAAAATAAGTGCCAAATTTAAACTGTGGGCATTTTAATGACAATGCCAGATGTGGCATCATATGCAATAAAGGGTTAAAGCGAAAAATTAAACGTGTAAGCTATGAAGGAAGAATGTACTTGTACATATAATATCATTGCCAGCATCAATGAAGATGTGGTGACAAACCCATAACAGGTAGCATCACTGGATATCTATAGTGTTATTTAGGTACACATAGAAGTTCTTCTGTTTCTTTGTATGACATATTTTTAAGAAGTTTCGTAATTTCTGTCTTTAAGGCATAAGTATTTATTTATTCAAATGACTTTCGAATAAAACTTCCCAGTAGCGAATGAGATTGTATTTATTTATATAAGTTAGTATGTACAGATCACTTGAGGCATCGTTCGAAGTAGTTGACCCCGACGTACCCGCCGCGCATGGCTCTCTGCACGTGTTGTTCAAACAACCACAAACTACTCTAAAGCTTTTGATATTAAGCTAGTGACAAAATTTGGCTATGGAGAAGTAACAAAGATAGACAAGCGCTCTAGTAGTAGTATCAGGTGTAAAGTAAGGGTCACTTTAAGATCAATCATTTATTCTAATTTTTAAAAATGACAATTCTAGCATAGGGGGTACCACAAGGTTCTATCTTAAGACCATTATTCTTTTCAATACATGCAAATGACCTTCGAATAAAACGTCTCAGTAGCGAATGAGATTGTATTTATTTATATAAGTTATGTACAGTTCACTTGAGGCATCGTTCGAAGTAGTTCGCCCCGACGTACCCGCCGCGCATGGCTCGCTGCACGTGTTGTTCAAACAACCGCCGGTTGCTCTGAAGCTCGTCTGCTGCTTCCTTGTTTAGCGGGTCCTCGGGGTTTGGTTCCTAGAAAGGATGAAGTTGAAGTTATTTATGAATCCAATATACAATACAATACAAGTCGTTGAGTCTGGTCGTTTCTATGTATAATAAGTATGATTTATAAAATAAAAGTACGTAAGTATTATATCCATTATCTAGTACCCACGCCACTTAGTGTGGGGCTAGATGGCGCTGTATGCTGTAAAACGTGGTTTAACTATTAGTCCAGAATTTGAAAATACTGAGTCTGTTTTTGTTGATCAAAATTTGTTTCCTTCTGTCAAAATAAACAAATTGTTAAAATGTAACCAATGATAAATCAACGTTCCAATTTGAAGTTGACATTTTGATTAATCCTAGTCTCTAAAATCTCACCCATTTTTTTCAATTATATTTTACTTATCAATTACTTTGTATCTATGGGGAGGCATTCAGAGGTCAGCTGGCAGACGCAATCAATACTAATCTTAGGCAATTGACACAGTCACTCCTTGAATTGTCCATGTCAAAGACCCTTAGGCTGACTTGAAAACTCTGACGCCAGAGCTGGCCACTCTCATGTGTACTTACTTAAATACTTATGTAGGGTTGGCAAATCATATCTCCTGCTTCCTCTAAATATATCCTTGGAGTATATTTGTGTACATACCAGGAACAAATACTGCAGTACATGTACAATAGTTCTCACATTAAAAATGTATCTATCTACACAGGAGGGACATTTACCCTATCTGATACCTAAATATACTTTTGTAGGTAACCTACTGTACAGGGACCTACAGCTTGATAAACTCTCGACACCAGTGTTGGCCACTCTCATTTGTTAAGAAGAAGGGACCTGCGAAGGCCAGTATCGCACCAAGCCAGAGATTGTGGTGTTTCATTTTTTTGTTCACAAATACATTGTTTATCTATTTAACCATGTCAACTACTAGGTAAGTGCTATATTTTTGTTGTTGCAATGTTTTTCTTCTCACCTATTTTATATACTTCAGTTGAAGCTCTCTCACCTGTCTTATCATACTGCAGTTGAAGATTCCTCCCAACTCTCGTCCAGTATACCTTACAGTACATTTTTGGAGTATATTAATGTATGTTCATACATACCAGGAATAGATACTGCAGTCCGTATACAATAGAGTTGACAGTGAGCACGGGTTTCCAGTCCTCCCGCAGGATGTTGAGGCACACATTGCCTTCCAAGTCTATGTTCGGGTGGTACACCGCTGTCTCACATTTTACTTTGGGAGGCTCGTGGGGGTAATTTGGCCCTACCTGGAATTTGAGATAATAACAACAACTTTAAAACTTAGGTTACATATTTGAGCCTTTTGGAGTCGAGATTTAGGGGCCGTGGGGTCCGGGAGCCCATACTATTTTCCAAAACTTCTTGGAGCGCTTGGTTGACGCGATGCATGACCAAAATGCTGGCCTTTGTCTGGCTCAACAAATCAGGATTGCCATCCAGCGTGGTAATGCGGCCAGTATGCTGGGCACGCTGCCCTCTGGTAGTGGGCTGAAGCACTTAGATTATCTTTAGGCTTTTCTAAAGATTTTCTAAGTGCCCCTTTTTTGTAGTAGTTAGAAGTAGTATGTTTAGTTTTTCTTCTCTTGTTTTCATATTTTATTATTGCAAATAAAGTTCTAGTTACTTTAAAACATAAATATCTAACTAAACATTATAGAACTAGATAGTAGATTATAATGTTGCTTAACATCAGAGAAATTGTAGTCAAGTGTGAGCCGAAGTAGTTTAAAAAAAAACCTCAAAGCTGACTGACTGACATATCAACACATAGCCCAAACCACTGGATCAGGCTGAAATTTGGCATGCAGGTAGATGTTAGGACGTAGGCATCCACTTTCCATTTCTGGAAATGGTACTTTTAAAGGGGTGAAATAGGGGATGCAAGTTTTACTTCTTTATGCAACTGAAGCCGTAAACACCCAGTAGTTTAAAATAAAATGCTTTTACTACGGACAACAAAGATTTCCAATTAATTTTTATTTATAGCATTTTTATTTACCTTTAAGAATAATATCATAACTCATACTCATTCACAACTAAAATAGGGAATATTAATTATGGGAAGCAATGGTAACCTTTTTATAGAAAATATGTTCAGAAATAATATAGTATGTAATATTATGTATGTTAGGTTGAAAAATAGAGTAACATGAAGTTATGTTTGTATCATTACCAACATTGACCATGGCTTGTCCGATAACAATCAGCTGTGTACACTTATCTTAGGAATTTGTTCTGGATCAAAACCAGTTTTGAATGTATACTTAGCTTATTTGGGAACACATTCTGTTTTGTGTACCATTATAAATAAATCAATAACTATGGTTTAAGATACTTGATGGTAAAATGGTGATTGATTTTCTCTGCTTTTACACTGCTATAGAGTGATGAACCATTATAATTTTTGGTATGATAATAATGTAGGATCACAGGTTACATATCTTCATAACTTACAAAATAAAATATATTATGATTGCTTTCAATCCCTTATTAACTTTGGTAAAATATGAATCTTAAGTCTTATTTTCTAGTAGTCCATATATAAATAACAAGTCATTAGTGTAGGGCTCAAATAGTTGGGCAAAGCAATGATTTAAATAATTTTAGACTAAAAAGTTTGAAGAGTTAGGAGTTCAGTGGAAGAATCTGAGATCAGAAACTACGATAAAAATGTTGCTAGTTACAGTGAGAGCAGGTTAAACTATCTGCTTAAGAATCAAGCCATAAGAGTTCTAAAAGAGGTTTATTAACACATTTTTCCTTGATATTATTCTAAGATAAGGCGCTTCACATACCTACCAATATCTGTATTAAATTTAGTTGCAATAACCAGCTAGCACTTACGTCAATAATTAGCTCAACAAGTTTAGTAAGTGCGAGCCGGTTATTACAACTAAATTTAATCAAGCCTTACAGGAACTATAGTACAGTGAATATCCGTATTTACTACTTGGGATGGTAGGTTCAGATTGCCTGAAGTGCCATCTATAAAAGCAACTTATTGGTTAGAGGTTGAGCATATCTGTACTAGAATGAGATACAAAAACATGAGGACTCTTTATACTCACTTTAAAACTAAATACAAATCTTCCTCCCCTATAGAAACCTTCATCGGGACATATGATTAATTTGAAATTAAGTAAATCATCTGGATCGGGAAATTCTGTAGAACATGTTTTGGGTAAATTCAATTCATTCAAATCTGTAACAAAACAGTTAATTAGTAAACACTGCGAAATGTATCTTAATCCGAGATTTTTAGCATGTCAGATTTTTGCTAACGACTCTGAGGTAAGAAAATATAGTCTTTATCTACGCATCAGCTAAGAATTATCGACTATTACGGCCTAAATTGCATCTTCATTGTAGTTGAGTACCCTACCTTTTGTGATCCGCAGTTGCGCTGCTGAAGCTTTTTTCTGTGAACCGCCTGCTCGGGCTGAACCTTCCTCATCTTTCTTTTGTTGCTTTAATGAAAACAGTTTGATCATTGTCCTAACTAATCGAATAAATATAAAATAGAAATTATAGCCACGATCCCCAATAAATTGTATTATTTTGTTTGACAGCTCCAATTTCAAGTTCAATGAATCAAAAACAAACCAAAAATGAGATTTAGGTAGCAAGCAGTTTGCATCGTTTGCTTGCTTTCTATTGATAAAAATATATTTCTTTTCTTTTTTGACCAATTACAAGAGCAAATAAAGGATTTAACCAATAAATGAAGATTGTGTCCGTAAAAAAAAAGATATATGTCAAATGTTTTTTTTTTCGATTCATAACGTCTTTTAGCCAGGGATTTAATTATCATTTAATTCTATAAAATCTTAGTTTTTGGTGGAATCTTTGCAGTCATCTTACTGATTTTGAAAAATAAATTGATGTAATATTATTGTTATTACAGTTTGGATAGTCATAAAACAATAATTTTTAAAAGAAATACTTTTTTTTTGTGCAACACTAGATTTCTGCCCGTTTGTTTTTTCAGTTTTGAGTTTTGTCTCCTCTATGGTTTTCTAAGTGCAATATCTGCATCTGCGTTTGCGTGTCTTGTTTTTGTTAAAATATTGCTATACAAATATCATAAACACGGGCAATTCGTGTTTTAATACCATTCAAAATAATGTGGTCGCCATAAAGTGTTTCATTCTGTAATAACTTGCCTAATATTTTAGTCAAGATGGCAAGCGAAGATGTGATTGAGCTCGGGTCTTCCGACGAAGATACAGCGGAGCCGGCAGCTAAAAAGGTATTTCTAGGTTTAATATAAAAGCTTTATGTAATATAATAATAAATTGAGTGGTTTTAGTCATTTATGTTTTATTATTTTACAGAGAAAACCACCTATGGTCCATATTCCAAACAATGTGACTCTCGGTTCTGAAATGACTATCCAACACAAGAGGAAAGTAAAACCTGTGATAAATCCAGCTTCTATTATGAAGGGTTCATCCGTGACTATTACTAAAGTTTCAAGTAATAGCCTGTTGAAAGCGAACCCAGTGAGAAGTATCACAAAAGTTAACGGGAATGCTTCTAAAGGCCAGGCCTCTCCGAGACCAGCAATGAAACGAAATCTAAATATACCTATCATTACACGTAAGAGTCCAGTGATGCCCACGGCGATAAACAGTGTCCCAGCTCATTTAAAAATAAATCCGGCCTCTGTAAAAAAGATTACTAAAATTCATCCCAAGTTAGTTCAACATAGAGTTGAAATGTCGAAGCCACAGATTGTTGTCGGCAAGTCAGTCAGTAGGCCCATGACTGTGGGAAATGTACAAACAAGTACAATTAAAAAAAAGCCTGAGCTCAATAAACTTCCCCCTGACCTTATTGTTACTCCAACATCATCATCATCTGCCAAGAAAAGTAATATAAACAATGCAAAAAAACCTCAAATACAACCTAATGTTTACAAAAATCCAAACACACCAATGAAAGTAGTGACTATGTCTAAATTTGGGCTACTTCAGGTAAAATCTAGTACTATCAACTTACAAAATGCTAGTGAAGTGCCTACATTTGATCTGGATGATGATGAGCCACCAGCGCCACCAGCTGGCCCGCAGTGGTATCTGAGGCCTGAAGAACAGGGCCGAGATCCTTTGGGAGAAGACACAAATACAGAAACAGAACCTTCTAATTTGGAAACAGAAGAAACAATAGAACAATCTGAACAAAACTCCACTAAAGACTCTCAGACTATGCCTGAATCTTCTACATTAGAAAAGCAAAACAATAAAGAGCCAGACAAGTCAACCTACATTGAAATAACCATTGAGGATAGTCCAATAAAGCCAGCACCTAATAAAAAAGGTTTTCAAGTTGGTGCTGAATTACCTATAACCATTGATGACAGTCCTGTCAGAAGAAAAAAGAAAAGAACTCAAAATAGAAACAGTGATGAAGAAGAAGAATCTGCAAAAGATTCTAGCAGTAAAAAGAAGTTAGATTATCCAATCACTGATGTACAAGAGGTTGAAATTGAATTTGAACCAATAAACAATACTGAATCTACAAACAAAGATAAAGATGATGTCAATAGCCAAGAAGTTTCTGAAAATAATGATAAAAAGTCTTCACCAAATAAAAACATTGATAATGGTGATAAAAATGATTCTATTTCTATAAAGAGTGACAAAAGTAGTACACCTGACAAGTCTTTGAAAGCAAAAGATAATGAAAAAAGTAAAACTGATACCGACAAGGTGAAATCACCAAAGAAAGTTAGTCAGACTAGAGAAGAAAAATATATTACAACTGAGAAGGCTACAGTATCAACTTCAGACAAGACTAAAGATAGAAAGAAATCTGTTGTTGAATGCATAGACATAGTAGAAATAGAGGAATCTCCAATTAAACTCGATGAAGAAGTAGCAAAAACAACTCCAAAGAAGAATAACACATCAAAACTAACTCACAAAATTTCAAAACCGGTAGAAATCATAGAGCTAGATGACAATGAGTTGAGTGAATTCAACTCTGTGTACCAAAGCTTTATAAAACTGTGTCTGCAATTAGAAAATTCAGACGACATGAGGAAGATTGTTGAGAAAAAACTCAAACGATACTACAGAGAAGTTCCGAAGGACTATACAGAGTCTGATGTGTTTATAGATATGGTGGGAAGCAAGATAACGGCAATGAAAGCCATACCGGGGAAAATGTACAGTTATATCAAGGACATTGTTGATGAGTTGAATGTGCAACGGAAGATGGCTAAACAACAACCTGTCAAGAAGAATGAAGGTATATTATCTTGTTTTATTTGTAACTAGCTTTAGCCCGAGGCTTTGCATGCGTTATTATATGCGTGTACCATACAAAATAAAGTAAAGTATAGTAAATCACAAAAACTAAGATGATGCAAAGGGAAGATTTCTACATCAAATTCTCTTAAACAGATATTGCGTCCAGAAAACTTATAACATAACTGATTTGTATAAGAGCACAGATCTATCATTGTGTAGTTTTCTAAAATATCTGTTAGTATAAAAGCATTTTTTTTTTTATAAAACTAGGTTTGGTGGAGAAGGCACTGTGCAATTTAATATTTTAAAAAACACTCACACACACACACACACACACGCTATTCATACTTACTGTAGTATAAAAAAACTTACCTGATTTCAGAGCAAGAGAAGTTCCTCTACGGAGAAGAGAGTGAGTTTGACCCGAAACGGCAGAGACAGATCCGTAAACTGGAGAAGACATTGAAGAAACTGCATCGAGCCATTCTGAAGTTGGACGAGCAGGAGGTGGACTTTGAAGATGAAGACGACTCTGTGTATTTGCTGACTGAGAGGTATGTGTCTGTTTTATTTGTTTTTTTTTTTTAACACAGGATAGGCTCAGTATGTTAATTAAACGGTTTTCACTCACGTGTAATTCGCGTATGCTGTTTACGCGTTTCGGATGTAATGACATCTATCTTGAGAACCCGTCAGAAACCATTTAGTTAACATATTGATAAAATGTCTCACGAAAGTTTTAATATTAAAACAGGATAGGCTTACGTAAGTCTACAGCCTGTCTGATGTTAAGCACCATTGTTGTCTATGATGTTGCACACTTACCTAGAAGAAATCTATTTGACTGGCCTGTTAGCTTAGTTGGCAGTGGCTCTGCCTTCTAATCTAGGGGTGCGGGTTCTATTCCCGCATAACACAATCAATAATGAATACTAAAATTTGTATTTACTTGTGTTGAGTCTGGTCGTTTTTATGCATAATAAGTATGTATTTACAAAAGACAAGTATGTAATGTATTATTATCTGCTATCTAGTACCCATGATACAAGCGTAAGCTTAGTATGGGGCTAGATGGCGCTGTGTGATATGTCCTGAAATATTTATTTATTTATTTAATAGGCCTATGTTTGACTACAGTCTGCTTGATGTTAAGCACCACTGTAGTCTAAGATGTTGCATGCTTGCCTAGAAGAAACTTATTTATTACTCTGGATTTGAAGATCCCTGGGTTATAATTATCTGAAAGCAGGGCTCGAGGTAGAGAGTATGCTTTATACAAGTTTACTGGATATGCTTGGCTTTTTAAGGGCAGCTTTATAGTACATCAAACATCTTTTGATGTACCACTTTTGGGAATTGAATTATAATTGAATTAAATTTTTGAGCAAGTTCTCTGTTGTTGAGAAATCAATGTGACTTAACTTGGAGGAAAACTATCTATATCTATGCATATAATAAAGCTGAAGAGGGTCAAAAATCTGTACATAGAAAATACTAGCTGTGCTCGCGACTTCGTCCGCGTGGAACGTTTATTTTGGGCATAATATTTATTTTGAAAACAACCTCTTCAGCTTTATAGCTGCTGTTACCCACGACTTGAACCGTTTTCCCAGCGCACGCAACGGAAGCCCTCAAAGATGAATAATTTTCCCCGTTTTTTCCACATTTTCCATTGTTTCTTCGCTCCTATTAGTTGCAGCGTGATGTTATATAGCGTAAAGCCTTCCTCGATAAATGGTCTTGAAAAAATCTTTTTGTGTTGAATACAATGGCATAATATTTATTTTGAAAACAACCTCTTCAGCTTTATAGCAGCTGTTACCCACGACTTGAACCGTTTTCCCAGCGCACGCAACGGAAGCCCTCAAAGATGAATAATTTTCCCCGTTTTTTCCACATTTTCCATTGTTTCTTCGCTCCTATTAGTTGCAGCGTGATGTTATATAGCGTAAAGCCTTCCTCGATAAATGGTCTTGAAAAAATCTTTTTGTGTTGAATACAACACAAAAAGATTTTTTCAATTCGCACCAGTAGTTCCTGAGATTAGCGCGTTCAAACAAACAAACAAACAAACTCTTCAGCTTTATAATATTATATTGTAATATTATATTAGTATAGATTAGAAAAAAAATGTTGGGTACGCTTTAAATCGAAAATAAAACACGTTTCAGATATTTTCTCTATTTATCTGTGTCTCTGTTAGTCTGTTTATTTATGTGCTCATCACGCAATAACGGCTGAACGGATCATCATGATTTTTAGTATGTTAGTAGTATGAGGTCTTAGGAGTGTCACAGGCTACTTTTTACCCTGACATAATACGAGCGAAGCCCCGGGCGGCCACTAGTAAATAATAGATGTTTCATACGACATATGTTTACGTTGCAGGTACAAAGAGCGCGCAGTCCGCGTGCACGCCAAGCTGTGCCAGCTCACCAACACCAAGATGCCGTCCGAGGCGCGCCTCATTATCGACGCACGACCTGGACAACATAAAGGTATCTACAAGTCTAAAGCCTTTCACACACAGCAAGTTAAAAACAAGATTTCAACCAGAATTGCATTTGTATCTCACTTCAATTACAATTTGTGAGGGCAGTCGATTAGTTACACTCACACAGTCATGCTCGCAATATGCGAGATACTTTCATTTGTATCTCACTTCAATTTCAATTTGTGAGGGCAGTCGATTAGTTACACTCACACAGTCATGCTCGCAATATGCGAGATACTTTCATTTGTATCTCACTTCAATTTCAATTTGTGAGGGCAGTCGATTAGTTACACTCACACAGTCATGCTCGCAATATGCGAGATACTTTCATTCTTTTTCTTTTCAAGCAAATTACCTACACCCACTAACGAGTTCGAGATCTTAAGTGATGTATTTGATATCGGTCGAAACTTTGATACATTATATTCTCTTCGGCGGTATGCGCATAGACCACCATAGTCTGTTCTACCTCTAAGCCAAATTTTATACAAATTGGTTTGCCCGTTTGAGCGCAATGTTTCTCCTTAATAATATTAATGAAGTTTTCATGTATTTTTATCTTTCAAGGACCAGCCAAGCGACTTGAGAAATGGATAAACAGGAAAGTTCCAATCGGCACCCCGCTGCCATTCCCTGACTTCCACGACGTGCTGAGATGTGTCCGAGAGGCCAACAGAGAGGACGAGATTGGATGGAACGAGGCGGACGTTATGGAAGAAGGTAGGGCTTTAGACAACCATACTAAAAGAGAGATGTTGTCTTCAAATAAGACAAGAATTTACCTTATTTGACCTTAGATATAACTTAATCATCATCACAAATTTAAGGGTGGAGGCGCCATTCTTCCTGATCTTCTGCCAATTTCTTGACCTCTTTATACGACATGACACCCGCCTTTTCTTTTACTTGGTCCATCTTAATGTGACACCCTAATTTAAAGCTTAAGTATAAAATATAGATAAATCATATTCTAATGTTATTAAATTGTAATAAAATTACGGGTTTTTTTAGTATGGAGCTAGAGGGCGATGTCCCCGAATATTTATTTATTTATTTATAACGTAGTATAGGTTCAGGCTCACATTTGGCTACTGTCCTAGATGTTGTGCATTGCTGCAGCCGCAGGTATAGCACACTTTTCTATACCTATACTCTATATACTTGTAGTTTTGAAGATCCCCTAGACAGTGGAAGACATTGTATTTGTATTATTTAGTTGTAATAACCGTAATCAAATTAGCTCGACAAGTTTCGGAAAACTGAGGTTTCCATCATCAGGTGGACGAGTCATCAAGCGCGTCCCGGTTGGCCGCCTCGTCCAGGCTCAATTATTGAGCTAATTTTCGTCATAATTGTTGACGTAAGTGCTAGCCGGTTATTACAACTAAATTTAATCATGCCTCACGGGATCTTTGCATATTTCATTGTATTTATGTATTTCAGCGGATAGATTTGGATGACATACCTATGTAGGTGAGGATAGGTACACATTGCACAAATCATATATTGCCAACTAATCATTGATGTAAAAGACATTAAGAAATGGACAAAGCTAAGCTACCCGCATCTAAAAGAAGCTGCATGGGATCGCAAGAAGTTTTGCCAATCGACTTCCGAACTACAATATGAAGATGGCACCCGATGATGATGATCATTCATGTATTACAAATTGTCATTTCAGCCCGAGATCTCTTCGTCCGTTGCGGCAGGAAGCTGCAGCGGCGCCGGCAGGAGAACGAGTGGCGCCTGGCCGCGTCACGAGTGCCGCCCGACTCCACCGACCCGGTGGAGGAGGACTGCGAGCTGAAGAGGAAACTGGAGGAGAACAGGAGGCTGGCCAGCACGAAGGAGACCGAGGTGTTTAACAAGTGAGTATCGTCGAACAAGCAGGAAGTCAGCGGGGCGTCACCGCTTCATGGTGGAAGTTCCAAAGACTCGCACGAAGCGCTTTGCTTCTACCTTCATAGTAAGGACAGCGAGACTGTGGAACTCTCTACCTGGAGACCTGTTCCCAGAAAATTATAAACCAGGGGTCTTCAAATCTAGAGTAAATAGGTTTCTTCTAGGCAAGCGTGCTACATCTTAGAATATAGTGGTGCTTAACATCAGGCAGGCTATAGTAAAACGTAAGCCTATTTCGTGTTAAAAAAAAAACTTTCTATTGGGTCAGTGAGCGGGGGAGCGTGGGTTCAATCCCCAGCCGGGTACGTTATTTTTGAATTTTTATTTCGAATTCTTTGGCGATCGTAATTCGTAGTATCCCTTAGCAAGAAAGCGGTTTTTAATCATCGCGTCGTCTAATGTTCATTTTTATCTATGCCAATAAGAAAACTAGTTTGTTAAAGGATTTTATACAACGTTAGATGTTGAGCATAACTATAAGTACTACGTCATTAAGAACAACAATGTGCATGTAATAAAAATTCTTAATGTTTATTCCAGGTATGCCGACAGACAGAAGCAGCTGAAATTAGAAGCCGAAGAGATAGGAGACAAGGAAGCGGAAGAATCTCCCGTGGAAAGTGACGACGAAATTGAAGAAGTCATTGAAGAACCTGATACTGAAACTGATAGACAAAAACGAAAAGATAGAATAAAGAAATTACTCCAAAATCCTAAAGAGGGTGAAGACAAAGCTGCTGATGAAAAGAAAAGAAAAAACAAATCACCAGAATGTGACAAAGTTGAGGAAGATTCTCCAAAAGATTCGACTAAAGCTAAAAGATCAGGTGATGAAGATAAATCAGATGATAAAAATGAAGGAGAATCTTCTAAAAGTAAAACAAAATCTGACGAAACAAATGATGAAGAGGATGATGTTAAATCCGATCGTGAAAACAATCTCTTAGAAAGGCGATATTCCGTATCAAATAACAGTTCATCGGATTCTGAATCACCAGTAGCAATAGATACATCGAGTAGCGACGAAATGGAATCTAAGAAACCAGCTAGCGATGTGATCAGTATTGAAAATTCGAGTTTATCTGAATCGGAAGAAAAGAAAGATGAAGGCGAAGATGAAAAAGATGACGATATGAACAGTGGCTTAGAGCAGATTAATGAAGAAGAAGACACAAGCAAAAATGCAGATGAAGTAATTGATAACATAAATAATGCATCCGAAACCCCGATGGATACAACTATGGAGATTGATTCGGTTGACAAAGAAGAACAAGAGAAAACTAACAACAAAGTATCAGAAGACTGTAACGGTCTATCAGAAGAAGTACTATTAGCTTCTACTGACGACGAAGAAGAAGAAGAAACGGACAAAACCAACCTTGAACCTGATACATGTATCAATTTGAGAGATGATAACATTTCAATCGGTGAAACTATGATAGTAGAAAATATAGAAATTGATGGTTCAGATGATTCGAAAGAGGGTAAATCTGATAGAAATACAGATAGTAGCTCTGTGGAAGGAATGGAGATTGGGCCTTCAGAGACAGTTTCTAAAGAATGCGGACTTGAAACCGTGACTGAAGAAGTAGTGTCTCTAGATACTGAAACACAGGACATATTGGAAACTACCCAAACGGATAAAGAACAAATTTCTACAGAAACGGCCAATATTGAATCTAGTGAATGTGTTAAAAATGTAACTAATGATACAGATAATACTGATGACCAAACAAAAGACACGGATAATGTGGATGAAACAATTTGCTTGAGTTCAGTAGAAAGTGTTGATAGTGGAAATATGAATGAAATAAATGATATACATGAGTTGATGGATGATAGTCAAGATAAAGATGATAAAATACCTAATAAGAGTTCTGGTGACAATATAAATGATGAAGTTGATAAGAATTTAGACGATAGAAACGAATGTATTCAAACAGAAAAAAATCTCAAAGATACAAATGATGCTGATAAAGAAAATCCTGAAAATTCGAAACTAGACAAAGAAAACATAAACGAGGTACTCGCAGAAAAAGAAGATGCCACAGATACAGAGAATCTAAAAGAAAATATCGGTGATGATTTAGTTTCAGAGACCAAAGAAAATAACAATTCTGTAACAAGTGAAGCAATGGAAGTCGATTCACAAGAATCTTTATAAATATATTGTTCATATATTTAGTATCTATGTGCCTAAAAGATTCTTGATTTGGTAAAATCTTGCCAATTTCAGACTGATTTTTCATCATATAATCATCATCACAAAACATTCGGTATGCATTTAATTAATTAATAAATATTAAATATTCCGTGACTTGCAAACAGCGCCATCTTACCACACACTAAGAAAAACTGTATTTTTTATTGTATTTTTATTATTGTATCTCATAAAAGTATATTTTCTATTGTATCTTTAACTTCTGTAGCAGATTCCAATCAATATTAAATAAACAGTAAAAGATTATGTTATCATTTATTACAATGAATGTTTCGTCCCAAATTCTACTTTCTACGCGATCGGAATTTTGTTGATTTTAGGATTAAATGCTTACAATAGAGGAACAATATTATAGACCTAAGATTTGTTAAAAATGTATTTCTAAAATGATGTCCCAGGGATAAAGCTTGAACAGAAATGGGAAATAAACAGGACTGTTTAGTTTAGGATAAAACATGTAAATATTAGATTATTACCTACTTATAAATTACAATATAGAGATATATATAAAGTAGTTATTAATATAAATATGCGTAGATTTTGTTTTTTATATTTTGTATGCAGCTGCGTTGATTCCGCATGTCATCTTTTTCTCTTGAATTATTTTGTTCTGCATGGTGTTTCACAAATTCGGTACGTTTCCGCTCGGAAACGAAACGCCAATGAGAGACATCAAAACTGACTTATTTTAACCAATAACAATCATCCACCAATCATAGAAGTGACAAGGAGTTCTACGATTGGCGTTTCGTTTCCGATTGGAAACGTTCCCAATTTGTGAAAGTGATAAAATAATTCTTAGCCCAATTTTTTTTAAAATGTAACCCAAGGATGATTACTGAGATTGCTACAGAAAACTAACAAGTTATTTTGTCTTTGTTTTATGTTCCTTATAAGAAAGGGATGGAGCGCTAGACTAGGTCTGTTTTGTAAATAAATAAGTAAAACAAGTTGATTTAAATAATAAATACGGGCGTAATCCGTTGATGTGAAAACTCGTTTTTGGCTTTACTCGTAAGTCTCGTAACTAACGCATATCTTTTTAAGGATTTTATAGATTCAATACATTGAACAACTTTGATTTTATAATTTTTGGATGTAGGTACCTATTTGATGAAAAATAAAATCAGTTGTTCCATACAAAGTTTATCACCCTTTGACTAAATGTATTGTAATAAGAAGCGTTTTTTTACGATCCGATAAAAAAATGAGTTATGGCTGTGATTTTCAACCAGTACGGTGAAATTGGTGTGATTTTGGGATACGTACCCATGTGTTACGAAAGCGGGACCAGGGATAGGAAAGAGACACAGTAATTAATTTTCCACCACGTCGCTCACCATTAATTCATTCAATGAAATTATTTCACACACAAACTAAATGCCGCCAAAACTCTTCATTGTCCTAAAAACTAACAGTCACTATTTTATATCTATCTATCGGATTATATGTCAATAGAAACGACCCTTAAAAGTTTATGCATTAGTGATTAGTAAGCCTGTATTGTTAATAAATTTGAGAAGATAAACAAGCCGTTTTTTCCTAAATTAAAATGTATTCCCTACGTATGTATGTATGTAGTATAATGAAGTAGGCATGCATCTAATTATAATTTTGTAAAATTGACTCAACTTTTTTATTTTCATGTTTTTCAACCTAAGCCAATGTACCTAACTTTGATTATGTAGGTACCTACTTGTCATAATCAAATGTACCTAAATAGAAAATTCAGTACTTAAATTGAAATTGTTCTTATCTAATGAGAGTGGCCAACTGTGGTGTCGAGAGTCCATCTAGCCGCCCTAAGGGCCTATGACATGGCTTAACCTACTGTCGTACTATGACAAACAAATAGCAAGATAGTTTTTTTATAATGATGACAATACGAAGGCCAATATTTTTTTTACAGTTTCTAATTCGTATCCTATCCAATCGTAATTTTTGTTAATAAAACTGCAAGCTTTATAAGTCGTCACAAAGTTTATTTACAATATTTACAGAGGTTCACTTAAGTACAAAATGCAGTCTATCCTTATTTAAAAAATAAATAACTCCTAAATAAGTGTTTTGTTTACAAATACAGAGTTATTCAGAAAGCGCCTTGTCGAGGGGTGGTTTTAGCAATTAAATTCAAATTAATTACATATTTTTAATGCATACTTTTCGGCGTATAATACTTCCCTTATAACACTGCATTCATAAGACAAATCATTAAAAAGTTGAGGCAAAAACACAATGATAATAACAAAAATGGATATCCAATGTTGATCAAATTGTCAGCATCTTTTTATAATTTTTGTTAAAATCACCAGTAACTTTTACATCATCAACATATTTGCCAATAATCATTACCAAATTGATCAATTCCTGACAAGTTAGTTGATCTAGATCAACAATTTTGTCCAAATCACCAACAACCTTGTCGAAAAGCATCACCAAATTGACCAACTTCTGACAAATAGGTTGATAGAGTTGTCAATCACGTGAAGTTGACAGGTCCCATGGTGTGAAATCACTGATGGGAAATCTGTCCATTCGAGATGTTTCTATCACCATGATTTATTTGGTAAAGAGCTGGGAAATTATCAACAATTTTGTCCAAAATCATCAACAAATTGGTCAAAACCATAACATTTTTGACAAAAAATATCAACAACTTTGTCAAAATTATCAAAAGTTTTGTCAAAACTATCGACAAATCTGACAAATAAGTTGATAGAGTTGTCAATCACGTGAAGCAGACAGGTCCCATGGTGAATGTGAAGTGATGGTCTCCATCCGCGAAGGTCAGAGGTTGGAAGTCACTGATGGGCAGTCTGTCTGTTCTAGACGTTTTTATCTCCATTACTATTTCGCCGGAACCGTCCTGTAACATGAAAAATGGTCTTCTTATCTTATGAGAGTGGCTAACTGTGGTGTCGAGAGTTAACCAAGCTCTAACGGCCTCTGACATGGCTTAACGACTGCCGTACTATGGACAAACCGGTTTCTTCTAGGCAAGCGCGCTAGATCGTAGATTATAACGTTGCTTAACATCAGGCAAGTTGTAGTCAAGAGTGAGCCTATCTCATGTAAAAAAAAACAGCCGGGACCTACAATGTTAGGAAAAATGGTAGGTACCTATTTTAGTGTTTATGAACTCTGCGTTTATCTGTATTAGGTTGAGAGCATTTTACAGAAAACTGTTTTCAAATACGTGGAAGTTATCAATTCTACTTGTAGGTAGGTGTTATTGTTAGAATTGGATATTGTTTTAATATTATGACTAGGTACCTAAGCTCTAACTCGTGGACAAAATTTCGTGAGTAGGTTTGTAGGTACATCTGGAAACTATGACTTTTTGTAACAGAAGTTTCAACAGTTCAAGTCGACTGATGAAAAATTCAAGTTTCTTCCAACTCGGTTTAGTATTTCGCTTTTGAGACAAAGTAAAAATAAGCGCAAAGATAATTAATTCAGTTTAATGTTTCCAATTCTCCTCTTATTTGATTACCACAGCAGGATATAGATAGAGCTGTACTATACCTTGCATTCATCCTTCAATATCTGTGGTTCTCTAAACTCGGCCGCGTTGTATCCAAACAGCTTGATGTGGCTCACACGCGTCGGCTCTACTGGGATGTCGGATCTATAAACAAACATACTACAATTATTATGAGTATAAAATATAAGTATTTGTAAAAGCGGCCAACTCTAGTGACATACTTTTTAAACTGCTCTAGGAGCTTCTGACATGGCTTAGCGACGATTATAGGTAATCTACCTAATTATTGAGTAAGTAATCATTCTCGTATTTTAATTTGATAGAAACATAATCATCCAAGGGTAGTTAGGTACGGACGTATGATAGTAGACTGTAAATGTTGCTTGTCTTCGAGTAGGTATGTACCCTACCTAAGTATGTTTGTTTTAGATGTACCTAGTGGAAATACATAGTAGCGTGTTATTCTGAGATTTCGCCATCACCTAGTGCCACTTTTAGTTTCGAATTTAGTATAAACAACTACTTACCCAGGTACCTAATATGTATAGCTGTATCTGTAAGTATTATGTTAATACTCGCTATTTAATCAACCGTGGTTTCTGCGACACAGGATTTTCCTAGTGCAGAACCCACAGGGATATCAAAAATGCAGTAGGTTTTCTTAGTATGATAAGTCAAACATGTTATTTCAGTTAATTTTTAAGGTAAATAAATTATTCTTATATCAACTCATAAGTTTAATAGGTCATAAATGTACGAGTATATTATAAGCTTACACTAAAAAAGTAATTTTGAATGAGAGCGACCAACTCTGGTTCCGAGAGTTTTCAAACCGCTCTAACGGTCTTTGTCATGTCTTCACGATGGCAGTAATAGGACATAAGACAAACAGCCGGGATCTACAAATGTAATTCCACTTTCTGGTTACCCATCCAAGCACTGACCTCTGTGGAGTGTTAGTATCAACACAGTGGTACGTGAAGTTCTGCCTGGCGCCGCTCGACAGCAGGCGGAGGAACCGCAGCTGAACGGTGCCGGAGCCGTCGCCTTCGTATGTCAACTGGAATCAAACATAAATATAGTTATCCACAACGTAATACCTGTTCATACACTTCATGGTCAAATAAAAGAAAACGTTCGTCATGTCAAACAAGAAGGTCAAAGATAAGACAGAATACCAAGAGTTATGGCGGCAGCTACACCAAATGGAGCGAAGCTCTAAACTTAAACGAAGCAAAAGAAGGGTCAAAGATTTAAACGCTCTTTGAAAGACATTGCGTTTATCACGTACCTACATGTCATATAGTGATCATCAAGTAGGTACCTGCTGTTTACAATAAACCTTACTAAGTACTATTAACTTAGCTTCAACGCATTTTATATTAACTTCACTTTTATTGGAAAATAAGCCAAAATAATCACGACCGGCAAGATTCAAAACTGCGTATTTCTGCTACCGTCATTTACAAAATTTCTATTGAGAGATTTCATCCAGAAGTGGCCATTTGCCCTAAAAGTAAAATATTATGTGAGGTTGTGATGAGATTGTTTTAAGACCTTCGAAACTGTGGTTGAAGATGAAGGTAGAGTCTGTACTTATACATTGTAACACACATACACAGATACTCACACATACATACACAGCCACACACACCTAAACAAACACAAATCATTGCTGCATTTGATCATCCCTACTGAAGTGGTTCTCTTCTATATTTTGTCCCATTTTTACCACTATACCTACTTCCAATCTAAAAGGAAGGTTGTTATAAGTGTGTACTCACTCTATACCCGTCATCGAAGTGTGAGAACTTGTGTCCCCCTCCGGGTACATTGTACACAGCCGGGTCCCGTTGATCCGGGTACACACAGGTACTGTACCCGGCGCAGTACACTTTGATTGGACGACCGCCAATAGTGCCGCGAGCGTCTATCCAGTAGAAACCTGGCAAGATGGATTAAAGATTAATAGAATTTTGCTCATTAAAAGCTTTTATGTTACTTCACTACTATACAAACATCTTATTAAAGAAACGCCAATACCTCGGACCATAGGCAAATTTTTGTAAAATTGTAGGTATATGTGCAAGTACGAATAAATGAAGAAGTAAAATATTATATAACCTATATATTTGTCACGAAATTTGCGATAGTAATAAGAATTTTGATCACTAGATCACGCGAAATGTTATAATTCTTGAAAGAAAGAGATATTTTTATATTTTGTGTAAAAACTGTCCGTAAGAACTTTTCAAGGATGGTACGAGTATAAGTGCATTCGGAAATTTGAGAATAAGTGATATTCTTTTAAATACATTCTTACTTTTAAGCTTTTATTTTTTAACAAGGAATAGGTTTTGCATTTGACCGTAATTCGCCTTAAATTGAAAATCTTCGAAATATTATTGTAAAAGTATCTATTATAGTATGTTTTAATGCAATCATAGCACAAACCTAGGTTACATGCTATGCGAAATGGGCAAGCGGGAACTACTACTTACCATCAGTGAGATTAACATGCGCAGTCCTAAGATCCCTACACGAGAGCGCGGGGTTCCCCCGGGTCCCGCGCGGTCGCCGCGTCGCCTCGAGCGCAGTCCGCGCCCCCACCACGCCTGACATTACCTCCTGCGGCCATTCTATGTCTTCGTCTGGAAGAAAGACAAAAATGGACTAAAATTTTTGATAAATTTTCAATGTTCAGAAAATAGGTACTGCATGTATTTACAAAAGAAAAGTATATAAGTATTATATATCCGTTATCTAGTACCCACGACACAAGCGTTTGCTAAGTGTGGGGCTAGATGGCGATGTGTGCATTGTCCTGGAATATTTATTTACTTATTATTATTATTATTTTTTCCAATTTCTTGTTTCGCTGCAATCGGCGGAGCCATAAGCAGTGCTGTTGATTGGTTGATTTATTTTCTAGGTACTTACAATACTAAAATCCAAAGTATTTTAAACAACATCAAAAAGAAGAAAGTAAAAAAAATATCTGAAAGTTTTTTAAGAGTTACATTGTTGGGATTACTTATTGCTAATCCTGAGATTTTATTACCTACTATACTATACGAGAGATACAGTTGAATTGATAGATTGTTTTATTGGTGTGCCTCTAGTGAGAAAAATGAGAAGGAAACATCGTCTTTTAAACAGGAAAAATGTCTTGTAATAAACAGCTGTTTTGGGAGGTATGTTATCAATGAATATTTAACTCTAAATAAAATTTGTGTGCCAAACAATTTTTTTTTTTTTTTTACGTGTGATAGGTTTACGTTTGACTACAGCCTGCCTGATGTTAAGCATTGCTGCAGCCTAGGGTGTAACACGTTTACCTAGAAGATACCTATTAACTCTAGTTTTGGAAACCCCTGGATTGTAGTTCGCAGGAAACACAGCTTCTGGTAAAGTGTTCCAAAGCTTTGCCGTCCGTACAATAAACGACCATATAAACTAAATTTCTTTTCTAGATTAAAACAAATTCTACCTTCGTCAAAGTTATCCTCAGTAGCAGTTTCCTCCTCGCTGACACTTCTCCTCCTCCTATAACTGGCGAACAGTTCCGCCGGTATCTGCGGGGGAGGAGCAGGCGGGCCTGGGGGCCCCGGGGTCCCAGGAGGCCCCGGGAGGCCTGGCCGGCCCTCGGGACCGGGGGAGCCTTTGGGGCCGAGAGGGCCTTCGGGGCCCGGCTCGCCTGGGGTACCGGTGTCACCTTTAGGACCTGCTGGGCCTGTTGGACCCTGAAATGGTACTCGTATATAAAAATACTTGAATTTAATAATGAATGCAACATATAGTATGTTTTGTTACACGTACAAGTGAAGGCATTTCAGTAATTTTAATATCCTTAAAATAGTAACATTGTTTAATTATTTGATTACATTTATACCTTATGGTGATGATGATTTGCATGAATGACTTAGATACGAGTAGGTACTCGTAGACAAATATTCAGTGAAAATGATTAAATATCACGTATTAGTTCAGTAATTTAAGTTATATCAGATGTAGGTAGGTATTACGATTTGCTTTTATTCTATTTTATTTTTGTTTCGAATATTGTGCTGATGCCTCATTGAAATTTATAAGATTTGCATTGACTTCCCCAACAAGTTAAGGAACACAACACAACAACACTTAAGGAGATTCACGACCCTCAGCAATATGGAATACGGCTCGAAGAGAGAGAGAGATAGACAATGTTTTTGCAACATATGATTGCGGGTCCCAGAAGGCCGTAAGATAAATACAATAATTGTGAACACAAATTAAAACAATTTAAATATTACTTACCGTATCCCCTTTAGGCCCCACTGGCCCCGCCGGTCCGGGCAGTCCTTGCTTCCCAATCTCCCCTTGATCTCCCTTCAGCCCCATGACCCCCGTGTCCCCTATATGTCCCTTAGGACCCCTGTTCCCTTTCTCGCCTCTGGGGCCCTGGGGCCCCGGGGGTCCGGATTTCCCGGGAGGTCCGGATGGACCCATTTGACCTGGTGCTCCTACTTCACCCTGTAATGAAATAAATTATGTAGTTAATATTCTCATTTGATAAGTTGGCTACACTTGTCGTAAAAATAAAAGAGGTGTAATGCATTTATTTATTTTATGAATGTTACACTTACACAGAAATTATAAATAAAATAATTATTCATGATACTTTTCATAAATAGGCACATTTGCACCGGGAACGATTAAGGACGGGTTATTTAGTTCATTTGACATTTAGTGTCATTCAAAAATATAAGTTAAATATTATTTAACGACATTTTGCACAGCGTACTAAATCGTCGCAGTAAATAAGCTTTGGTTTACGTAAATCCAAGACAGAGAGATGAAAAGTTTAAAGCCACGATAAGGTTTTATGACTATAAATAGATTAAAAACAATTCTCATCTTAGAAAGTACTGCTTCCTCTATTTGCTTTACGTATATTCTTACACAAAATAACTTACACTAAGTCCCGGTGACCCTCTAATCCCCCTCTGCCCCTCAGCTCCCACGGGCCCCACAGGTCCCGCAGGTCCCTGCTCCCCCGGGGCCCCTTTAGGACCAGCGTCTCCTTTCTCCCCCGGTGTCCCCGGACTGCCTTGTGTGCCAGCTGGGCCTTCGGAACCCTGCGATAGTAATGACATAGAAAAATGTTAGATAAGATATATAATGTACACATACATGTACTAATAAGAATGATAATATGATAACATGTAAGCATACAAGGGCGCAAACAAATTTTATTACCTTTTGGTTGGTTTCTAAAATGTAAACTTTTGATATTAGTAGTTGATTCATGTTTTTAAGACTAAGTTAATGGCAATTGTAATAGAAGTTCTTCATCATCGCCACAATCATTTTATTTTAATTCTTGGTAACTATTATTTTATTTTATACTACCAAGGACCTAATTCTATTACTATGATTAGGGATTTTTAGTTTAACGCTGACGGAAAACATTGTATAGAAACCGACAAGTACGAGGACCACAAAATCAGAGAACAAGTGTCTTCCAAATTAAGATGTATCGGCACTGGAAAACTCCATTTTACGGTAGACTGTACCTCGACTAATGACGAGATACTAATAAGGAGAGAGAGGTCTGTTACATACCGGATGCCCCGGCAGTCCAGTGTCCCCGGGTTTCCCAGGCGGTCCCACCGGGCCGGGTGGTCCGGGCAAACCGGAGCTCCCGTCTGGTCCCTCCGGTCCCGGTTCCCCCTTGATACCCTGAGGGCCTGTCTCGCCTCGCTCGCCTGGGATACCTGCTGGGCCGGAGTCACCTGGAAAATAAAGGAAATAAAGATTACTAGTAAATGTCCGCAGCTTTGTACGGGTTTTGTCGCGATAAAAAGTAGCTTATGTCATCTCTCTGGATTCCTAAACCGGCTTATTTAGGTAAGTCTCAACAAATAATAATAATAATAAAAACGTTTATTTGCAAACTTATATGGGAATATATAAACAATAACTTAAAACTAATGAAACTAGTTAGAAACTAAATTTAGAATAGAATTTAGAACTACTAAAAATGAAACGAAACTTTAATTAACTAGACAAAATTATAAATCGCCCTGTAAACTATAGATTTGTAAAACAACTTGAATTTGTTGATTTTATCAATTGTTTTTTGCATTTATCAATATTTTTTTACTTCGCAAAGGATCGCATTGATTTAGCGGAAAAAAAGTACCATTTAGGAACTTAAGTTACTTAAGTTTAACTTTTAACTTTAAACCGCAATTTGTATATTCACTCACAAATTCCTCCATTCACTGTTTGATAAAAATTCACTGTTTTTTTATATCATAATGTCTGTACTTACTTTTGTATAATAATCAAATTTACCTTTAGGCCCCTCAGGTCCGGGTGGTCCTCTGGAACCAGTCTCTCCTTGTACTCCTGGAAGCCCATCGTCACCTTTTGGCCCCACTGGTCCTCGCGGGCCCTGGAGAAATCAATGAAATCAGTAAATATATCTTTTTTACACACCAGAAAAAGAACATAATTATACAAGCAGCTATTAGAAAATAGGAATTGTGCCTACACCTTTCCGTGCTCGTATATGCCCAGTATACTTAATTTTAGTAGCGTCGATAACATTTTATCCCATTTTGACAATACATATTACATTGATAAACTTTCTTTCAATGATCATTTAAATAGAATTGCTCTTATTTTAACTAAAAAATATTATTTTAAAGGAAAAGTCAACACCACAACTTCTTACCTATAATGAACTTATTTATAATTAACTGATTAATTTGATCTAAATGTCAAATTAATCAGTTAATTATAATTTTGATACAAGTAATTATTTTTTTATTTTATTAGACGTGTAAATAGGCTTTATGAAAATAAATGAATATGAATACCAGTTTCCCCTCAGGTCCCTGTGTCCCAGCAGGTCCGGGTGGTCCGGGACTTCCCACGTCCCCATGTTGCCCTTCAGCGCCCCTTGGACCAGGCTCTCCCAGGTTGCCCTTGGGGCCCCTCCGGCCGGAGGCTCCGGTCGGACCAGGTGGGCCTGTCGATCCTGAGAAGAAAGAGAAATAATTGTACTTATAGTTAACAAAATAAATTTGCACACAAAGTGTTTCATGTGGATATGTTTTATTTTATTCTATCAATAGCATAATTTGTATCGTTGTACTGATTGTATGAATACATTAAAATAGTAATAAAAAACACAATCATAAACCAACGTCATTGATTAAATAACAAATATAATAGGTACGTCATTTGTCACTAGGTAGTCGGTACCTATTTCGGCACATAGACCTTGCATTATAAATTAGCATTTATATACTTCTTACCCATAGGCCCAACATCTCCCATATCCCCCTTGGCTCCACTCTGCCCCTTCTCCCCTTGAAGTCCTGCAGGCCCCGGGAGTCCCACAGGGCCCCTCACGCCATCAGTCCCCGGGGCCCCGGGGGGGCCGATGTCTCCCTGTGGTCCTTTGTCTCCGGGTAATCCTACAGGACCCATCTCTCCTCGAAGGCCTTGGATTCCTGGAGCACCGGCTGGTCCCTGTAAAAAGTAAGATAATTTTACAATAGAAATTTATAGTAAAATTGACATTTTCAACATTATAAATTGTGTGCGATAACGAGTGAGTGACAAAAAATAGATTCAGATTTCATAATTGCTAAAAACGGTACACATAGCCTATAAGCCATAAGCCAGATGCATGCCTAATTGAAAGCTTTATCTAGTATCGTTCTAAATTAAATGACAATCTAAGTTTTGGATTTTCAGAGCGTGTAATACATGTCTGTGTATATTGTGTATCTAATCGTACGACATAGATATTAATGCTCAGACATTTTCACAAAAAAATATAGGTAGTTCAAACAACCTTAATTAACTTACAATGATTGTAAAGAGAAGATGATTCATCATGAATTACCGATAAAATATTTTTATAAGCTACCTGTTCTCCAGCGGCTCCCTTGAACCCTTTCTCCCCCGGGGGACCTGCCTCCCCCTTGTCTCCGTCCTCCCCGGGGGGACCAACCGGGCCCGGAGCACCTGACAGACCACGGGGACCTGGTAGACCATCTCTGCCGATAGGACCTGGGAACGAAATTATATTCATGTATAAGGATCAAGGAAAATATTGAAGGGGCTGAATATTATCATTTTTGACAAAAAAACCTCTTGACTTCATGACTTGTCGTGACTCCCCCGTACAATTAATTATTTACAGGAATCTTTTTAGGCAGATACAATGTAATGGGCGTACAAATATTCTCTCTCATAGCTGCTATCAATTTCACTACTATTTTAGACTAGTTTGCATGCACAAGTTACGTCTCTTTTTTACTATGTACGCAAATTCTTATATGTTGCAAATATTTTATAAAGAAAAGATAAAGAATCTTTATTGATAATGTAAAGTTGTAACATAGGTATAAGTACTAATATCATAGAATATGCTACACAAATTACAATATCTCGTCAAATTGAATTTATAACATTTAGTTTTAATAAAATTTTAGAAGTTACAATGTCAAGTTTTATTAATAACATAATGAAAATTTTTGTTATTAAAAACATGTCAAACATAGGTAATAATAGGTATGTAATCATACAATATGTCAACTTAAATAAATCTTGGTACTGTTACTTACCAACTTGTATACATCACTCGACTTACCAACAGGTCCAGACTCCCCCACCTCCCCCTTCTGTCCCCCCGGACCGGGCGGTCCCCGGGGCCCCTCGCGTCCCTGAGGCCCTTGGGGTCCTTCCCGTCCTGCCTCGCCAGGAGACCCCTTGTCACCTCTAACTCCTGCTGGCCCTATGGGGCCTATGTCACCTTTACCGCCTGGTGCACCCTAAAAAGTTATTCAAATTTATTTACCATAATATCTTCTTTCACAAGGCTGTTGGAACAATAACTGTAGGTACAATATATAACATTAAGCACATAATATTATGTAAAACATTCTTGAATAAACATATTCATTAACTAGCACAGAATTGAGCGCAGCACTTCAGCCGATTGGCTGATTGTTGCAATTATTTAAACATACATCATTTACTTTCAAACCCAGCTTGTAAATTCGTATGAGATTGGTTAGCTTTGTTGACACAGCTTAATCGCCTCAGTATTATGACTACCAACTAGTCTTGATTTAATTACAATTTCCTATTATGCTATTTTTAACAATAAATATTGTTTTAACTTACCGTTGCCCCCGGCAACCCTGGCTCCCCACTATTCCCAGGTGGTCCCGCAGACCCCACCGGGCCAGGTTTACCCTCCGGACCTGCCGGCCCGGGCGGCCCCTCCTTGCCCACTTCACCCGGGGCACCTACATCGCCCGGTGTGCCAGGTATACCGGATGATCCGGGTGGACCGGGAGGGCCTGGTTCACCCTGTTGTCCTTGGGGACCTAGTTGGCCGATTGGGCCTGTTAGACCGGGGGATCCTGGTTCGCCCTGTATAGAAATATATGGTTAATTGATGTTAATACTTGGTCCTTCATGGACAATTCGTATGGAGTAGCAATTTTTTTATTTCATTTTTTTTTCTATAGCAATCAATAAGAATTAGTTCAAATACCACTGGTATTTTTGTATTACTGTAATGGGCTTTTAACAGCACTGTCTTGCTATATCATTTTTTATTCTAACTGCCCAAAATACAACATGAAAAACAAATTAACTCACCGTAGGCCCCCTTTCCCCAGCCGGTCCGGGTAATCCAGGTTTCCCATCCGGCCCCGGCGGCCCCATAGCCCCCGGGAATCCTCTGGGGCCCTCAAGCCCCTGCGGGCCCCGCTCTCCCGAGGGCCCCGGGGCGCCTGGCTGGCCTGTGTCACCTTTGGGGCCGGGGGCACCGTCCGACCCACGGCGTCCTCTTGGACCTCTGTAGCCCTGGAAAATAAAAAATAGCCTTAATTTGCTTTCGCTTTAATTGATTTTTACGTCAATTTCAAATTAAAATCTACGACTATAATATATAATTTCGACAATATTATCCGTAGTATAATGCGTCCTAAAACACGGGTAATAAGTCATCATGAGAAATAATCGAAATATATTAGAGGGGACACAGTATTTGAGATATGAATAATATAATTAGGAATAAATAAGCATGACTTACTCTTGGACCACCTTCTCCGCGATCGCCCGGTGTTCCGACTAAACCCTGCAAGAAAAATTTATTTTCAAAAATAATTTAGCTTTCTATTAAATTATTTAGGATTGGTAATTGTTAATTTCTGTAAAAAATCTTTCTCTTGAGAAATAAGTGTTATTTAACTTTATTTTTTTTAACTTTATTTATTAAAAGGAGTTTTGTCATACATTGACTATGCCATTCCCGTATGGCTAGTAGCTAGTACTTACTTAAAGATAAATTTATATAGTTGTAGCAACATTTTGGCATCTCCAGACAATGGAAAGGCCAAAATGCTACTACATTGTCCTACGTTGTAACTGTTATAAGTTGTCATTAATAGATCTCTTCTAAGGGCCTCATTTCGGACACATTCCGTTAGCACGTGAAGCACATCCTCTACGGCTGTCTCACATTCCGGACAGTTTGGTGAAGCAACAATTCCCATGAGATGTTTAAATTTATTGAACGGTATATGTCCGGAACGAATCCTAAACATATTCACTACATCTCTTCTATTCCATTCAGCCTCTTCGAACCACGGCCAGTGAGGAGGTTGACTTTGTATGGTCTGATACCAGATACCTTTATCACGTGATCGCTTGTCAAAGTACTCGTGCCAGAGTTTTGTACAGTCGGTCTTAGCCTTTTTTAATTGTTCAGAGTGTAGAGGTACACAGCGATATGGTTCCCCATCTGTGGAGGCCTCCTTAGCTACGCGATCTGCCTCCTCATTGCCCGTTATATTTAACTTTTAGATACACCTTGCGTAACTCTTTAGAACCAGATGTTAGATAACAAACAAAAACAATTTTTAACTTTGTAATTTCAATAACAATAAAAAGGGCCTAATTCTTCATCATACCATAGCTCCCTTATTCCCGCGTCTCCCCCGTCGTCCAGAAGCCCCCTTGTCCCCTTTATCCCCCTGACTACCCGGGTACCCCGGTGGCCCCTGAGCTCCGGTGGCTCCTTTCTCCCCCGACGGACCTATTGGGCCGGTTTCTCCTCGAGGACCTTCTGCTCCCTGTTGAACAAACATACGAGTATAACGTTTAGTTCTATCAATATTTTTTATAAGTTTGCTTATCACTTTGATAATATTTTATTAAATTTTTCAATTAATGTTCATATTTTTTCAGCGTAAAATATGTACTTCTTCATGTGTTACAATCAAATAGAATAATCTATAAGTTAACAGTAATGTAAGTGACCTAGATATATTTTGTGACTCTGTATCCAAATTCAAAATGCATGTGACTTCTGCGTTGAGGGCCGGTGAGGCCCAGCCCTGCAGTGGAATCCCACTTCGAGGCTCAAATGTATAACCAGTCTCAGAACCTGGGTGTGGGCATCCTCGTCACCCCAGCTAGCTGCTTGGCGGTACTCGATGGTGCCCCACAGTTAAAACTAAACTATTTTGTTCATAAAAACAGATTATTCATTGTATATTTGCTAGATGCTGTACTGTAGCCAAATTTCCATATTAAGCTTCTTCATGTACCTAGTAAGTACCCTTGGTATCACACTAAATACTTATATTTTAATGTTGCATAAATTTCAAATCCATAACTTGTTAAGTTCCTAAACACCATTGCTATTGTTTACAACTAGGATTAGTTTGTAATGTATTTTCACTATCTTTACTTATTGTAGTAATAATAAAATTGTGCATGATGTGCTTAACTTCAATAGGTAATACATTTTGTATATACATAAAAATACTAGTGTAAGTTGAATGTATCAATGTTATTACCAATGTTAAGCCAAAAAAAAAAAAAAAAAAAAAAAATAATTATATAATGTTTTATGTATTTTTATCAGATTCATTCGATAAATTGTAAATAAATAAATAAAGAAATAATAAATGAAGCATCACGAGTTAAAAAACACTGTTATCTGTTAAAGAAAGAAGCAATTCCCTTTACTCTTAAAATATTACAAACATACCTTCTGTCCCTCAGGCCCCTCAACCCCCGCGGGCCCTGGCTCCCCCGCCAGTCCCCGCTCCCCCTTGGGCCCCATCTCCCCCTTCTCCCCCTCAGCTCCCCGGATGCCTTTATCTCCCTTGTCACCGGGGAGACCTCGGGGACCGTCGTCGCCCTTAATGCCTCGACTGCCGGGGAAGCCGAGCATACCCTGGAAATAACAAAAAATAAATAATTATTTATTGATATTTGTGATATTTTTTTTCCTGAAACAAAGTTGGCAAAAACCACGGTTTTTTTGTTTTTTTTTTGTTTACTTAGAGGCCCAATTACAACTATGTGTAATTAGAAGAAAACAATTGATGGAGCTGCAATGAACTGCAATGTGTTTCATCAGGATGTTATATAAGTGGGAGATGACTCTGGCCTCTTAAAATAAAATCTATCGACTAGGTTGAAGTAATTCATAACATGTAACACTGTAAGAGACTGATTTGACTATAGTCAATACAAGTCAAGTTAAGTCCTTCTAACTTCACTTGGAAGCCATCTTGGTAACCATCTTGGATGTCGTCCTCATTCTTTATAGAAACAAGCACACAAAATGTACCTATAGTTAGGGGTATTTTGGGAGGGCTGGGAGTATATATCTTCGCATGAAACTTACTCATATAATATTGATCGAACTTCACTTAGTGAGTTCGTTTAATCATATAATCCGGAGTCCAGTGTATAGACGCTGGATCTCTGTCCACATGGACAAGAACAAGAAATGACTTACATGCACAATCGTGTGCATGCTATTTGTAAATAGTTAAGTTATAATATTTTTAAATTGACAACACCCCTTTACAGTATTCTACTAGTATTAAGTTCTGGGTTGATATTGCCTGAAATAAATGACTTTTATTTATTTATTATTTATTTATTATATATTATATTTCGTAAATTTCATGCTTCAGATAAACATGGTACTTAGATGTTTAGAGAGTACGATTTTGTGTTAAATAAACTTAAGAAATGATGGTATATTAAAATATACAATCATTTATTGAGAAACTTGAGTATATATAACTCGACATACTCTCTATAGGAGATAAAAATATTAAATTAAATTAAATATTTAGTAGGTAACTTACAGTAAATATTATACAAACTTATAGTTAGGTATGTAAGATAGTGAGTTGATAAATATCAGATATTAACTTTTTAGTTTTCATAATTGCTATTATAAAATTATGAAAATAGGCTAACTGTAATATTTAGCAAACACTGCAGAGTTGACAGTCAAACCTGCCGCTCTAAGAGTTAGCTCTCATGTATTGTGTTTTATAAATAAGACGCCAGCGGCAGTTGAGTAGCCGCTTTATCCAAAAGACATGCACTGCTGTCAACTAAGACTTTTTAATCCATTGGCTGATGGATTCAGATGATGTTGGCCTATGTGGTCGTTTAAAAGTTAATATTAAATTGCTTACTTATTAAAAGGGACAAAAATATTCTTTCAATGCAGTTGCAGAACATAGACTCATATTATTTTGAATATGGTTAGCTATATCAAAACTAGTTTTATGTTTAAGGAAGATAAATCTTCCTTATGCTCTTGAAGTTTTCATTAAGTACGCCAAGTATACTTATTTTGGTTAGAACCTTAGCTGACTGAAAATCCCCAACAAGACTAATATATATGTATTAGAGTCATGGATCTTAGAATGTAGACTTCATTCTAATCAATTTATTGCTTTTAGCAATGATTACTTACGCTGAACGATGATTATACAGAGAATTATACGTGTCTACGAATTGAATCGTTCAAAATAATAACACCTTAATCTTCCGTTGAGGCAATACATCCATCACTGTTGGCAAGACCCATTGTATTTAGACATTAAGTTGTGATAGGAAAGCCATTATAATTATGTACGGCTTGACTGAGCGCTCTGTGGGAGTGATGTGATGCAATCGTTTAAACGTATTACATTAGAAAATCATAATAGGAATGTCAAAGCTTTGTCATTAATAATAAAAAATTGCAAAATTTTAAGAATCTAAGAAAATAACGTAACGCATAGAACATGATAATCCCCGTTCGAAAGTAAATACATTATGCGTGGTTTAGCTTGGGTTTACAAGAAACAAATGTTTTAACAAAGTCTTTAGTCTTGATGTATGAAACTAGTTCTACGTATGTACATATGTGTATGTACATGTGATTGACCAACAAACAGGAAGATGACGATGCCTTGTGAGGCGAAAAAAGAATGCCATTGCCAAACAGTTTAGAGAAGTCATCAAGGTGAGGAATTGGGATGGGTTCCTCCCATTTGATTAATGTGGCTCATAGCAGTGTAGTGTTATTAACACGTTTTGACAATGACGTTTGTGATTAGCGAAACGTTATGTGTGTATGAAACTGATAATGAATTTATTGGTAGAAAAGATAACGACTATAAATATTGTTATGTAGGTACTTATTATTTCTATATACATATGTATGTTCTTCGTCAGCATGCTTATTATCAAAATAATTCATAAAATGAGCCTCTAAATATATATTTATTTATTTATAATAATGAATAATAATGAAATACGGCATCATAATAATAAAGTTATTTCAATGAAAATTACATGCGCAAATGAAAATTACATGCGCACCCATTATGAGGCTACAAAGGGGGGAATTTTACGGACTGCGTATCGTGTTGATTCGACGATGATTGTTCCGATAGTCGTTTCGGTGAACGGTCTAATAGCGAAGAGCCTCGATCAACACCTTGAGAGGCTCTCCTTGGAAGGTTGGGTTAAGGGACAGATACAGAAGGCAGTGATCCTTGACACGGCGCGTATTGTCCGGAGGTTCCTTTCTTTGTAGCCTCTACCACCGGTTGCTTGGGTCCTGCCCCGTTGCCGGCGGCATCACTAGTTTTAAGTTTTTTATGATATTTGTTTCTTTTTTTTTATACATATATTGTAAAAAATTTAAAAATAGTTGTAAATAAATGAATATGAAGTTATTTCCATTACTATTGGTTTTTAAGCAATTGAAGTCTATTTCCAGTACGATATGGGTCCTATGTTTGAAATTAACTTCGTATTGGTAATTTTTTAACAATTGTGTTAATTTTTTCTAAAATTGATTTTTTTTTGTAAAATAAACACTTCGAACTTTTTTGAATATACGAGTACATATATATAATTTTGGACGAGTTCAAACACAATATTTTTCTATCATTGCTAATGACATGAACATGGCCCATTAAAAAAACCAAAACTTAGTTTAGCGTTGCAGGCATATAAAAAAAAAGCTTCTTTCATTGATTTGTATAATGTCTGCTCTTTTATTATAAACAATTTACGCTCACATTGTTTATTTTATATTATTATTTTCATTTTGTCGCATTTTAGTGCTATACAAGCTGAAGAACAACAGTTTAAAAATTTATTGAGCAACGTCGGGTATTATACTCATGGTATATCTTAAGAAGCGTAAGTATTAAGTACCTCTGTAATACTCTATTATGTTTTAAAGAAACATCATCGAAATTATATTATCGATTTTTATACAAAAATATAAATTAATTAATTACAAAGGCCAAATATCGTAACGCGATAGAGGTAATTTTACAAACTCACAATACAATTATTCATAATAAGGTAAGGCAATTTTACATAAAAAATAGCAGAGCACTTTTACGAGCTTTGCATTGCATACCGCGAACGACACGATCTGACTGCTGCACAGAGTTTAAAATAATACAGGTACTCTTAGTAAAACCAAGAGTAAGCACAAAACATGTTGAAAAGTTGCTTTTGCAATTGATCATCCAGACATACATAGTTACTAAGATAAGATGATCACCACTTTCATGGTGTTAGAAAATATAAGAAAATATAGAACTTGAAAGCTGATCTATCATTTTCTAACTTAGATACATTTATAGACTTTTTGATAAGTTATAAATTATTCATTGTCTTGAAGTTAAGCATAGGTGACAAAAATATCGTACTATGATATAAGATTTGGGCCGAATCGTCTTGTGATTTACATTCAGATAATATGGCACCGAAATCTATCGTTTTGAATACCTTTTAACTTATTAAAAAAATTTAAAGAATTTAAATTTATTGTTAAATTATTGGTTTAAAAGAAAGGTATTGTATGACCGTTACAAATTCAGCCAAAATTACTGGTTTAATTATGTCTTTAAACCAGATAAATAAAACCAGTGATAAAAATAACAGAGTCTTTCGACTTGTACCTGTCTGAGCGAATTGAGCGCTTGCTGGCAGGCGGCGGCGGGCGTGCAGTGATGCTTCACTGTGAAGGGGTCCCCTCCTGCCCGGTGCAAGCTGGGCATGGGGCTTAGGACATTATTCCAGCGGTCTGTTCGCTACACAGGCGCGTAGTGTACAGTGACAGTGTACTCTTGTACTTACACTGATACCGACAGTCTTAATTAGGTATATCGGTCTGGTAAACGGCTGCAGAGATTTCAGAGTTAAGTAATGAACCTTGGGTTTAGGTTAGGTGCCGTTTCGTCTTCCTGCGTAGGCAGTTCTAGTAGTAGCGCTGCGAGAGCGGTACGGTGATGACCGGTGCGCGGTGGTGTGGACGCCGGGGCGCCGTGTTATTAGCAGCAATTTCGATTCCGAAAGGGATTAATATGAATTAAAAATTAAAATTATTAAAAAAAAACAAATTATAATTAAAAATTAAGGTTATTAAAAAAACAAATTAACTGAAGTTGTTGGAAGTTGTCTCGCGAGGAAAGAGAGGCCATTCTAGATGGTCCTACACTTCAGACCCGTTATGAGAGTTCAGCGGGGTCGAAAATAGCACCCGTAGGTCCAGCACTTTATTTCCGCGTGGGAGTGCATAAGGCTCGAAGAAAGAACCTCGAAGGTTCTTGCACTTTGTCCCGGCACGGGAGTGCAGCGCTCGAAGAAAGAACCCCGAAGGTTCTTGCACTTTGGTCCCGGCACGGGAGTGCAGCGCTCTCGAAGAAAAGACACCGAAGGTACTTACTTTAATCCTGGTATGAGAGTATTATATCACTTAAAAACTTGAGCACAATTTTCTTTCGAAAAGTCGGTAACATTTTTTGCAGGTAGGTTATCGGAAGATATCACTTAAAAACTTGACACAATTTTCTTTCGAAAAGTCAGTAACATTTTTTGCAGGTAGGTTATCGGAAGGTGGATAAGAAAATATTTCGACCCAACCAAATTATCTTCGGCATCTCATGACGAATGCACTATTAAATTACAAAACGTGAGTCCATTGTAACTTGTGATTTAAAAATTAACGAATTTCATTCCAAAATCTTGCATCCGTTATAACTTATGATATTACAAATTTACTTTAATCCCGGCATGGGAGTGTTATATCACTTAAAAACTTGAGCACAATTTTCTTTCGAAAAAGTCGGTAACCGTTTTTGCAGATAGGTTTTCGGTAGGTAGATACGAAAATATTTCGACTCACCCAGATTATTTTCGGCATCTCATGATGATTTAAAAATGAACGAATTTTATTCCAAAACGTTGAATCCGTTGAAACTTGTGACTTGTTAAAAAATAATTAAGAATATATTTAATTTTAAAATTTTGAAGTTGCGCTGAGGCGCTTGACGCGTGCGTTGGTTGCCGTGCACGAAAAAATAATGAGGACGACATCCAAGATGGTTACCAAGATGGCTTCCAAGTGAAGTTAGAAGGACTTAACTTGACTTGTATTGACTATAGTCAAATCAGCTTCGATCAACAATGTTGGTATTGTTGATCGAAGCAAATCAGTCTCTGAAATTTGTGCAATGTTGCCTGTAGGATAAAAGTATTACTACCATGTTTATTATATCTGAAGCATGAAATTTACGAAATATAATAAGTTTGTATTTACAAAAGAAAAGTACCTATATAAGTATTATATTCGTTATCTAGTACCCACGACACAAGCGTTTGCTTAGTGTGGGGCTAGATGGGGCTGTGTGCAATGTCCCGGAATATTTACCAATGATTTTGAGAATAAATAAGCTTCTTTTACCTGCGGTCCCGGCGGTCCAGCGTCGCCAGGTGACCCCTGTTGTCCAGGGTTGCCAGGAGTTCCAGGAGAACCTTCCGGTCCTGGGAGACCAGATATACCCTGCTTGCCTTGCGGACCCTGCAAATAGATACATGTAAATAAAGGTTTAGATTTGTTACGATTACGTATACGATACAAGTATGCTTGATAAGTTTACATATAGCAAAGAATTAATTTTATACTTTAGAATTTTAAGTTTGTTCGTACAATTGGGTGACAGCTTATACCAGTTGTCGTTAATATTAAGCCATTTTTGGCCCTTTAATTTTAAGGTACTTGCTTATGTACTACTAAAATCGACCACTGTCTTTGTAAATTTTCTTCAATTTCTGTAAGGTATACCTACAATCGATTCTTATATTAAACTAACCTGTATTCCCGGCACGCCCTGTGACCCCTGTGCACCAGGCGACCCCATGGGCCCCATAGTACCCGGCTGGCCTTGGGGCCCCGGCGGCCCGGGTTGCCCCGGTGCTCCCTTCGTGCCCTGGGGACCTTCAGACCCGGGCATGCCTGGGTAACCGATGAGACCCGGGTAACCACGCGGACCCATGAAGCCTCGCGGGCCCTGGAAATGATTAATATGACTTATTAAATTGATATACACTTTAGCCTAGTTACCTTGATAAAGTAATAAAAGAAACTATATTACTTAAAGAAACTAAAGAAGAGCCCATCCCTGTCTTATTAGACTACTACTTACCAGCTCCCCCACCAACCCCGGGGGACCAGGCGGTCCGTCATCTCCGGGGGGTCCGTCTTGCCCCGGCAGCCCTGCCTCCCCCTGAAGCCCCGGGTTACCTCGCTCCCCTTTGTCACCTGGCATGCCTTGTAGACCGGGGTAGCCTTGTTCACCTTTGAAGAAGTAAATAGCTCATTAGTTACTCGATTCAAACTCGAGACTCGAGATGACTCGATATTTTTTATATTAATCTGATATCGAAACCAACACGAGTAACAAGTAAGACGCTCAATTCATGGAATATCTTTTTTCAATATAGATTTTGCAAATCCCAACTCTAGAGATTTCCTAGAGAATATAAAAATCTAGAAATATAACTGTTATGTACGTGAGTGATGATGATTACACCGTAATTTATTCATCAAGGTTTTGTCTTTTTCGCCACTCAACTGTTTTTGCATAATAATTAAACTTACCTATATAGAATAAAATACAATTTCTGGTGATAATGGCTATCATGTGAAACACAGTAAACATACCTTTAGATCCGGTGGCCCCTGGAGAACCCCTCTCTCCGTCTCTGCCCGCGTGGCCCCGCCGGCCCAGCCTGCCTGGGGGACCTTGTATACCTCGGGGACCTGGTGGACCCTGGAAAGTAAAGTTCAGCGGGTCAAGTTGACGGTTCAACGCATCCATTTTATCGATGTAAGTAGATACAATCAAACTCAAATACAATACAAATCACTAAATTAATAAAAATCAAAAGCTTTTTTTCTAGACATCGTATAAGATTGGCCAACTCTAGTGTCAAGTTTTCAAACTGTTCTAGGGCCTTTGACATAGATTTATAAGCACTATATTGAGTTCAAGCCAGATTGTGATCTAAAACGTCTATTTTCATTCATTTTTGTCATGTTGTTTTTGTTTTGTGTTTCACGTTACAGTGCATGTTTTTTATACTTATGATCCGTAGAATCCGTAGGTAAAACTAAAGTAGTTAGATTCAAAACCTATCAGTCTAGGGATGAGAGTGAACTAAACATTGTGTCTCAAAACGAGGAGGTAGAACAACTAGAAACTTATAAATTTTTGGGGATTATAATTGACAATAATTGCAACTGGAAAGCGCAAATAGACAAAAACTGTAATAAATTAGATAGGTTTGTATACGCTATAAGACAGCTAAGAAATACGGTATCGTAAGAAGCGGCTCTCAGCGCCTATCATGGGTACGTGTCGTCTACTTTATCTTACGGTCTACTATTATGGGGCTACTCTGTCGACGTTGAGAAAGCTTTTATTAAACAAAAGAAGTGTATTCGAGCAATTTGCGGAGCCCGGCAGACAGATAGCTGTGTACCTTTATTTAAGAAATTTAAAATTTTGCCTCTTCCATGTATGTACATTAAACAAGCGTGTGTGTTTGCTCATGAACACCCAGAATGTTTTCAACATCATGAGAAATCAGTTCGTCTTAAGAATCGAATCCATCTTCCTAAGTGTAGACTAGAATTATTTAAGAAAAATGCATTTGTAATGACAATATTAATGTATAATAATTTACCATCTGACATTAACGAGTTACATTAACACGAGTTCGCGAGTTGACTCATTTAACGCTATCCAAAGAAAACGCATCGCATCCTTCATGTTCAGAATTGATTAACACGAGTTCGCGAGTTGACTCATTTAACGCTATCCAAAGAAAACGCATCGCATCCTTCATGTTCAGAATTGATTAACACGAGTTCGCGAGTTGACTCATTTAACGCTATCCAAAGAAAACGCATCGCATCCTTCATGTTCAGAATTGATTAACACGAGTTCGCGAGTTGACTCATTTAACGCTATCCAAAGAAAACGCATCGCATCCTTCATGTTCAGAATTGATTAACACGAGTTCGCGAGTTGACTCATTTAACGCTATCCAAAGAAAACACATCGCATCCTTCATGTTCAGAATTGATACGTGTAAAAATAAGATTGTCAGAAGCCTTATGGACCGGCAGCTGCTGTCTGCAACATATGAACGATGGGTAGCAATTGCAACTTAAAATGTACCTTTCTATATAATATTGTATATATTCTCTGTTTATGATTGTGTGTGATATGGATCTCAGTGTCTGCAATAAAAAGTTATTATTATTACATCATTAAGGCTTACCCAATTCAAAAATAAACTGACAGAACTCTTATTAGAGGTATGCTATTACAAAGTACAAGACTATTTAGGACCTCAAATATAACTGTTATGATAATATATTAAACTGATTATGTAAGTACACCCGACAGGGTATAAACTAGAGATACTTACTTGTAACTATTTTAAGACCAATGTTGAAACCTAGTTTAACTGACAATAAAATGATTATTACTGAAACTATCAAAATCAAATCAATATATACTCACAGGTTCCCCTGGGTCCCCTTGTTCTCCCTTAGACCCCTCAGGTCCCATCTCCCCCTCGGGCCCCGGGGGCCCTGTTAGACCCATAGGTCCTTCTGCACCACGCATAGCGGCCTGGAAACAAATACATGGATATTTTTTTAATCAAAGTTATTAACCTACTATTATCATTATTTTTTAGAATAAATTAATAAATGAGAGAAATTTCATTCTTATGTGAAAAACAACAGGACAAATAATTCTAACACGAGCTAAATTAAGAAAATCTTAATCAAAATATTGAGATATTATAATATGTATATAGGTACGAATAATTACTAGAAGTTTGGAAATTAAAACATATATCATACCATGTGCTGTGTCAGCATTTGTCGTAAAGCTTCTGCTTGAGCATCGGGGCCTTTTTCGTTGCTTGCAGAGTGTAACTGAAATAAAAAGTTATCACATGAAGAATTACAAATGTTGTAAGTACATCATCTTCTTATTAAGTAACTTTATTTTATTCCTTATTTACTCTAATACTAGTATCTACACGTTTGTCTAATTTTAAATTATTGCTCCTCTTTGTAAACGTCTCATCTTGTCTGTTTGTTTGCCTGCCTTTCTGTACGTGAGTGACGTCACAGCCAGCTCCAACGGAAGACCAGCGCTGGTTGCTTCCACACAACCAGCATTATGCTGAGTTGGGGCTGTGTTGTGGCAGATTTTATGTTTGTTTGTTTATTATGTTCTTACTTGTGTTTGTTTCTCTGATAATGCCACAATAAATATTTTCTTTGTTTCATACATTTTTTTATAGTTAATACTTAAAGGGAGACAACAAGTTATAGGTACCTTATTGTTAAGTGTGGTGCACCCTAGGCTGCAGGAAAGCTTAACATCAGGTGGGCTGTAGTCAAAAGAAAACTTATTCCTCGTTAAAACACATAGGCTACTTTTCCTTAGTATTCACGTGGATAATCGCTTGTGTGTTTAACCGACTTCAAAAAAAGAGTTTATCAAGTCTCCTGAAGGTTTTTTTTTCTATTATAAACTTACCGGTACTACAAACACATGTCCGGGCGGTCCTGCGAACCCCTGCTGTCCCTCTGCGCCAGGCTTGCCGGGCTCCCCTTTGGGGCCCCTAGGGCCCTGGGGCCCCGGGGGACCTGGGTACCCGCGGGGACCATACGTCCCGGCGCTTCCGTAGTCGTAGCTCTCGTATGTGTCGTAGGTTACGTTGCCCTGAAAGGTAGAAAGAAATGGTGTTGATTTAAATATGCTACCTACAGATAATAGAAAACAGATTTGAGAGATCAACAAGTTTACTTAGTAAGTAATTTATACTAAGTTATTACACCTCGTGATTTAAAAAAAAAACAATTTTATTACATCTTTTGCTCATACCTACTACAAACTTAAACGCATCTGAACTAGTTAACAACCTTAGTTGTTTTTATTAATTAGTTTGTCGTATGGATACCTAGACATTGATTAGATATAGTTAGTTTTGTTATCCCTACATTTAACATATAACACAACATGTAAGCAATGTAAGCAACACGCATATGAAAAGAAAATGAGGTAACCAATACTGTAAGTGACAAAGCACGAGAACATTAACCTCTTTATCCTAAACTAGTGGGTGCTCGCGGCTTCGCTCGCATTAAGAAGTAAAACTTGCATACCCTATTTCACCCCTTTAAAATGGCATTTCCAAAAATCCTTTCTTAGCGGATGCCTACGTCATAACATCTACCATCCTTCCAAATTTCAGCCCAATCCGTCCATTTAGGCTGTGAGTTGATAGATCACTATATCAGTCAGTCAGTCAATCAGTCAGTCACCTTTGAGTTTTATATATATAGATTTACACGTACAAAAAGGTAAAAATGAAGTATGGAGGCGGTTTCAAAATGGATTTTTTACACCGTCCTTATCTATCCTTACCTCCGGTGAGTCAGCCAGTCATCGCCCTCTATAGTAACAGGTGCGTACGCGTCGCTCGCTACTAGGGTTCTGCTAACTAGTGTTTTAATTACAGGAATCTTATCCATTTATTTGATTTCAATCTATAACAGATTGACTGGCTTATACCTTCAGAAGTACTAAATTACATACCAGACTACCCACATTATTATCATATATATTATTTTAGGGTATTTTTTATACATTAGGATATTTTTACATCTGTCACCTGTCATCGAAAAATATACGAAGGTCGCAATTATCAAAATTGTCATGCTTCATTGTCCAATAGTGTCATGAACCTATAATCAAAAGGAACCTATAATAAACCTATAATGTATAATCAAGGATTTTTATCCCTGTGTATAATACACTGTTTACGAATAGTGTAAATACGCCAGACAAATAAGAGCTTCGCTATATATACCAAAGAGTTTCATCCTAAAAGAGGTCTATAGTCTCTGTGGAAAAAATGAAGGATAAAATTATGTCCATAGAGGTTTTACACAACGAAGGTCCTTATCTACTAACCTCCGGTGGGTGAGTCAACCAGTCATCGTCCTCGGTAGTAGCAGGCCCGTACGTCTCGGTCGTTACGAGGGTAACTTCCTCCTCGTCTCCGCGCTTCGGCTGGAATGGGTGCGAGATAAATTGCGGGTAGTTAGATAAAAAAGTAGCAGTAAATACAGGGATGAATATAATACTAATGGTACCGGTAAAAATATACACAGTAGATATACCTACAACATTTATTATTCGATTTTTGGAAAATCACTCAAAATAATGGGCAGTTCATAGATCTCAATTTAAAGGATTGAAATGGCGGCTACATAACAAAAATTATTGTTTTTTATTGTAAGAATGTAACGGGAAACAGATCTCGGGTATTTTTTGTGTATGCCATAAAGCTTTATTGTGCTTAGCTAAAGCTGTGCTGTTCGTGTTTCCTAGGTCCTATTGGGATGCCTTGGATTAAAACTAGTTTATGGCGTGAGTGGACTGTATTTATGTAAGTATATATGATTGCGCGTGCGGTGCGATAGCCGGGTATCGACGTTCTGCCGGCGAGCGTGCTGCCACCTGTCGGCGTTGGCGGGAACCTCCCTGGTTGGACGTCGACCTATCCCGCCGTTATGTTGGCAGCGGGATGTGACGCTCCAACAGTGCTTTATTGTGCTTGTCTCATAACAAAATATAAATTTTGCATATTACCTACTCACACAGCATTCGCCATTATTACGTATGTTTTTATGAATGGATATACAAACGTTCAGTAGATTTTGATTTTCTATATAGATTTGGGCAAGATAATGAACCTACCCTCGGTGTAGTTGGAGTGACTTGCACAGCCTCCAGAGACAAGCCTTCAGTGACTGCCGGGATGTATTCATCGGCATCCGTGAAACGACCGAATATACTGTTCTCATCTGAAATAACAACTTGGATTTGTTAAAAATATCACAATTTCATAAGCGCTAACTTATTAAAGTGTTGCTTACTTTGTAAACACGCGGCGTAAAATGTATTACTGAGATCACAAGCACCAGCAGTGACAGCATATTTAAAAATAAGTTAAAGAACTGGCTCGTTTTACAATCTTTTTACACGATTGACGAATTTTTAAATACCAATAAAAGAAGCTACCTGAACATTAATGGTAAAATATGTGTGAAATAAGTGTAATTAGTATATTTTAAATCAAAATAATTATTATTATTAATATAATTTTATAAAATTGACATGTAATTGTACAAATTATTAATAAATTGTTTATCTTGTTTATTATATTGATGTAGATAAGCTTCTTTTAAGTAATTTTAAATTACGAGTCTAAAATCTAGATATGTCTAAATCATCATCGTCATTAATGGGTGTCTCATTATGTATGTTTTTACAATATGTGCTTATGTATATATGTGCAACATCGAGAATAAATCTGAGAAGCTGTTGGATTCAAAAACTCCTTGAGCCGTTACCACAATTTTCTGTATTTTCGTAAGCCGTTAAATAAAGCTAATGCTATTGATAATATGTAGGTGCTTTTTTAAAAAACACATATGTTTCAATTGACTATTTTTAGATTTTTTTGTAATGTAAGTACATGTTATTTCTTCTTCTTCTTATCGAATGAGAGTGGCCAACTCTGGTGTCGAGAGTTCATCAAGCCACCTTAAGGGCCTGTGACATGGCTTAACGACTGCCGTACTAGAAAAACAGCCGGGACCTACAATTTAACGTGTCCTCCGACACACGGAAGCACCCAAAATGGAATGCCACTTTACGGTCACCCATCCAAAGTCTGACCGCGTCGACCTTTTCTTAACATTGGTAATCGCATGCGATTGCTTCCGCTAGCTGAGCTACGGGCGTTTCTTGTTACATCTTAATTAATATAAATACAACAAAACAAATGCTTACCATTATCAGTAGCAGCCGCATAATGACTAGTAACAGGGTACCCGGTCCAGGCCGGTCTCTCAGTCACCAAATCCCTCCCAGGCCAAATCTCACTCCTGTTTCTTTGCCCTCGATTCCTTCCAAAATGACCATATTGCCTCACACCATTTTCATCTACGCTTAACGTGTATGGATTATTCGTACTTTCCACGTTTATAATTGGTCGGAAAATTGGTTCCCGTTCTGTAGAATATGTGTTCGATTCTTCATTTGTGTAATGGTTGTTATAATTTGATTCTTCTTGATTTCTATTATTATTAGGTATGATGCTATTGCTTGGTCCTTCAAGGTTTCGATTACCAGCTATATTAAAGTTGTTGATTGCTTGATTATCGTAGCTCGATTCTAAGTTGTTCGTTTGGAAAGAATTGGAGACATCAGGTCGAAAGTTCGTGTCAAAATTGTGACTGACTCTTCCATTTGGTTCAAAATTCAATTGGGATTCTTGGCCATATCTTTCGTGTCCATTAAGCTGAGACGCTTCGCAATTAGGGGCAATAGAAGAGCACATATCGTATGCCACGTCTGGTCTGTTAGCGAACTGTAGAAGTTCGATGTCGCCCTGAAAATTAAACCAATTTAAATGATCAGAGACCTAGTTTGTTGATTCGGGTGATTGGACTCAAGTGTAGGAATATTAAACGGAATGTTTGGTTAATTTGAATAGATGGTCGAGGTAGGTAGAGTATGGAATTAGTTGTATAGATTGGTTGCGAAACAATTGTTGGTGATATAAAATATAATGTATAGGTACGTGTAGGTACCAAGCCCGTTGACTCGACTAGCTGCGATATCAGTACGTAATTAACAATGTCAAACAAGGTCAATGTGGTATTTAAGACTAAGGATCAGTGAATCAGTTTTTTTTAGATTTCAGCCCTTCTTTATTCAGATGGTTGATATCCATCTCAGTATAGCTACGTTTCACCTTAGACCAGTGTAGCGTCTGCAAATGTCTGAGTGTCTATCAAAGGTAAATAAAACACAAAAGGAATTTTTTTATTCCATTTTTTATCATAATCATCAGCCTAATGAGACCCACTGCAGGGTATAGGCCTCCTCCCTCTTTCGCCAATACTTTCTGTCTTGCGCTGTTCTTGCCCAGATGTTTCCTTCTAACTTTCTAATATCACCCAGCCACCGTTGCACAGGTCTTCCTACCAAGCCGTGGGTACCATTCAGTTATTGTTTTGCGCCATTTGCCGTCAGTACGTCATATTTTATAGTGAGAAATATTAGACAGGCCACAAAAAAATGTTGGTATCTGCCGATAACGAATATCTCCAATATTTGGGGCATTGAGATTCGGTGTCTGCTTAAAAAGTTTGATCTACATTAACTTACATTGAAGAACTGGTCGGCAGCGAGCTGCGCGCCCACCACCAGCGCTCCAGCCAGGTTGAAGGTGCTGCCTGGTCTCCTGTTGAGGAGTAGTGACTGCTGGACCTCGCAGTCCACTAGCAGAGTTGCAGAGTCACCCTTGATGCTGAGAGCTATGCGGTGCCATCTAGGAAGAGAAATGAGAATTGAGTTGACACGTTTTTTTTATTTAACTCATATTTTTGTAATTATTAATCTTCACATTTAGATCAAGCTGTGTACACATGTTTTAAAATTTGTTCTGGATCGAGACCAGCTAATATGTATATTCAGTTAATTTAAGAATATATTCTGTATAAATAAATATCGACCAGCCGATACACAATTCTGTAGTACAAACTAATGGGTACATAATGTAATTATATATTCATTAAATAAATCTGCAGATACGGTTGTAAATATTATTTTTGTGTAATGGATCAGAAAAAATCAGATCGGCAAATTCAGTAGCGTTTTAAAACCTAAGTAAAACTAAAGCACAGAATACAGAAGTACGAACTTTAGTGAGATTACTTGTATGCACGTTTAAAAATAACGTAAGTAGTAGAATTTCGGACATAAAAATGATTTTCAAAAGAACAATTGTATTATTTGGTGAGACAGGTATAGTATAGTTTAATAGTAGTTGACAGAATAAGTTCACCTCGGAAATGAAACCGCGTTCTGGGAGTATAAATCTAATAACACTCGAGTTTTTCAACCACATCACGTCAACTGAACTAAACTCCGATCCAGGACTGGATTAAGGGAGGTTCAGGCATAACGTTGTTAAACGAAAACCTATATACTCTCTCTCTCTCTCTCTCTCTCTCTGAGTCGTATTTCCTCATGAATGAGGGTCGTGACTCCCCCGCAGAACTAATTCGTTAGGGGAGTTCTCTTGGGCAGAAACATCGTAGTGGGCGCCCAGCAGGCCTACCACAACGTCTTATAGCAGTACTGCAGCAGTGCTGCTGCGATAATCGGTACTACAACGTCTAGTTTGTGACGTTTAAATAAGGTGGAATCAGTGTCGCAGCCGCGTCGAGGTTTTGATGACGTCACGCGATTCAGGTCATTCCACGAAAGAGACATGTACATAACGTATGTAAAAAGCACTTGTTAACTAGTTTTATTTTTGTTTCCATAAATACTCTTTCTATAGATTTGATGAACATTATTATGTAGTATGTTATTTGCATTAAATTTTACACGTACAACACCACACTTATCGTATGACTTAAAGATACCTTTGTATTTTAGTATTAAGAGGTACTAGTAGCTAAGACATAACCTCTTGTGGTTGACTTACTTCAAAAGCAAAAAAGTTGATCGTGTCCTGACAAAATGTATAAAGTTCTAATTTTATGTCGAAAAAAAGTTGTAGCTTTTGATATATTAGAGCCATGTTTAAAAGGTTATGAGTTAGTTACGACATTGATATTAAACAATGAAACATATATCAAAGTTCTCGGTACCCAAACAAAAATAACCCTGAATCCACCCCTGTTTCCAAACTTTCCACCTGGTTCGGGTAACCTTAATGAGCCTTAAGTTTTGATGAACGAGGTGCCAACACAATGACACCAACTTTACCAGTTACCACTCCAACTTGTTTGGAATTAAATCGAACAAACCTGCGGGTTTAGTACGAATTAATTTAATATCAACAGTGAGAAATAAGTTTTTAGTATTTTTTTGAGTAAACATTATAAAACTTGGTGCTATTAACATACTCAAAGTCTACACATCAAAGTTTCAAATTGATAATAATTAGTTTTGTGTGCGAAATATGACAAGTTTTCACTCGGAAACCACTGAGGATTTTGCTATCGGCCTTTGCAAGAGTCATTGTAAATTTATCAAAATATTAGGTGAAATGTGCAATATATGCATCTTTGATTAAATAAGGATAAGGAAGGAAGAAATAATAGGGTAATATTATTCTTGGTTTCGAATGATAACATTCAGCTGTAATAGTCAAACTGTGGAACTCCTTGCCCGAATCTCTATTCCCCTTGAACTATAATTTGTCGGTCTTCAAGTCGAGAGTAAACCGGTTTCTTCTAGGCAAGCGCGCTAGATCGTAGATTATAACGTTGCTTAACATCAGGCAAGTTGTAGTTTAGCGTAATGTAAAAAAAAAAGTGGCTATGCGAACTATTAACATGTGGAAATTTGGAAAAAAATAAACCTTGGTCCTCTTTGCCAATAATGCCACTACCCACAAGATTAGTGGACATATGACATCCGTGGAAGGATTCTGGATGCCCCCTAGAGGAACTCCCCGATGAATTATTCTCCTGGGGATTTATGACCCTCAGAAATGAGGAATACTACTCCAGGTCGACCACCCAGTACTTCTTCTTCTTGTCGAATGAGAGTGGCCAAATCTGTTGTCGAGAGTTTTCAAACCAAAAGGGCCTCTGACATGGCTTAACGACTGCCGTTCTAGCCCAACCCAGTACTGACCTATCATTAGCCACATTAGCCCGCAAGGTGAGCCGTTCTTTATCAGGCGGGTCCCCCCGCGTGTCCTCGTAGTACAGCTCTACCAGCTCCCCTCAACTAGCTACTCGGCGCCCGCGTCCGAGTAGAAGACGAATAGGGGGAGTTGCTCCCCCACCACTCCAATCTTACCCTAGACACTTTGACAATAGGTACCATTCCATTCAGTGAGGGCCAACTGTTCTCATATTTGCTGCTAAGATGGGCTAAAAGATCGTGAGGTTTAAAATGTCAAATATCAAAAACTATCATTAACGATTGACTTTTCAAATGTCAATAAAAGTTTTTTGACATTTGAATGCTTAGTACTCTACTACTGACATTTGAATGCTTATTAGTCTACTACTGACCTGTGATCAGCCACATTGGCTCGGAAGGTGAGCAGTTCGTTATCAGGCGGGTCCCCTCGCGTGTCCTCGTAGTACAGCTCTATCAGCTCCCCCACAACTAGCTGCAGCTGCTCGTCCCCCGCGTCAGAGTAGAGGACGAAAAGGGGGGTCTGGTCCATTTCTGTGAAATAAATAAATAATAAAAAAAAACCGGGACATTGCACATCTAGCCCACACTAAGCAAACGCTTGTGTCTTGGGTATACTATATAACGGTTTTTTTTTACGTAGGATAGGTTTACGTTTGACTACAGCCTGCCTGATGTTAAGCATTGCTGCAGCCTAGGATGTAACACGCTTACCTAGAAGATACCTATTAACTCTAGATTTGAAGACCCCTGGATTGTAATTGATTAAATAATACTTATATACTCAGACTCAACACAAGTATTTTTTTTTTATTAAATTATAATTATATTAAAATTATTTATAAATGTGAAGGTCTGTTACTCTGTTTGTTGGTTTGTTTGTTTCGTTTTCACGCCGTGACGGGTGGTCGGATTATGGTGATTTGGTAAAGTGATAGTGAATGGTCCTATGCGTAACATAGTTCATTTTTCGAACCGTAAAACCGCGAGCAATTCCGCGGTCGTTCAGTCGTGTAGTTAAATAAAAAAAATGACGTTTTGAAAGTTGACTTCTGTTATGTAGTATAATGTTTTTGTTCTTGAATAAATGAAACATAGACGGTTCTCTAAAATGGAACGGGTTTGATTTGTAAATGGTATCTCGATATCAGGTTTTTTTAAATCCATGCAGAAACATGTGGAAACTATATATACGTATTATATACGATATACATTATGAAATGAGTACTGTAATTTGAACTTACAGTTACAAAATGTAGTAGCACTATGACAGTATAGTGTATCCAGCTCAATATATTGCAATAGAGTAAATAAAAAAAAATAAAAAATAAATAATAATTTGCACTAGAGTAAATAAATAATTAATAGGTACTATCTAGTCAAGGACTTAAATGAAGCTGAGCTTTTCCAATAATTGGGTCTCTTAATTTGATCTGCGGCCAGAGATAAGTAATCCTTTTACAATTTGTTAATTAGGTTTCGATTGCAAAATATTTCGAAAAAACTTTAGTCAAGATTTAATCAAAAGGCCTTTACTTTTGTTAGCCTAGACAGACTTTAATTGCACTACAATAAAATATTAGCTTTTTTATTTTACTTTATTTATAACTAGTGGACGCACGCGGCTACGCTCGCATTATTTCAGAAAATGAAAAAAAAAATCAATGAAAATTATTTATTTTGTGACAAGAAATGACATAATTTCAGGATAAAAAGTCACTCATAACTCAAAAACGGCTGAACGGATCATTATGAATTTTGTTATGTAGGTAGTATGGGATCTTAGGAGTTTCATAGGCTACTTTTATCCTGAAATAATGCGAGCGAAGGCGCAGGCGTTCACTAGTATTTTAATAAGTTTAGTTCTGAGGGAAATAACAAAATGAAGACTTACCAGGTATTCTTACAGTAGCCAAGACAGAAAAGTCCTCCGGAAATGTATTATAAAACATGCCAGCTGCTAATTGATGTATAGTTGCATTCTCATCCAGATGGTAAGCAGTTCTCTGTTCTTCAGGTGTGCTTGGTGACTGGCATCGTCCAGGAGTTCTGGTCACTCCTGGAGGCAGGTCTTCTTGTAGTGTGGAGAGTATGTCGAAGATCTCCAGTTGGTCTGTGAACAATAAATTAGATTAATCATCATCAAACAAAGACAATCTCAAAGTAATTGCCAATAAATAGCTCCTAACACTTAGCTTAAGCGAGTGTGGCTCAGCGGTTCTAGTATCTGCTTTTCATCCAGACGTACGCAGGTTCGAATCCGGCCCTACACCAAAGACTAGTATTTTCAAGTTATGTGTGGATTTGCAATCGCTGAACGGTGAAGGAAAACATCATGAGAAAACTGACATGTTTGAGGACCACAATATCCGGGGACATGTGTCTTCCGTGGAAGGACCTGGGCGCCCACCACGATGTGTCTACCCGAAAGAACTTCCCTAACTAATGAGGAACTCAAAGAGAGAGATCACCAGATCCTCGAGATTTCTAGATTACTTACAAGAATTTAACGGAAACGAACTGCTGTTTACTTAAAGTTAAGATATTCAATCCCTCGCTTTAATAATAAAAGAAAAAACTACTAAGTATGGCAACATTAAAACGAGATGCATATAAATCACTTTTACTTACTAAACCGAATCTTTATTATCTATTTACATAGGTATGTATTCAAAATCTATAAGTGGAAATTTGTAAGTATCCTTCAGTTAGTTATGAATATAATAGAACTTAGTAAAGTGAGTTGTAAGTTTCCCTAAATGTGTAAAATAATATCTTATCTTATTCCTAATTAAACTCGTCTATTCCTCCTGATTCATCTTATAAAAAAACGAGAGTTTAACCTTGATTCACCTATTTCAAGATTTTTACATCTTATTCGAGTTCGTAAACATTTTTCTGGTAAGTTATGCATCGACACGACTGCGAATAAATTGATGGGCCAAAACAAAATATTTGAACGCCATCTTTTATTTTTTGCAACGGCTAATGTGATCAGCCATATTGGGGTTTTGAAGCTGTTTTATTGTCTTTATTTAGTTTGTTATGAAAGTTTGAAAAAATCACAGAACAACGATCGGGCCACATCGCCCCCGCGCGCGCCCCCCCAGGGCGACAAGCATGGACTTCAAAGCTCTGTGGAAAAAATTAATTAAATTTGAACGTTGTCAGAGCATACTAAGGCTTTACATCTGCTCTTAAAGCCTGATAAGTTACTCATGAATTATCATTAGTAACTTATCAGGCTTTAAGAAGTTTACATGCATAATCTTAATTTAATAATTAAACTTATGATGCCCACAGAGTTTTTTTTTTAATTTGAAGTTTTTTTTCTGATACAGGTAAAAATTTATTTAGTATGTTCTATCTATATGTATATGGTATGTTCTATCTGTATATTTTATTTGTTTAAAGGCACTTTATTTCCATTTCTAAAAGTAATGGAAATAAACAAATACATATATCACCTAAAATGAATAAAATACACGCAAAAAAGTACTGAACCACATAAAATTAAAATTACAGGAATAAACAAAATAAATTCCTAAATAGCGGAGTAATCGAGTAACATACACACAAAAAAACATATAAACGAACTGAGAACCTCCTCCTTTTTGAAGAAGGTTAAAAGTGGAATAAAAAAGACTTACCATCAGTTTTGGCTCCAACAAGAAGACAAAGCAACAAAAGATAGTCTTTTACTCGCGCCATGGCTCCAAACTTCACGGTTTACAGAAACGGCAGATTTCAGGGATGGTAGATATTAAATCCATCCCTAACTGCCTGGACTCCCAGGCAGTTAATTTCTCAGGTCTACCTGAAAGAATAAAAAGAAATAAATAAATCATCATCATCATCAGCCAACAGCCGCCCACTTCTGGGAATAGGCCTCTCCTAAGGCACACCACTCAGCCCGATTGTGAGTCTCTCGTCAAATCTAATAAATAAATATTCCGGGGCATTTCACACAGCGCCATCTAGCCGCATACAAAGCAGGTACTAGAGTCATTGGTACTAGATAACGAATTGATATATATGTATAAACTTTTCTTTGGCTAATACGTACATTATTATGTATAAAAACCACGCATATAATTAAAGGACATTTATTAGGACACGAAACAGACAAAAATTACATCAAATTGAAACAAAAAAAAGTTTTATTTCACAACCCGGCCCCAACTTAGCATGTGCTGGATGCAAGCATCCAGCGCTGGTCTTCCGTTGGAACCGGAAGGTGGTTTGAGCTCAATTTCAAACATAAATAGCCCTGTCTTAATTTCCGTCAAGAATAGCGTAAATAAAAAATGTGTTATACAATTAACATTGTTGCCAAATACATTAAACAAATATTTCGGTACATTTCACACAGTGCCATCTAGCCCCATACTAAGCAAACGCTAGTGTCGCGGGTACTAGAAAACGGATACAAATAAATTGAAATAATTATTTAAGCCTACCTTTCGACAGAACATGTCTGGTCCCGGCAAGAGCCTCTACTCGACTGTTAGACTTCCAGATATACAGATAAATGAAGATGTTTGTTGGACTGATTGTCATCAATGATTTGCTGGAGTATCTGTGCCGTTGTAATAAAGATATATGGTCATATACAGGGGTGTTTGGGAAAAGTGAATGTACATATAATATGATAATATGTAATGTACATTTGACTGCTCTGTTAGCTTAGTTGGTAGTGACTCTGCCTTCTAATCTAGGGGTTGCGGGTTCGATTCCCGCATGAGACAAGTAATTATGAATACTAAAATTTGTAATTACTTGTGTCGAGTCTGGCCGTTTCTATGTATAATAAGTATGTATTTACAAAAAAAAGTATATAAGTATTATATCCGTTATCTAGTACCCACGACACAAGCGATAGCTTAGTGTGGGGCTAGATGGCGTTGTGTGCAATGTCCCGGAATATTTATTTATTTATTTTATATATCAGCTTCAATCAGAGGTCAGTTTAATTTAGTTTTTTTTTTAGTTTCTGATGGATGGTGGATGCCCGCTTCTCCGGCTTGTGTAAAGTAAAGTATAGTAGACTATTAGATGTAAACAAAATTTGTGAAGACACTGGTTAGATAAAGCCTAGTCATTGTCTCTTGCTACCCAATGCCTCGGGGCACATGTAGGTATTTTTCTTTGCAAGTATGAATAAATAAATAAATAGCGGTAGGCGTAAATTTTTGTCAAAGTAGATTTTTTTTTAGTGTACTCTTCGTAGCCATAAATCAAGCTTTCAAATCAAATCAACTATTCACCTTTCAGCATCACACTGTACTGGGAAAGTCATTTTTTTTTCTTAAAATCACATTACACTAATATAATTCTACTCCGTCTACTAACACTAAAGGAATTGGATATAATATAAATTTCCCTATATCTAAAAACAAAGATTCTTATCTATGTAAATGAAGATTCTGATATTGTGCTTTTCATAAATTAGTTGAGCTTTTGAGCTAGGTAGATAAAATCTAGCTGTTTTTAGACTTCTTCAAATACGGAAGAAATTTATTCAGGTTGAACTCATATTAACATTTCAGATTACCATTTGATTTTTAAATTTTCGCTTCGCTCGCTCATATTTTTTTTATCTAAGATGAGTTTACAATTGGCCACAGTTTGCCTGATGGTAAGCAAAGGCTATGGCCTAACTTGGAGCGTGCTTACCCGATAAGAACCGATTCACTCTCGCTTTGAAGATCGCTGGGTAAATGGCGTTTACCCAGCGTTTTAGGCCATTTACCCAGCGATCTTCAAAGCGAGAGTGAATCGGTTCTTATCGGGTAAGCACGCTCCATGTTAGGCCATAGCCTTTGCTTACCATCAGGCAAACTGACCTCCCTTGTTAGATAACTCTGTAGGAAGCTTTATAATTAAGGCGATAGAAGTCGATACCCGTACAATTGGCTCGCATCATGTGCAACCTACTTCGCTTTATTTTATGGTGATTAAAATAGCTCCCATTGAAAATATGAGCGACAGATTTTTAAATTTGTCTTTTACTGTGATATACAGATACTGTCTCTAAATAATCTAGATGACTTCAATTTAGATATTTAGGTGCCATTACACCTAACTGGAAAAGGTTCACTAGTTTTTAACCGACTTAAAAAAAAGACGAGGCTCGATTGTTGTTTATTCATAATTAGTAACTATGTATCTAATTTTTTTTTGTCGTTCCACCATTGTTTCCCTCAACATGAGTCACGGACATTTTCTGGCTGAACATTTGCTAAGGCGTAATGAGATTTTATGATCGGTTTATTAGAAACGTCACATGCAAAATTTGTACTTGAATATGAAAACTGATTGTAAACTAGTAACCATGTCTAAAACGATTTCGTATTATTCAGATAGTTCTTCTAGTTCGTTAATTGATCTATACATACGTATAGGTACCTAATAAAGCTGAAGAGGGTCAAAAATCTGAACATGGAAGATATTAAAAAAAACTGTGTTTGTGTATACTTTAAATCTATAACTAAACACGTTTTAGCAGTTTTTTATAATTATTGTCAGTTATCTGTTTCTCTGTTTATTTATTCGCTCATCACGCGAAAACGGCTGTAGGTACGGATCATCATGGTACGTAGGTAGTATGAGGTCTAAGGAGTGGCTTATGCTACTTTTTATCCTGAAATAATGCGAGCAAAGCCGCGGGAGTCTTCTAGTTTAAAATAACTATTTTTACATTATTGTCACAGGAACTAAGTTATTCGTATATGGCAATGAGTTTAAATTATCCAAACTACCACATATAATATACCTACTCCTAAATAGTTTCACAACCGACCAAATTTATCATTTCCAAACATCTCAAAACCCTAAACATAATAGTATAATAATAACGGCAGACATTAATGGAAGGTCAAGCGCTACGTTTGAAGATTTCCTCCGGAGCCGTATCAAAGACCCTGGCAAGGCACGCTCCATTGCCCTACCCTCGTTATATACATATAAACGGTTGTTTGTATGTCTGTGTTTGTCTGTTGTCATAAGGGACTGAGATAAACGTGAGATTTTTCAAATAGTGGTACCATATCGAATTGAAGCTAGTGTAGCTTCAGCGTCTGCTTTTGATCTTGACGTACCCAGGTTCGAATCCGGCCCTACACTAATTACTTGTTTTAAAAGTTTTATGTGGATTTGCACTCGCTTAACGGTGAAGGAAAACACTGTGAGGAAACTGACATGTTTGAGAACCACAATATCCGAGGACATGTGTCTTCCATGGAAGGACCTGGGCGCCCACCACGATTTATCAACCCAAGAGAACTCCCCTAACGAACTAATTCTGCGGGGGAGTCACGACACTCAGTCATGAGGAAATACGACTCAATGCGAATATATCTTTGCTTCTATAATACTAAAACATGTAGTTATGATCAAAAGGACAATGTCATAACGAAGTTTAATAACTTTGCAAAGTTGACATTGTACCAGTTAGGATGTCCCTAATGATCTTTGCAGAACTCTTAATTGGTACCATCGGGAGTGATCTAGTTAGAAATATGATATTAGATGGGTACGCGCTTGATGGTAAGCTATCAAGTCGATTATACGATAATGAAATTTCTTAGTTACATTTTAACCAACTGACGAGTACACATATCAAGATGGGTACATATATTTTTCATATAACAGAAACGTGTAGAAAACACGTTACTAATTCCACACTAAATACCATTTGTACAACAACTCACACAAATAATTAGTAAAACACTTTTTTGGACTCGGTAATTATGCAAGCGAGCCTAAGAAAAACTAATTTACGGTAATTCAATACCAATTGATATATAAATAATTCACTATCAACAAACTTAATAGCACCTTAAAACATTCAAAGCCAGAGCCTAACCACTTACAGCCCCTAAAACCGCTTAAAAGATGGAAAACATTCAAAATCCCTGGCATTTAATACCCTAAAGGTTGACCATTCAATTAACCGATTTGGCAAAAGTAGGTCAGCCAATAACAGCGGTGAGATATGACCAGCCCGACCCTGCGACTTATTGCATTCCCACATTACCTATACAGGGTTACTGGAGGAATAAGGGGCTAATTTATTCATATAAATAAAAAATAAAATGTATTTTATTTTATTTTAAGGGCCTCGGACATGGCTTAACGACTGCCGTATTATGACTAACAGCCGGGACCTACAATTTAACGTGTCATCCGACGCATGGAATCGCCCAAAATGGAATGCCACTTTTGGGTCACCCATCCAAGGACTGACCGCGTCAACAATTGCTTAACATTGGTAATCGCATGCGATTACCGCCGCTAGCTGAGCTACGGGCGCTTCGTTAACATGGTTAAAGAGGAACATTAGTTTTAGTTATAACCCTGTATAACTCAATATCTATAAATGTAGCTAATTATAGCCCAAGAGATTGCGTTCTATTTTTGGCACTACTTAAGTATAAGAGGCGTAGGTAAGTAACATTGACATTTTCTATGAACATAAATATAACAGGATTAATTTTATTTCCGGCAAATATTTGTGAACTAATATTGGCAATACATTTGAGCGCTTACGTGGTCGTATGACACATTACATTTTACAGTACTGGCTATTTGTCATAGTGTTTATTTATAGTAGTTATTAAGCAATGTCAGAAGCTCCTAGAGCGGTTTGAATACTCTCGACACATTGGCAAGAGTTCGCATAACTTACGTATACTTACTTTGTTGTTTGTTGGTCTGCTTGTTTTTCTTTCACACAGCAATGTATCATCGTGTCACAAGAGTAACATAGGCTTTATACTGATAAAACGCGGCTGAAACCGCAGGCAGCCACTATTTTATTATAATAATAAATTAAGTAAAATTCTTAAACAACCAACAAACGTCTATATAATTTCAACAATTTATTGGTAAACTAAATAACTAAAAATTATAAACATTTATGTCAAATTAATTATTAGGTCAAACTTTTACACAATAATAATAAAATACACACACAAACAGACCAACGAACAAACGCTATTTGCGTCAGAGCTCCACGGGCCTCCTCTCCAACGCGCCACATAGTACGGTCTCCAGCCTGTCTGATCCATCTCCTACCTACTTGTTTGGAAATGTCATCCGACCATCGAGCAGATAGATGGTCTGCCTCTTGGTCGGATACATAACGGTCCACCATCTATACTATAATATTATAAAGCTGAAGAGTTTGTTTGTTTGTTTGAACGCGCTAATCTCAGGAACTACTGGTGAGAATTGAAAAAATCTTTTTGTGTTTAATAGACCATTTATCGAGGAAGGCTTTAAGCTATATAACATCACGCTGCAACTAATAGGAGCGAAGAAACAATGGAAAATGTGGAAAAAACGGGGAAAAGATTAACTCGCTAGAACCGTTTTTATGGTAATAACTATTCCACGCGGACGAAGTCGCGAGCACAGCTACTTTAAATATAAAGGGCCCCGTCACATACTCGTATAACATAAAATTAAAATGCACAATGTAGAGAAGTACTTATAACATGTAATCAACAAAGTGAATACATTTTAAATTCAATCTTACACCTACATATTCAAGTCAAGTTCTATCCCGTGAAGACACTTAAAATTCACAAAAGTAACACTGTAATGTGATATATGATTTTAAAACTTTGTTTTGGAAAATAATGACATATACATAGGTACCAAAGATTGCGTAAAACTTTTTTTTTTCTGGTACCATGCTTAGCCTTAGCTTATTGTAACTTCAAATGCATAGTGATATTTGTTTTTTTTTTATTGTAAATGAAGTATGTTTTATGTAAGTACAATTTATTTTGCATACCAATGGGATGGGTCGACGAAATAAGTAAAAAAAAACATCAGGGTAAGTACCTGGATAAAATCTGCGTAGAACCGGGACGAGTAACGTAGAGAGGCCTATGCTCAGTACTGGGCGATAACGGGATGATGATGATGATGATGATGAATGTGTAAAAACTTGTTCAAATATTTTCTTATATTTTTGATTTGATTGCTTTTTGAACAGCCAATGGATGGGTTTCCTTAAAAACTGGTTCTTTCAGCAGTTTTTCATAGAGCTTTGTGACTGTCGGGTATTTATCACCCAACTCCAATATGTGCCTGAAAAAAAAAACACGAAATATGTAAATAAAATAGTACCTACATATATGAGTATGTGAAGTTTGGCATTACAGTTTAAGAGTGTTTCATCTTAACGCTTTCGAGTTCGACTCGACAGTACGAAACAGAGATTATAATGTTTTCGATGCTCACGAGTTTTATACGACGTTTTTCAATTTACGAATAAAAACAGATAGAAATCTAAATTGTAACCTATTCATAGAATTTTATACACATTTGACTTATCTATCTTCAGTCTCAAAGACTCTTCTTCTGAGAGATCTTTAGAAGACGTTTTGTCCAAGATTTCTTAAAGAAAAGAGCATAGATAATAAAAGATATCCTTACCTAGTAACAGCATTAAAGATTTGAAATACCAGGCAAGCATCAGCTAAAGAGAGTTTGTCTCGTCGATTTTTCAGTCGCGACGATTTATATTTAGAAGATGTTTGTCCAAGATATCTTAAAGAAAATAAAGCACAGATAATAAAATAATGTCTTACCTAGTAACAGCATTAAAGATTTGAGGTACCAGGCAAGCATCAGCCAGTGAGAGGTTGTCTCCCACGCAGTACTTTCCACTGGTTTTGCTCAACAACTCCTCCAAGGTTTGAAGACCACGGACCATCCAATACTTGCTGAACTTAACATATTGTTCTTCAGTCTCGAAATGAGGTCGCAAGCCGATGTTCTGCAGAGGTTGGATACCGGAGACCACTGTCTGTGGAATGAGAAGAAATATTATTTAAGGTGTTAAAATAATACTAACACTAACATTAACCCGGATCTTCGGATCAGAAAACCTGTTACCTAATGATCTTTAATTGGTGATCTTCTTCTTATCGAATGAGAGTAACCAACTCTGGTGTCGAGAGTTTATCAAGCCCTAAGGGCCTCTGACATGCCCTAACGACTGCCGTACTAGACAAACTGCCGGGACCTACAATTTAACGTGTCATCAGACCCACTGAAGCGCCCAAAATGGAATGCCACTTTCCGATCACCCATCCAAGGACTGACCGCGTCGACCTTTGCTTAACATTGGTAATCGCAAGCGGTTGCCTCCGCTAGCTGAGCTATGGGCGCTTCCTATAAAATGTGATATTTACGTTCAGATTTGACCATTTCCGAGGACTGGGTGACACGTTTAAGGTAATATCCTGGCTGTATGCAGCATTGATAAAGTCGTTACAGTAAGTTTCCAGCCCCGTCATTTTTTTCGTCATGAACCATCGTCCTATCTCACTTACCTGTTCTGGTTATTTGGCGTGAACTATGTAGAGCAAGAGACCGCGAATGCTAAATTTTATCATCACAAGTATAGAAAGGCGCCGGATAGTGAGACTAATCATACCTTTGACAGATATAATGGAATACCATAGTTACGTCCACTTTCTTATTTATTTTATTTCAGACTATCGTTATAACTATCAATTGCCATCATTGCGAGAAAATTAACATTTTAAAAAAATACATTAAAGATGTAACTACTTTTTCATCGTACCTAGGAATATCAGTCAAAATAATATCGTCCAAACTTCCTATTTTATTTTAATGATTCTAATAAAAACATTTGACGTTTAATTATAGGTCACGGCTGTTCATCATAGGACGGCTGTTGTTAAGGCCATGTCACAGAGTCTTAGGGCAAATTAAATACTCTGACACCAGAGTTGGCCACTCTCATACAAACTTACTTTATGAAAAGCTTGTGCTTTTATAAAATCCCCAAGCGTCTATCATTCCCGGGCTCCCAGCCTATCGCGAGTAAAGTAACTGGCAGTTAATTTCCTCCGCCCGTTTATTTGCAAACTACATTTCCATAATTTCTCAGTTTCGTTATCAGTTCGCACCACGAGCGTGTGTGATGGCGCCACTTGACCTTTTAGCGTTTGAAGATTTGTCGTAGAGTAGAATATTGTAGAGGAGTTCTTCTTCTCATGGAAAGAGAGTGGCCAACTCTGGTGTTGAGTTTATCAAGCCACTTCAGACATGGCTTAATGATTGCCGTACTATGGACAAATCGAGGACTATGATAATGGGATTTCTAAAACGAAAATGGTCTTGTGAGTAGAGCTTTTGACTTGGTTTAGCGACTGCAGTACTATAAGCGACAGCCAGTACCTACTATTTAATGTGTGATCCGACACAGAAGGGCCTATGTATGAGAACACAGATGGGATAACAAGTGTGTCGAACGCAATACTACAATTAACATAGATTTCTTAGAAGTGAAATTATGTAACAGAGAACACTAATAAAATTGTTTGAGCATAGTTGGTGCGTAGTGTCTACATTATAAATCCCTATATATCCAGTCAACTCGTTATAAACTCCATGGCTAGATTTATTTCGAGGAAAAGACGTGATTCCAGCAACGATTGAGGCGTTATCTATTATGTGCCGAAGTATGAGGTTCTACGAACCTAATCGATTGCGGCTTTTGTTGGTGTTGAGTCATCGATGTGTTAGGTTGATTGGAAACGGTGGGGAAAAGTGAAATAGGCTGAACAATATAACATTCACAACTATGTAGAAGTAACGAACATAATGTGTATATATAATACGTACATAGACATAACTTGTCAAGGTTCTAAGACTACTGAGAATTCGCGAATAAACACAGTTGCTATAAATGAAAATTCTATGACATTTTTATATGATATATCGTAACGAATTTATTAATTATCGTAATGCATACTTTAACCAAAAATCTGTCTGAATTTACTTTCATACTATAAAAGTTATATCGCACAATTCATTGTTATCATGTTTTTAACACATTTTATCGAGCTTGTGCTCCAAAAGCTCGCTTTTATCGAATTTAGAAGAGTGTTTTTCAGTTATCGAGCCGCAACTATTTGTAGATGAAATTTCAGTACTTATGTTGATAAAAATAATTGTAAGCTTCCAAAGTGAAAACATTTATTTGTCCATAAATTTTCTGAAAACTAGAAGTGATATTGATATTATTATTTTCGCATTTTTTTAAACTTCAGGAATCATGTCAAAGCCGTTGTTGTGTACTTGTTATTCTTTTTTTATTTACCTCTATAATCTCTCTAACTTGAGCTCTGGCCAGCGGCGCCTGGGGCATGAGAGGAGGGTCTGGCTTCACGTCTTCCAAATATTGGATGATAGCCATCGACTCCACCAGGGTTTGCCCGTCTGGAAGGAGAGGAAACATGTATCTTTGATGAGTTATAAATATGCTTAGAAATGGCAGGTCATTTTATCATATGGAGCATGCTGTTTTATATCACTAAATCACTAACAATAAAAGAAAAACATACAGAATCATTATTAATACTGTAAAGTTGCAACGTATATAATAGTAGTTTATACAACTGTCATATAATGAAGGGTATTAAAACACGAGTGTGAGTTTCATAATAGTAACGAGTGTTTTAATACCCGTGTTATATGCAGTTGCACTACTTTATCTTCACTGATGCAATTAATCAAACAACAAGAGTTAAATTCACGCGTACGTGTATAGTCACAGTGATTTTGCCGCCATTAAAATCTAACCAATGAGAGCGCAGCTGCGCGCATCAATAAAACGCGACCAACCTGATTGGCCCTGCAATCAGGTTGGTCGCCTTTTGTTGATGTTATAATGAGATATTACGATATCGATGTGGATATTATACCATCATGTGAAATTGCTTAAATTGAGTGTTTTGTTGTCTGCGCTATAACAGTAGTAATTATAAGTCAAGTATTGGAAACATAAGATAACATAACATATAATTCTAGTACCCACGACACAAGCGTTTGCTTAGTGTTGGGCTAGATGGCGCTGTGTGCAATGTCCCGGAATATTTATTTATTTATTTATTTATAAGTAGAATGTTACAACATTAGTGTAGATAAAAGTACTTTTATCATAGAATATGCTACACATATTACAATGTCTCGTCAAATTGAATTTACTTAACACATTTAGTTTTAATAAAATTTTACAAGGTTACAATTTTAACTTTTACTATCAAAATAATGTAAATTTTTGTTATTAAAATTACGGCACTAATAATGGTAATTAATTATGTATAAGTCTCAACTCAAATCTACTGTCTTTCAGCTGTATAGGGGTTAAATTGACAATTTGGCATCACACTCTTTACCTTAGTAGTTATGTATTTAATCTCTAAACAGATTAGAATTAATTGCTAGTTGACTGTAGTCATGCTCAAAGTATTTTTTAAAACTGTATAGTGTCTTACCTATTTTTTTTTTGTCACTATTACAAAATTGCTGATAGACTGAATGTTTGCGAGGAGTTTATTAAACAGTTTCTCTCCCAATATAGTAAGTATTTTCTTAGTCAATCAGCCTAGGCACAGTAGGTTCTAAAAAACATTTACTTGGCTATTAAGTGTGTTACTGAAAAAAAAATAACAATACAAGTTACATCAAAAACGGCCCAGTAGTTTTCGTGATATGGGCATGCCTTGCATTTTTTACAACCACGTTTTGATAGGCGCTGCATATCGGTTTAAATTTCAAAATTGATACTTGTTTGTTGCTCTCTGTTGCGGCATGTTTAATCTTAAACCAGTATATAAACAGTATAAAACCTTACAAAACTAGTACATCAGATTAAACATCAAGCTACAAAAATCTTGCAAACTAAATGTAAAAGCTCCATTAATTCTTATCTTTGCGGTGAAAACTTGAAGCGTTACATTAAATATAAGATTACCGCGTTAAATAATACATTAGCAGCTATCCCTCAGATATTCATGTTTTATTGCCGCTAGATATGAAAACGAGAATCCATTATGGTCCTAAGGCTGTTACTATAAGTTTACGTTCTAGCCATCATGGTTTTATTCATATTCTGTTTATACGGCTTCGCTCGAGTCGTTTACGGATAAAATGTTGCCTATGACAATCACAGTACTTCAAACCTTTAGTTCATTATCATAGTCGTAACAAAAAACCCAATAATTCCTTGCAACGTAAAGGAACAATAATAGACCGAGAAACACACTTTCACTTTTAATAATGTTGTATTATTCATGTATACAGAAAAAATATACTTAGATTAAAGTGTTGCACATTGGGTATAGGTACAAATTTATTAAACTTTGAAAACTTTAGTAAGTTTATCTAATGACGTTGACGGCACTCGGAATGCACCGAAACGTGCATCGGTTAAGACGTTATTTTTGCCAAGTGAGACCGTTTCTTGCTTTAAAGTTTTTTTTATCTAAAACAGGTTTGCACTTGATCATTGTTTGCCCGACGGGGAGCAATAGCTATGGTCTAAGATGGATCGTGCTTACCAGATAGGAACCGGTTCACTCAGATCGTTGGATTATAGATCGTGGGGAACAGGGGTGAATAATAATAATAATCATTAAGTGCTAGCCGGTTATTACAACTAAATAATCATTTTAACCTATTTTTATCATTAATATTATTATACATACCAGTAACCCCTCGGACTCTGTTAACGGCCTGTCGCAGATTGCGGTCACAGATAAAATAAACTGGTTAGAGCTAAACGACTGAGCTAGTGTTTATACACTGTGACACCGCTAAATGATAAGTACTACATATAGAATGGAATATTGTCTTTATTTATCTCTCTTTGAATCGTATTTTCTCTTGACTGAGGGTTATGTCTTCCCCGCAGAATTCATTCGCTAGGGGAGTTCTCTTGGGCTCATGTGTCTTCCGTGGAAGGACCTGGGCGCCCACCACGATGTATCTGCCCAAGAGAACTCCGTGATGAATTATTTCTACGGGGGAGTTAAGACCCTCAGTAATGGGCAAATACTACTCAAGGAGGGAGATAAAATGTATAACTTGCACATAACTTAGTATTTCTTGCAAGTAAATTAAGAGAAGCTAAGATTACATGAAAGCCACTCCACTCTACTCTGAGTAACGAGAGTTTTTAAGCAACCCTGAGGGCCTCTGACATAGCTTAAAGACTGTATGGTAAATTAAATTAACTAAACGTATCTATTTACTAAGACCTAAGCAGTAAATTTGCACAAGTATCATACAGTTCCAATTTGCACGATGACACTAAGCGTCAAGAGATCGAGTCACTTGCGTGGAATCAAAATAGTCAATTTGTGTTTGACGTTCTAAAATATCAGGGATGTATTGAGAGTTTGATACAGGGGCTTACAGGATATACAGATTTTGAGTTTAGAAAACTATAATGGTATAGTCTACTAGTAGGTGCTCGCTTCCCTCGCATTAAGAAGTAAAACTTTCACCCCTTTAAAAGAGGCATTTCTAAAAACCTTTTCTTAGCGGATGCCTACGTCATAACATCTACCTGCTTGCCAAATTTCAGCCCGATCCGTCCAGTGGTTTGGGCTGAGCGTTGATAGATCACTATGCCAGTCAGTCAGTCAGTCACCTTTAAGTTTTATACATTTTATTTTTTGACTTGCCGATAAACAATTCAAGATTGTTCTCTATCTACTCTCCACAACAAATTTTATACAAATTAGCTCTGGACACGAGTTCCTTATGAACAATAGCCTCGTCTAATCAGAGAGAGAGTCTAAATTCTAGAATGTAAAGTGTAATAATTTATACTCCTAAATCTATACTAATATTATAAAGCTGAAGAGTTTGTTTGTTTGAACGCGCTAATCCCAGGAACTACTAAACCGAATTGAAAAATTCTTTTTGTGTTAAATAGACCATTTATCGAGGAAGGCTTTGGGCTATACAAAATCACGCTGCAACTACTAGGAGCGAAGAAACAATGGAAAATGTGGAAAAAACGGGGAAAATTATTCATCTTTCACTTTCTCAGCTAGTCCTAAATACATCCCTGGTCACAATCGCAATAGATTGATGTTTCAATCAATATTGATGATGCTCTCAATTCACAGTTCGAATCTCGATTACCAAAACCAAACTGGCAATTTTTCAGCCGCCACTTCTCAATTCATGGTTATGGGAATAGACTATCAAAGAGCTTAGAGGTTTGAGAAGGCTATTGAAAGTTACGTGACCACGATTTCACTAGCATTGTTTAGGGTTAAAAAGTAGTACTTGCCCCCATACAAAAAAATATAGAATCGTCGAAATAACAAAATCGGTAGCGCAGTGGGACGAAAGGGAATAAAGATTCCTGTTCGTCCCACCAGTGGGTTCAGCCAGTGGGACGACGGGACATACGCCCAAATACGCAAATACTACAGTATGTACGATAAATATGACATAAGTTTGGCTATAAATCATTTGATAAAATAAAATATAACAAGTTTTTTTTTACTAATAAGCTTTGTGATCTTTCTATATTGGTTAAGTACTTATTTATTATTTTAAGTGTAAATTAACCGTTATATAATAGTAAATTAATCATGTAAATGTAAATAAATCACTTTCAAAAATGATAATCGAAACAGTCCCATTCCGAATGAGTTTGGTTTGAACCCGCCCCGCGTGTACAAACAAATACATACTTACATATTACATATATACATATCTTCTGTACATATAATAAAGATAAAGAGGGTCGCAAATCTGAACATTGAAGATATTTAAAAAAAATGTTTGGATATACTTCGAATTGAAAGCAGAACACTTTCGAACAATTTCTAGAAATTTTGTCAGTTTTTCTGTGTCTCTGTTTATCTGTTTATTTGAACGCTCATCCCGCAAAAACGGCTGAACGAATCATTAAGATTTTTGGTATGTGGGTAGTATGATATCTTAGTAGTGTCATAGGCTACTATTCATCCTGAAATAATGCGAGCGAAGCCGCGGGCGTCCACAAGTGTGCAACACGAGTATGAATGTATTTGTCTTTCCATTTGTCAGTTTGTGTGTGTGTGTGTTTGCAGTTGGTTTCGATTGTTCTGTTGGCTTGTTCAACGAACTATTTGACCTTTTAGAATCTAAATTGTTGATGATTTAATTAGTGTTTTGTATTTGGCAATAAATTAGAAATGTTCAGCGCGTTTTGGGGTTTGGCGCGCCAATACACTAAGTTTGTACAATATTGAGACCGAAATGATCACACATCACACATTCTGAGAACATGCTTCTTCCGTGGAAAGGTCTGGGCGCCCACCACGATGTACTTGACTAAGGCAATTTCTCCAATGAATTAATTTAGCGGGGAGTCTCGACCCTCAGAAATGAGGGATACGACTCAAAGAGAGAGAGAGAGAAAAGAGAGAGAGAGAGAGAGAGAAAGAGTCTCGAACGTGTTCAAAGATAAAGATAAAAGAATTTTTACTTGAGTTAAGTAATACATTTGTTTACATTGTAGGTGTCCCTGGCAACCGCTGTAGGATTCCCTGTGTCGCGGTGCCAGTGTTTGCGAAAGAGAGGATATATCATCAGGATCTTAAAACAAACCTAACCCTATCAAACGTAAGCCTATTTAGTATTTAAAAAAAACATACAAACTATGTTTATACATTCACTGGGTTTATGGTTGTCAGTGGCGGCCGCTTAGTCAGAAAAGCTTGCAAGTAAGTGTGGATTTTCGCGCCTGGTAGTCGACCGTGACCGAGTGGTTTCGGCACTTTAATGCGTAGATAACGCAGAATCGAATCCCGCTGGTCGTGATTATTTTCACTCATTTCCAATTAAGTTTAGAATTGTATCTTTATTCGTTATCGATTAAACAGCATCAGTGATCATGATTGCGTTATATTAGCCTGGCCTGTTAGCTTAGTTGGTAGTGGCTCTGCCTTCTAATCTAGGGGTTGCGGGTTAGATTCCCGCATGACACAAGTATTTATGAATTTTAAAATTTATGATTACTTGTGTTGAGTCGGGTCGTTTGTATGTATAATAATTATGTATTTACAAAAGAAAAGTATATTATGTATTATATTCGTTATCTAGTACCCACGACACAAGCGTTTGCTTAGTGTGGGGCTAGATGGCGATGTGTGCAATGTCCCGGAATATTTATGTATTTGTTTTATTTTTTATATTGCGCTAATTAGAGGCACAAAGCGCGAGGTACACTGAGCGCAGTATTGTCGTGTAACTGGTTCCGTCGGCGGGTGCTACACTCGGGGCTAATTAACTGGGTCCTTGAAACCAATAGAAAACCCAAAGACGTTTAATCTAAACAAGATAGCTATTAAATAAGTCCACTCAAGTTGATATCGGTAACGCAACCTTCTTGGGCCATTCCTGTGCACTTCTATATCATTGATCAAAGGTCTTATCTGTGCTGGACAAAAATCAATCATAACATATAAATAATAAGGGTTACTATCGAATATACAAGATAAATATGACTGGTCTTCCCTATAACATCTATGATATGGAAAAACCAATCTTATATTGAAGGTGGTAAAGGTTGTTTTCAGCTGTAAAAGGCTGGTCCTTAAGGTTACATGCAATGTCGTTGTACAAACCATGTTGCCACTTGGATGGATTTCGTGAATCTGTTTTATGGTTGTTAATTATTTACATAGAAGATGTTAATTGTTTCTGTTTTATCGTGAACAACTAAAGTATTTATTATTATTATTTATTATTATTTAATTGTTTAGTAAGCATCGATACAAAAAGAGGAGCGTTATAACTATGCCGCGTCCGTGTTTTAATCGATTTGAGAAATATGGATACGTATATCTTACGCTTAAGTACTAATAAGTTTTATTTAAGTTTGAAAGCTGATGTTTTCTGGAAAAGGCACAAAAGAAGCATTTATAAGTTTCAGAATAGCAAAAGTACACAACAAAATACCTAAATTATTAGATACCAGACGGATCGAAACTTTTAGTATATTAGTATTCGTGCAAGTTATTTAAATTGCCCTTCAAGTTATGTGCGTTAATTACAAGAGAAATTAATAAATATAAATAACAGTGTATAATCTTCTAATAAAAAAATTCATCGTTCACAATTTTAAGAGCATAAAGATTTACTTCAGAAACTGGCACGTCTTTCAATTTTCTCTCCAATTTGTGTAAATCCCCACTAAGTTCTAGTTCATAAACGCGAAACGGCTTTATATAATAAAGAGGATTCCTTAGGGTGGATTTACATCAGACGAACATAGAGTTTGCCCACCAATGCGGTGGGTTGACGACACTAGAATAACCACAGGGAGCACCTGGATTCAATCTGCGCAGGACCGGGACGAGTGGCGTACAAGAAGAGAGGCCTATGCTCAGCAGTGGGCGATGACAAGCTGATAATGATGATGATGAAGAACATAGAGTAAGGGCTAGAACAAGAGCATTCTTTCGTAATCCTTAGTGTAAACAAAAACTCGAATTTAGCTTTTAGTGGTTTGGCGTGGGTGACGGTGTATGATGAAGAAAGTAAACACCAAATACCATAAATCCAAAGTCTAATTAAATATCCACAATATCAAAACAATAAAAACACAATTACAATACATAAATATAGAAATAAATATGTTATATGTGAAATGTTTAGAATAAAATATGTATAGTAATAATATTACATAGTGATATATAAATGTGGAGTTACCTACATAGCTTTTACACCAAACGAACAAAGAGCTACTTATAGCTAGAACAAGACGGAATTTCGTGTACATAACTTTAATTTATAACCGGGCAACACTTAAAATGTCAAAAATCGTAGCCGTTTTGCAGATTTTGTTTACTCTGTAGTAGGTAGATAGCTTGGTTTTCATTTTGTTTTGATTGTTTGTAAAATTGATATTCTTTATTTAAATAAGTATATATCTCTGTTAATTTAAGTAAATGTGCCGCGGCGGGATACTGCAGCTCTGAAACACAAGATCCACTGGATACTTAGCTCAGAGCTCAGTACACTTCTGACGTACTGTACTAGTGCATAAGATTGCATTTGTTTTTGTAATATGTAATGTACGTACACGTAAGTTTTTGGTCAAATAAACTAATTATTATTATTATTATTAGGGGCATTACGAGTATTTCGGAATGTACAGAATAATTAGATAAGTATACATTCGCTCGAACACAAGAACACTTGGAAGAGACCACTCAAGGGCGCGAGCACGTCCGAACACGCAAGAACGCTCTAAGTAACTGCTCGCGGGCCTTACATCGAGCGAGCATTCTTAGAGCATTCTATAGAATGTTTGCGAACGCACTAAGAACAACGATAGAGTGCTCTACGCCTGTTTACACTAAAAGAATTTGACGTGGTGGGGGTAGAACGGACGAATGCTCGTTTGATGTAAATGCACCCTTATAAAGGCGGCTTATCGAAATAATTACCTACATAGGTATAAACTAGTTTTTATGAGAGTGGCGAACTTTGGTTTGCCGTTTTTTAAATATCTGAACAGGACTCCCGCACCTACTATGAAGATTCAGGGCCTACTATTTAACGTATTACCCGGCATACGGAAGCGTCGTTCGTGGAGCCTCGCATTGTAAGTATGTAAATAAAATATAATCTGATGACCGTAATGATAGCTTACCATCAGGCAAATTACGATCAAAAGCTTATAAAAAAAAACTTAATCGTTTCAAACATTTTTGTACAATGAATCTCATCATTGGTTCCCACAACATATCAAGTTTTTTTTTCCAAAAAATATATAAGTACTACTATTTTTATTTTATTCTTTTAGCGCAACAGCTGCTCGTCACATATTTGTGAACATAAAGACTAATAATATTGTAGTGTGTCTAGAAATTATGTTCCGAATAGCACTGATTGATAAAATCTTTTAATGCAATAAAAAAAAACCTTTTTTGAATGTAATATATAATAAAAATATTTTTTAAATATGTAATAAAAAACTCTTAGTAAATATAAATAAAGTAGGTTAATACTTTTTTATACGACAAAAGTCCCATTGAGGATTGAAGTGTGACGTGTACTTATTAATTCAGATGTCGACAGCACAGCCACCTGGCGGTGAATAATGTCACATGGAAAAGGTCATTCGAAAGGAGTGGGGAAAATACAGATAGAAGAGAAAAATAATAATCTCTACATAGTATAAAGCAAAGTCGCTACCCGCGTCTGTCCCTATGTATGTATGCTTTAATTTTAAAACTACGCAATAGATTTTGATGCAGTTTTTTTTTATAGATAGACTGATTCAAGTACCTATGTGTTTATATATTTATTACGTATGTATGTATATGTGAAGTCGTCAGTGTAAAGCCGGGCCAAGTCACTAGTTACTAAATTATATTAATAAAAATATCTGTTAAAATTCCATATAAAATCATATAATGATGGAGCAAAATACTAATGATGACTCGGTCTGTTTGTAAAATTTATCGACAACTCATAACTGTGTGACTATAATTACTAGGGACAATAGTTTAATTGTGTCACTAGATTAATATATTGTATTGTCCAAAACTGGCTTCAAGAGTTTCACAGCAGCCACTAGTGTACATGTCTTCAAACACAAATTAAAAGACTGGCTCATAGAACAGGCTTTTTATAAATTTGAAGAGTTCTACAAAGTAGATGAATAAATGAAACGTTCAAAGTACATTGTACTATATATTTATATTATATTAATTGTATACAAATTGACATTTATAATTATCCAATTTATTTATATTGTAATTATATGAATGTATGGAATTTGACGTGTAAATAATCTTTACGAATAAATGAACATTGAACATAGAGTACAAACACCGTGTCCTATCTATAATTTTCTATCTCCGCCCTTAATCATTCAAGCACAAAAATCTTTCAAAAAACATATCAATGGATTCTATAAATATCTAACGTTTTCCGGTACCTACGTATACTCCCACACAAAATTCTATGGATGTAGAAAAGACAATTTTTATCCAATTTTGTTTAAATCTTAGATTTGTGAATGAATAACCGACTTTTCCAAAAGTATTATATATATACATATGTATTTAAGTTTTTTTTGCCGACGCCGTTCGGCTGTTCGTACGTCAAGTTTCAAGTGAACGATGAGCCATGTTAGAGGCCTTTATGGCTTTTTGTAAACTCTGACACAAGAGTTGGTCACTATCGAACTTACTTACTTACCGACGCCTTTTAAAAGGAGGTTATCAGTTCGACCCATTCGTTTGAAATATTGTATAAGATTGGAGTATAATAATCTATTTAGGCCTTTGCGTATGACCTAGCCTAGCACGGGTGCCAAATTTTGTGAGTGTATGATTTCTATGCATGTATGTATGTTTGTCCGCGTATATCTCAGAAACTATAAGTTGTATCGATATAATTATTTTTATATTAGACATATATCAATTTAGGAATACATTTTTTTGCAAAAAAAATATAAAATGTTAAGGAGGAAGTTATTTGAGATAAAAGGGACATAAAACATAGGCGCTTAGCGAGAAATCAATACAATTTTGGAAATGATTTCTTGTTATTTTGTCTTTATCTCTCTCCTAAGTCGTATTTCCTCATGACTGAGGGTCGTCACTCCCCCGCAGAATTAATTCGTTAGGGGAGTTCTCTTGGGCACATACATCGTGGTGGGCGTCCAGGTCCTTCCTCGGACTTCCACGGACACTTCGTCTTTATATGCTTTTATAAATAATTGTGCAAGAGTGCCTTTGATTTTATTACTTAGTACTTTTCCTAGTTAGTCACAGGTCGACCTAATAAAAGCGTGTTAAACATGTCAATGACCTAAATACTTATAGATGATATGTTTCCATTAATTTCGGCGCGGACATTTGATTGTAACTGTTATTTGGTCTGGTATTGGATGCTGCAGGGACGAAACTAAGGATTTTAATAAAAGTAACACTATTAACTTTATTAGTGGCAGGAGATGGCACAGAACCAAGAGGAGTGGCGTCTCTTTGTGTCGGAGGCCAGGATCCACTTTGGGTCGCAGCGCCACATTAGTAAGTAAGTATTAACTTTATTATAGTACCTACTAAGTAATGCTAACTTTTGTTAGAGGGTGTTTTCATCATCATCATCATCAGCCCGCTATCGCCCACTGCTGAGCATAGGCCTCTCTTCTTGTACGCCACTCGACCCGGTCCTGCGCAGATCGAATCCAGGTGGTGGGTGGTTTACTATTCGTTAAATCTAAGCCCCAATCATTCATCATACTTTACACGTATACAAATTTTATTATGCAATTTTAAAAATGTAATTTTTGAGGACCAAAAAATCCGAGGACGTGTGTTTTCCGTGGAAGGACCTGGGCGCCCACTACGATGTATCTAACTATCTACCCAATAGAACTTTCCTAACCAATTAATTCAGCGGGGAATCACGACCCTCCGTCATGAGGAAATACGACTCTAGAAAACAATGATAAAGATTACATTTATTCAGACTCCCTTTTTAGAAGTCTGTTAAAAAGCCAAGGGGTTTTCCTAGATCCGTCCCTGGTAGGTTCATAAAGCGAATCGGTTAGTGACACGACCATGACATGTACATATGTAGCTACAAAAATATCACCAAAGTGAATAGCATGATTATACCATTATACAATGTTACTGGGCTCTGTAGGTCGATACAATTCAGAATAGTTGTTTATTTTATTTATTTTTATATATTTTTTATTTTGTGACAAGATATTACATACGAACACATTCAGGAAAGTAAGACAAACACATTTTGCACATACACAATTTCCTGTCACAAGCCGGCCTCAACTCAGCATGTGCTGACTGCGAACAGTCAGCGCTGGTTTTCCGTTGAGACAGACGGGTGACGACTCGAACTACGTAAAACAAACAAAACAATAAACACATATGACACACGAATACACAACTAATAAACAAACAAACAACGACAAATTAAAAAGACGACAGATTAAACAATTGTTATTTGTATGATGTAATAAACTAGACTATACATGTACCTACTACTAGGACTTTTTAGTAAGATTATAAAAATTGATGGTAAGGTCTAACGTATGTGGAAGGTTCTGCGCGTCTCTTACAATGTAATTGTCCAAGAGAACTTGCCCAATGAATTAATTCTGCAGGGAAGGTGTGGCCCTAAATAATTAAGAATTCGATTAAAAGAAAAAGAAAGGCAAAGATTGTAATGTAGATTGTAGATTAATGCATACTTACGTATAAACATGTCAATGAATGGTGGATTCTAAATTAATCAAGTTTGCAAGGCCTTTTACGGACTTCGCTGTCATTGGCCTCATAGACTGGACTAATAGCATAATAGCAGATAATCTAAAAGATATTATAATAAAAAAATCTTAGTTGGTAACAAAGTAATTTAATGTTGACATTTATCATTTCATTTTATTTTATCAATTGACATTTTTCTATTATGTGATTTAATTAATATTGACTTAACTAATAATTATTTTATTAATTTTCTAATTGCTTCTATTATGTTTAATCATTTTCTCTATGCAAGTTGTGTATGTTTTGTGTATGGACTAAAAGTTCGAAATAAATGACATTTATTTATTTTTTTATTTTATACGTGGAAATACATAGTTTAGAATTTTGTTATTATTTTCTCCACCCTTTGTCAGTTAAAAACAATTTAGGTCCTGCTTCAGGTTTTACAATAGTGCACAATTTTTAATATCTCCTTTGTTTCCTAAAAGAAAATGGATCGCATTTTTAACTTACGAGTCCGGCAGACAAATGACGTAGGTACTCCTTCTAACTTCTTTGTTTTTTTTTTATAAAGGCGGTAATATTATTATAATCAATAGCTTACTAACTTAAATAAACAAATGTAAAAGTATAAAGAGCAGCATAAAATGTAATGTGAACGCCATAACCCATGTTTTATCAAACATAATTACAAAAAGTAATTATTTACAAAAGAAAAGTATATGAGTGTTTTATCCGTTATCTAGTACTCACGACACAAGCGTTTGCTTAGTATGGGGCTAGATGGCGATGTGTGCAATGTCGCGGATTTATTTATTTATTTTAATAATCAATAACTACACCACATAGTTATCATATCCATAACCCATATCATGCATATAATTCCATGTATATAAAGTGCCATACAGCATATTAACGGTCACATCATTACCCCAAGTGGCTCTTCAACAAAGAGCCATTGAGCTTGCTGACGTCAGCGATTCTGATAAATGTTAATAGACTTAGCACGGATTCATTAAGTGAATCATGTTGTGATTTTTCCTTAAATTTATCAGTGTAACATGAGGTTATTCTCATTGTGTTTATCTAAATGAAATTAATATTATTTATTTTGAGACAAGAAATTAATTATTAAGGAAAGTAATCAGACAAACCCATTTTGCACATACATACACAATTTCTTGTCACTCTCTCGTTATGCATGGAAGAAAATATTGTTTTCTGGTTGTGTGTAATAATATTTAAGTACTATAGAGCATGTTAGTGGCATCATTACCCCAAGTGGCTTTTCAACCAAGAGCTATTGAGTTTGCTGACGCCAGCGATTCTGATAAATGCATGGCTTGACGTTAATCATAATGTGAATCATGTTGTGATTTTCCCTTATTTTATTATGAAAACATGTGGTTATTGTCATTGTGTTTATCTCTCGGTTTGCATGGAAGATAATATTGTTTTCTAATTGTGTGTAATACTATTTAAGTACTATAGAGCATGTTACGGCCATCATTACCCCAAGTGGCTTTTCAACAAAGAGTCATTGAGCTTGGTGACGTCAGCGATTCGAATAAATGCATGGCTTGATGTTAACGGGCTTAGCACGATTTCATTTGATGAATGGCAGATAGGTCTGCACACTTCAATATGAAAACATTAACATACTTACATGAATAAATACTTTATAACACGTTTAAAAAATTATGACGAGTTCCATAGATTCCTATTTTGATTTTACTTTAATTTATTATTTAAACAGGACGTGTTTAGTGGTGTTGATCGTTATGCGTAGAATATAGCTCTTTCGCGGGGTTTGGGTCATATTATAAAGTACTTTAGAGCATGTTAGTGGCATCATTACCCCAAGTGGCTATTCCACCAAGAGTCATTGAGCTTGCTGTCGTCAGCGATTCTGATAAACGCACGGCTTGTGATTCATATTTTACATAAATTTCCGTATACACGCTCCGCTTTCGACTTCAGTGTCGCTTCTTGCGTCATGAAGAAGCGTCTGCCTTACAATATGATCATTCCGGATCGAATCCCAGCCTTACAATATCTTCAAGTTATGGGTGGTTTCAAACCGGGATCGATTTGAGAGATTAATAATCAGGAAAATACAAAAAACCTGAACAAGTACTAGTAGTGCCACCCCATTTTCAACACTTTTTAACCGACTTCAAAAAAAGGAAGTTATCGATTTTTTCTGAAAGTATTTTGTCAACAGTAACTCGTTTGCACCTGGATTCAATCTGCGCAGGACTGGGACGAGTGGCGTGCTAGACTAGAATAAAATAGAATATAACTTTATTGTACACCAGAAAAAAAAATACGTAAAACAATCTAAAGGGACACACTTAACCTAGGGCATACATATAGGTACATTGGGCGGCCTTATTGCATAGAGCGATCTCTTCCAGGCATCCTTAGTAACGATTACAAGGAAAGAAACAAGTTAAAACAACAAGAGAGGCCTATGCTCAGCAGTGGGCGATAACAGGCTGATGATGATGCACATAATACAATCTCATCTAACTGCCTTTCAATCTACACACCGTATACAAACCCCTTAATACACCAATATCCGTTTGATTCCGAAGGAAATGGGACGTGCGCTTTGATCCGATCCGATACGTGCAAACATGGAGATTCTAATGCGATCCCAGATATGGTATCGGATAGGATGAATGGGGATTTATCTATCAACTTCAGTATCCGTATGTAATATATATACCATAGTACTTAACTCATTTATGTAGGTACAAAATACAAATACAAAATATATTTAACTAGTGGGTGCTCGCGGCTTCGCTCGCATTAAGAAGTAAAACTTGCTAGTCGTGAGACTGTGTTTACAAGTATTGACATAATATGTGTAGGTACTAAATCTTTGAGTTAAGAGTGAACCTTTTTCTTCTAGGCAAGCAAGCTAGATCGTAGACTCCATATACGACTACATGTTGCTTAACATCAGGCGAAGCGCAGTCATGACTGAACCGATAAACTTATTTTTAATCATCATCATCATCATAAATTTGCCCTTGTCTGTGGAGGCGCCATCCTTCCCGATCTTCTGCCAATTCCTTGACCTCCTTATACGACATGACACCCGCCCTCTCCTTTACTTGAAAAAGAAGAGGAAGAGGAAGGCCGAGAAGGTCATTATAAGGACCAAGTTTATTTAAAACCAGGTATATATTATTTTTAGATCCGGTATTGCACAACGAATACTATTGAATATAGTACACTGTTTCGATCGCGTTCTTTGTGACACAAACAAGACAAACAGTTTTGGGATAAAAAGTAGCCCATTAGTTCTGACAATAAAGCTCATTTCATTTCATTTATTTTTAATTTATTTAAAAAAAATGGCTGAACGGATCATGATTTTTGGTATGTAGGCAGTATGAGGTCTTAGGAGTGTCATTGGCTACTTTTTATCCTGATATAATGCGAGCGAAGCCGCGGGAGTTCACTAGTTATACATAAGTAATTAGACTTGTTGGAGCGTCACATCCCGCTACCAACATAACGGCGGCACAGGTCGACCAACGTGAGAGGTTTCCGCCAACGACGACAGGGGGCAGCCCGCACGCCTCCAGAACGACAATTACCCGTCTATCGCACCGCACGCGCAACCAGTAAAAATATACAGTCCACTCGCATCAAGACATACCCAACTCGTTGTTATTTCATCCAACAAGGCATCCCAATAGGACCGAGGAAAGTAGCAACAGACTAACAACTCAAAAAGTCGATTTAATTTCTTTTAGGTTTCTACACTTGCTTTACTTTTATGTTGTTCTTTTAAAAGCTCCTAAAGAGGCCATATATTCGAGATTGATTCTACACATAACTCAATATCGTTTTAGGCGTAGGTATGATATTTAATCATATTCTTGGGTGAAATATTTTTTGTCAGGAAGCTTATTATTTCCGGGGCCTAAGGGAAATCAGCTATAAGGGCACTATCAAACGTTTTGGACATTATCGTTTAGGTATTATTTCAGTGAAGTGAACTGAACATTGTAAAATGTTTGTGTGTTTTATGTAAAATTTGAGAAAAACGTAACTCTTTTGAAAATAATGTTGACTGCATATATTTAAAAGAACGAACAATTACAAAGGAATTTTAATTACATGGGAATTTAATTAGCAAAAATACTAAGTATGTACCTATGTGTTTATTTAAAAAATATTCAGATGCACTGAGAAACTTTTTTTAAGTTGGTTAAAAATGATTTACAACTGCCATGAATTATTCCTAATCAAAATTAATTTTACTATGATTTTAAATTTCTTAAAACTGTATACTAATTCTGTAAACATTTTTTTATAAAAATCAACTACTGAGATTTAACCAGCAATACCTTAAAAATGTACTAGTACACATTTACTGCAAATTAACTCTCAAGTAATATTAAATCTATGATAGTATTGCACATGCTAGCCCCCATGAAATTGTATGGCCTTGTGAACGACCTGACTGTTGACAATCAATGTTTGATACAACATAATACATAAAATAGGTATGTCATCTTCTTTTTCTTATCGAATGAGAGTGGCCAACTCTGGTGTCGGGAGTTTATCAAGCCGCTGTAAGGGCCTCTGACATGGCTTGTTGGTGCTAATAGGTATGTTGCTTTGTAATATTACATAGTATAAAGCAGTCATATTTGACCCGTGTATGCCTATGTATGTTATGTATGTATGCTTTAAAACTACACAACGGGGTTTGATGCAGTCTTTTAAATAGATAGTGTTATTCAAGAGTAATGTTTATATGTATATAAACACATGCAAAGCCACAGGCAAAAGCTACCAGATAGCCATAGTCCTAGTATAAATATTAAAAAACAGATTCCCATCCAGACATTTTACATCACTACATAAGTTAGGCCATGTCAGAGACCCTTAGGTTTAAAATTTCTGACACCAGAGTTGGCCACTCTTACATGAACTTATTCTTTCACTACATAGTATAAAGTCAAAATCTGCTTTGACCACTTAAGTATTAGCTTAGATCCTCAAAAATAAGCAACAGATTTTCATGTGGTTTTCTTAACAGAAAATGTTTTAAGAGGAAGATGTTTATGTATATGCTTATGTGACTGAATATAAGCATAACATAAAAATATACTTAATTAAAGATACTTAAATGTATTTTCTGTGCATGGCATACTATATTAAGCTTAGCTAAAACTAGCGTCATATCTTAGCAACATGACTTAAGTATAACTTAAATAAACTTTGCACTGGTAAATAATTTATTGATCTAATTATTTTATCTATCTATTGAGAATCTAAATCAGCCAGAGAGTGTTTGTTGGTTAAAACAGAGTGATGGATAGTTGGTATGGAATTAGTATTGTATACATAGATTAAGTGATTAACTGAGCAAGCACTTGCTGTGCAGGGTTGATGGTGTGGAACTGTGCAATACAATGTCCACACTCAGCTCCGAAAGGGGATGCTCTTCATCATCAGAACTAACCTGACTTCCATAGGAGTATGTACAGACCAGTATGGAGTAATGATACACATATACACAGTGGGAGTGTGTCTGTTTTCTGTTACAGACAATTGGGCCCCACACACATTATAGGTATTCTGTATAAATAACAAGATTGCGTTTGTTGATCTGTTTATTCATGTGTCACACTCCAGCAGAGAGATGGATCATGCTTTTAGGTATAGAGGTAGTATAGGGTAAAAACTCACCAATAACAAGCGCAGGCACCTTCTGTGCTGGGTTGATGGTGCGGAACTGGTCAGTGAGCTGCTGCTTCTCCGACACAATGTCCACACTCTGTTCCGAGAAGGGGATGCTCTTCATCTTCAGCACAGCTCTGACGCGCCATGTGCACGAGGACGCCCAGAAGCCATACAGGATTGCTGAGTTTGCCTTTGGGTAATTAGGGAATAAAATTAATGATGTTTTTGCTATTATTCTAGTTGATAACAAGGTATTTTGCAGAGAGTAGGTAAGTTATGTTAGCCTATCTTACTTATCAGTTTATTTATATTTGTATTTTTATACTTGTATTTTTTATGGGTTTAATTAATGAATTTTAATGCATAAGTAAATGTCTAATAGTTAATTATTTTCATACTTACTTGCTCCTTAGTTAATCACTTTCTGATAATCAAATAGAGTCAAGAAATTAATAAAATCAAGAAAAAGTAGGTAGTTATAAAAAAACATTAAAACAGATTGTCAGTTTTAGGTTATAAATGATGTGTATATAAGTAAGTGATGTTAATGTAATGAAATTATATTATAGCATAAGTGCGACTTGGGACAGATGAATTGTTTCTTTTAGTACTATTTAACATTTAAATAGACAAAACTACAAATTATAGGTACCTACTCACCATTTCAGTATTAAACCACTGAAAAATTGACTAAAAACTGATTAAGACTGGTATGCTCAAGACTCCAATGACTTGTCAATCTTTTTTACGTAATATATTATCAAGACAAACTGAATTTAAATATATCTTGCTCCTAAATTGCAGTTTATGAATATTGTTAATAATAAGATAAACAACGAAACCAACTGATAAGACTGATAAGTCTCGCTCGACTCGATTGACAGTTTTGACACTGACATTCAACAGCTGACATTGATGTTTAAAACGATCTTTAGAATTACTTCAGTTGGAAATCACTAGATGGCGCTACAACAGTATCGTAGATTTTATATCACAAAATGTTTTCTTTTCATTTAAACTTTATTAAAAGTCTTTATTAGTATGTAATCTAACTTAACTATTGGCTATTGAACTATTATTAAATCCTTTAATTATGGACATACCCAGTCTCATATCCTAGTTGTAATATTTTTTAGTTCAATAAAGCTTTTGTATACATATATAATCTTAGTTAGTTAGTAGGACTACATTATTGTATGTACCTACAGACTAAACTATAACTAAAATTAAAAAGGATTGTCTAAATTAAATAAAAGAGTCAGCTGATATACACGTTATTTATTTACAATATTATATTGTTATTATACTTTATTAATACTATGACCGTTATTAATATTAATTTAAATTTAAACGACACAATATAGGCATAATATGGAAGTATTATGATACCTACATACTACTTATTTATGTAAATGACTGGTTTTGAAAATGGATTGTTAAACCAACTATTTTCTTCAATCAAAAAGTATTGCTTGTATACAGGTTGACTGAAAAAATACTTTCAGAACACTTGATGTCCTCTTTTTTGTAATCGGTTAAAAAGTGCTAAAAATACTGGGGTATCTTTTCTGTACCTACCTAATAGTATTGTTATGTGTTAATGTAAAAGTGTTATTTCTGTCCGAAAGTTCAAATTCATTATTATTTTTAGTTATAATTGATAACATAAACTTGGCCTTTCTTTATCCTTTTTTAAAACCAGTCTTTATACAATATTTCACTAAATAATTATTGTTAATTATTATGGGCAGATTTACCTAAGTAGTTCATTTTACCGCCCCGGTTTTTGCGCTTCCTTGATAACTTTAATCCGTATTATTCCGTATTTAATTCACTAGGTAATTGTGGATTTATTAATCAATTATTGTACCTAATGTACGTATTGTATTGTATTGTATTGCATTGCATTGCATTGCATTGCATTGCATTGCATTGCATTGCATTGCATTGCATTGCATTGCATTGCATTGCATTGCATTGCATTGCATTGTATTGCATTGCATTGCATTGCATTGCATTGCATTGCATTGCATTGCATTGCATTGCATTGCATTGCATTGCATTGCATTGTATTATATTGTATTGTATTGTATTGTATTGTATTGTATAACTTAAGCTGCCCTTAATAACTATACTCTATATAATAATACATATCATAACGAAAGCGCTGATATACGTGTTATTACTATTAATATAATAATACATATTGAGAGCAATAAATTAATAATAATCTACAATACTACATTGTAAATACAGTCAATATTTTTGCTATTCATATTATTAATATTTTAGGAGAAGTATAAATGTAAGTATTGTTTTGGTCAATTTATTGTACTTTTTTATGATTTTATAACAAATATTACAATAAAAGCGTATGCATGCATATTTTAGGGATAATATTAATATGTTATGATTGCATGTGTGCAATTTGCTATAATTAAAGTAAAATTTTAAGTTGCAGGAGCTTCGATGTTTAACCAAACATACTAATTATATTATACACTGTATCGACATAATACAACAATGGATTGGCTTAAGCGCACCATTTTGTAAATGCGTGACTCAGTTACAATATGAACTTGTAAAATAAATCTACCAGCCAGATGGATGCCGAAAAAAATACATATATATCCGGCACACATCTTTACATTGTTTAGGTACCTAGTGTTCGAACTCTATTGAATTCTTATTATGTCTGAAATGGCATAACGACTGCCGCATGTTGACTTAAGGCGAGTATATCCCAGCCATTTCGATATTTGAGGAGGTGAAGCTGGCGGTGAAGCCGGGGAGGAATAGTACGCGCATAATTTTAAAGACCCACGTAGGCGACCCAATGAAAATTTACTTATACTTTACTTCACTTCAACAAGAGCTAAAAGTGTATATTATAGTCAAACCGGAACCTTGACTTTCTATAATAAAATAAAAATCAGATGGATTGAGAACCTCCTCCTTTTTTGAAGTCGATTAAAAAGACGCTGCACTGATTGATGCTAATCGCATGCAAATACCTTTACTTTACTAGCTATACGGCGCAGCGCGGGGTGAGTGCGGGTGCGTATTTTTTTTACAGGCGTTAGCGAAGCTTGTCGATTAATTTATTATGTCGATAATACTGTTTCTATTTAAGTGGCAAAGGTCTGGGTCCCCAGCATCGATCGACGGTAAAAAGGTGAGGTCGAGACCGCCGTAAATAACTTTTCTATGGGGATAACAGCTGACGAGATTTACCCGAAGTTAGTTGAACGGCTTAACATTTTTCATTAAAATTGCAATAAAATTTAACTTCTTGTTATTTTTTGGGGCCAGGAAAAGCAACAGTTCTCACAGATGCTTGGATTCTTCGAAGCAAGAATATTTTTGTTTTTTACTATGTATAGGTGCTTGTCTAGTCTCCTGTGTTACTTCTGGTTTTAACCTAGGATATTGTGTGAAAGAGTACCTACCAAATAATAAATGATAATAAAAGGATGGGTGGTCATTTTTGCGACATGAGACATGGAAATAAGCGTTTTTTGTTCAAATTTATGTCAATATACCAATCTTAGTTGTGATCCGGGTGGTCTCATAAAAGTCTCAGCCGTCAAAACCCCTCTGCCTTCGTTATCCGGTTGTCCGTACATGGCGTATAGATGTCTCCTGTGTTACTATTGATTTAAACTTAATATATTGAGCGAGTTAGAACGTAATATTGAGATAGAAAAAAAAGACAGGGAATACTTTGCGACGTAAAAGTATTGCAACAAAAAGGCCTGGTACAAGTTTATTTCCAGATTTTTTTTATCCCCATCGTAACGGTGATCCGGGTGGTCTCATGAACGTAGCTCTAGTTTCCGCTGTTAACACCCCCCCACCCTCGTTATCCGGTTGTCCGTACATGGCGTATAGATGTCTCCTGTGATGCAACTGGTGTCCTTTAGGGCTTAGGCTCTGTAGACGACTGAAGAGTGCGAAGATCCGCTTGTTTACTGTCGGGTTGTCTGAGGCATCTGGAAAGAATTCAGAAGAATTTAATCACCTTCTTTTGAAGTCAGTTATAAAAGTTAGTTGTAATATTGAAAAAGATAGTGTTGATAGGTTTTTGCGATATCGAACAGTGGCGGTGGCTTTAAAAAACTAAAAATATAAAACTCAAACGTGACTGACTGACTGACTGTGATCTATCAACGCACAGCCCAAACCACTGGACGGATCGGGCTGAAATGATGAGATGTTATGACGTAGGCATCCGCTTAGATAGGTTTTTTTGGAAATGCCACTTTTAAAGGGGTGAAATAGGGGTGAATATGCAAGTTTTACTTCTTAATGCGAGCGAAGCCGCGGGCGTCCACTAGACAAACCATAAATGTCATTGCAATTGTTCTTGACCGTTTTAATTTGCAAACAATTAATAAAATCTTTAGTCATCATATCAGCCTGTGTCTACCCACTGCTGAGTATAGGCCTCTTCTCCCAATAAATATAATAAGTACCGGCGCAACGTTAGGTTCACTTTGGACTAAGTACATCTATCTGTGTATGGTTATACGAGTATGAATGGTGAATATTATATCAAGTATACATAATCTTTTATACTTGACATTTTAGATATTTTAAAGTGTATAAAAATGCGAACAAGCTTTGTATGATAATATTAAAACTTTCGTGAGACGTTTTATCAATATATGTATTAACTAAACGGTTTTTTCGGTTTTAACGGTTTTCGGTTCGGCGGGCTGCTCGCGCGGCGGCGCGCAGTCTGCGTGCTGCCGCGGTCCCAGAACATACGTTCTGAAGATGGATGTCATAACATCCGAAACGCGTAAACAACTAACGCAATTTACACGTGAGTGAAAACCGTTTAGTTAATATATTGAAGCTTTGTATGAGCTTGTAAAAATGGAATGGAGTTCATTGATCTCTAGGCTTCGTACGAATTTACTTTTATTTGATTAACATTTGGTGTAAGTAGGTAAATAATTAACAATAAATTCTAATACAAGGTTAGTAATATGAAACATCAAGTTTTGGTTACTATGTACTCGTATGTACACAAAACAATACTCTTTCAAATGAAGACATTGTATCTTTGTCGCATGATAACAAATATATTTTACTGCAGGTATATTTATTTATAAACAGAGTAACTGGCATCTTACAAAAAACCTTTCCGTGTACTTTAATATTGACACAAATCTATATTAACCCTGTACAAGTTTTTTTTAAAATACCGATAAAATCCATTTATTTGTTGAGGTAATTTATGGATAAAGGTAAGCTTTACCCAAAAACAATTGATCAAGCAGGACAAAAAAAGTACTCATAACTAAAATAATACAAAAACAATACAAGATGCAATTATAGGCCAGTATGCTGGGCACAACTACACTGCCCTCTGGTAGTGGGCTGGAGCACTTAGATTATCTTTAGGCTTTTCTAAAGATTTTCTAAGTGCCCCTTTTTGTAGTAGTTAGAAGTAGTATGTTTAGTTTTTCTTCCCTTGTTTTTATATTTTATTCTTATACAAAAAGTATATTATTATTTTAATATATTACTTTTCATCCATTTATATTTAGTACTAACAATTTTTTCATAAATTGCAAAAAATATTTATGCTTGTACTAAAATCTTACATCAAACTTTTCTCATTGGTTATCAGTAACGCTGTATATTTCGTTTCAAACAAGGGAGGCTTTTAAATTAAATAAAATCAATAAACACTTACGTTCAGATTCAACATCATCCTTCGTTTTGTCTTCCCGTTTAACTTTAATTTGATTCGATCCAGGGTTTAATTCCTTCAAGAACCCTTCTTTAGAAGCTTCTATATATCTGTCAATGACCTGATTAGGTTTATAACAATCTAGATGTATTCTGAGTATCAGAAGAGGGTTTATAACTGCCGCCGCCATTTCTGCTTCATTATTTGTCGTTTCTTCGTATTCCGGAACGTATTCGTTGGTTAATTCTTTATATTTGTCTTTGGTTTCGTCGTAGTTTCTCTCTGAATCATATTTTTTAAATTTTTCATTGATGTCTTCATAGCTTCTTTGTGCATAATCTTTATTATATTTTTCATCAATTGCTTCATAGTTTCTTTCGGAGCCTGTTTTGTATTTGTCGCTAATTTCTTCGTAAGTTCTTTCTGGTTTATTGTTAAATTCTGTTAGATCATCGGGGTCCAGATTTCTTTTATCATTGCTTTGATGTTGGTAAAAGTATCTATTGAGACGGTCTAGTTGTCTCGGGTAGTTATGCCACTGTTCTTTTCTAAAACCTTTGACGTTGTAATTGGTGTCTCTTCCCTTTATGTTAAAATCGTCATTATTGTCAACGTAGTTGGGTATTTTGTCAGTTTCTCGACCAACGTCGAAGTTGAAGAGGATTGCGTTGAGTTTTCTAGTCGGTTCTTTATTGCTAAATGTATTGTCGTTAGGTTGGTACTTGTATTCGATCTCTGGTAATTGTAGAGAGTCCTCTGGTAGCAGTATGCTCGATGATAGCGCGACTGTAGCTAGTATAAGCACTGGTATCACTAGTTTCTGCATCTGTAACAAAGAAAAAACAATATATGGCATCGATTCAACTGGTTTTAATATATATGTTTCACTTTAGACTACTGTGTTGCTTGAGGGGGTATCTGTAATGTACCGAATTTGTGAAACACCTTGCTGATGGTTAAATTCTAGTGTCTTGAGTTAAAAAAGATTAGATTTTAACTGGGAAAAGTTAAACCCAAAGCATTGGTCGTAACAGTTATTTTCATATTTTCTCTCTTAGCATTAATAAGACCGACTCTTGTGACACTGGAATAGGTATGTTTTAACTTAACACAAGAAAGTTAAGAAACTACGAGTATACGTGCTGGATGAAATTTGACAGAAATACTTCTGGAATATGCAAAAAAGTTTTGAGCATACACGAAAAGGTACTCAAACTTTTACTTATATTTGAGCGAACATTGAGGAACGCGGGAACTAAAAGTTTTCCCACATATTTTCAGATATTTGGCAGTTTAGTTATCTCCCAAGCTTTAGAAAGCAAGTGAGGCATTCTGAAGCACCCTAGTTCGAAGATTTTTAAAAATAATTAGTTTTAATTTTAGCAACACCTTAATTCCTCTATAAACAGGATAAATGTAAATTTAACATATAAGCTAATAAAGAAATTGAATTGAATTTAATCCCTTGTTTTTCAAATTATATGTGAATTTGCACTCGCTGAATGCATTGTTTGTGTTCGTGTGTTTTTGAGGATCACAAAATTCGAGAATATGGGATCACTCCCACTATATCCATTGCCCAGATCTATTATGGATCTACTGGGAAAAAATATTCCCTCTTGATCCATAGTGGGAAGGTTTTTTGCCTCTAGATTCTACGTTCGAGCAAAACTAAACTAATATAGTACATTAATTGTATTTTTTTTAGCTTTCACATCGCGTCAAAGAGATGTATCATTGTGATTTTTATTATGCTGGGCTGGTGTATAAATAGTACCAAAAATGACTTAGTGAAAACACAGCCATTTATAATTATTAGTAAATAATGATAAACTCTGTCTTCATAATAATCAGGTGACCTAATATGACCTAATCACTAACAGTCGTTATATGCCCTGCTAATCAATTTAATCCAACCTAACCATGCCATTGTACGAGTATGATCATCTATTTGATTACTTGCTACGTGTCTTTAGGTTCCATTAGCGAGGATAATTAGATTATTGACTGGTCTTTGGTCATAACTCTGACGAATTTTAGTCAAAGTTGACGTCATGGTTAAAACATAGTGCAGATAAGTAGGATAACGGTCAGCTCAAGATTAGGTATTACTTTTGGCTTGTCGGTCACTGGCACAAATAGTTAGATTAACGCTTTTTTGGATTTCTTTTGAGTCGTATTTCCTCATGATTGAGGGTCGTGACTCCCTAATCAATTCGTTAGGAGAGTTCTTTTGGGCAGATACAGATACCAATTTGACGTGCATTGATTATTGTAAAACCACAGTTAAGACAATATACTTGTAAGTAAATATAATAATTGGATTTCTTTTGAGTCGTATTTCCTCATGATTGAGGGTCGTGACTCCCTAATCAATTCGTTAGGAAAGTTCTTTTGGGCAGATACAGATACCAATTTGACGTGCATTGATTATTGTAAAACCACAGTTAAGACAATATACTTGTAAGTAAATATAATAATTTGATATTAAAATATATATATACCATAATAAATAAATAAAGACCAATCTACAACCTTTCCCCTTGATTACCAGCATCAAATCTGCGTATTAATTAATATATTCATCTCGCCCACAAAGTTAGCAGGTGACTTCATTTACATACTCCGCTTAGCGGGACTTTGGATCAGGGCAGTTGCTAGGGTGGATTTTTGTGTAACGTGATCATAATTACGAATCAAAAAGATAGAAAACAAAGAAAGAAAGAAAGAAAAATATTTATTTTTAACGATACAAATGTAAGTGTTGGCGTATAAAACTTAAATTAATATTCTACCTATCTTTTACCTTATTATATCTTCATTGCTAAGATTGTTGACCCGCTTTAGCTTTATTATGTATGTGTATAGATTACTAGTGGACGCCCGTGGCTTCGCTCGCATAATTTCACGATAAAAAGAAGCCTATCACCTAAGCCTATGTACTCTTAAGACCTCACACTACCTACATACTAAAAATCGTGACGATCAGTTCAGTCGTTTTTTCGTGATGTTCATTTAAATAAACAGACAAACAGAGACACAGATAAACAGACAACTTTTCTAGAAATTGTTGGAACGTGTTCTGTTAGCGATTGAAGTATCCCTAAACGATATCTTCAAAGTTCAGACTTTCGACCCTCTTTAACTTTGGTATATTTATTGATGAGTTAGTTTTGTATATCAAAGGAAGATTAAAATAACTTACAATAATAAAATATAAAAACAAGGGAAGAAAAACTAAACATACTACTTCTAACTACTACAAAAAAGGGGCACTTAGAAAATCTTTAGAAAAGCCTAAAGATAATCTAAGTGCTCCAGCCCACTACCAGAGGGCAGCGTGCCCAGCATACTGGCCGCATTACCACGCTGGATGGCAATGCTGATACGTTGAGCCAGAAAAAGGCCAGCATTTTGGTCATGCGTCGCGTCAACTAATAATTTGAATATGTAAAAGTGGGCCTGGCGAACTTCACACTGCCTCAGAATCATTAATTAAATGCTTTTCATAAAATGTTTATATAGCAAGTCATCTTAACTCACCTATTAACCCTTTCCTAGGCTTAATCATTACCATCTGACAGTTTATCCCAAAATTTACCCAAGAGAGTACCCCTAAGACTGAAATTCACCGAAGACTCGAGTAAAGTTCATGACGTTCCCTCAAACATCTGTATAGGTGAGATATACCTTCCCCCAGCCCTCAAATTCAATAAACTTTCGCCCAAACTTTCCATCCGATAAGTTGTGTAAATCTGACAAACATCAACAACTTGGATTACCTTTAATAGACGTCTTGTCTGAAGAGTTCAACGCTTTACGCCTACAATCCGTCAAAATAGATAGTAACCATATACATAGCAGTAAATAGTGATCTATCAACGCACAGCCCACAGAACAACGATCGGGCCACATCGCCCCCGCGCGCGCCCCCCCCGCCACAGGGCGACAAGCATGGACTTCAAAGCTCTGTGGCACAGGCCAAACCACTGGACGGATCGGGCTGAAATTTGGCATGCAGGTAGATGTTATGACGTAGGCATCCGCTAAGAAAGGGTTTTTATTGACAAACACTGCAAATGCACAATAATTAATAAATACAATACGATATATCACATTTCAAAAATTAGTAAGTTAATCTTTAGTGCAAAACGACCATATTAACTTAATATAATAAACGAAATACCTAGTATTCAACTTATTACCTAACTTTCCTAAAGTCTAACCAAATAAATACACCAGACCAGGGGCCATAGCACATGTACATAATTGAATTGCAATTCTATGAATGATTTGTCATGCTATTTAACGAGATATACGATATTTTAAAAAGAATTGGGGCAATGCCTTTAATGATAGTGACATAAAACAAAAACATTCAGAAGAATTGAGAACTTCCTTTTTTAAAGTCGGCAAAAAATAATAAACATAGGAACTACTTTAAACTGCTACAAAATAAAGAAATTCTTTAGAAAAGCATAAAGATAGTTTAAGTGCTTTAGCTTCTTGCGAGAAGACGGCGTGCCCAGCATGCTGGCCGCATTCCCACGTTGAACAAATTACTCAAGTGATGGTTCAATGAGCCAGAAAAAGACAAAATGATCATGCGTCGCGTCTCAAACAAAGAATTAAATTGCAATACTTCAATATTGCTTTCCAAAGCCATGCTATGCCTCTCCGAGCCTATTTCATACAAACTCATTTCAAAGCAAACTCATATGTCATTAACGTTGGTCGTCTTTCTCTGCATAATATTATGAACTCGTAAAGAGAAATAAGATGTATATTTCACTTGAATTCAGGACAGGTATACAGGTTTACTGACGCATACAGTTTAAAATGTTGCTTTTATAATTGATTATAAATTTTCGAAATACTTCGTTCGCAAATCTGTGTTTGCTACCAACCCCTGTATATCAAGGACTAAATCTATACTAATATTATAAAGCTGAAGAGTTTGTTTGTTTGTTTGTATGTTTGTTTGTTTGAACGCGCTAATCTCAAAAACTACTGGACCGAATTGAAAAATTCTTTTTGTGTTGAAGAGACCATTTATCGAGGAAGGTTTTAGGCTATATAACATCACGCTGCAACTACTAGGAGCGAAGAAACAATGGAAAATGTGGAACAAACGGGGAAATTTATTCATCTTTGAGGGCTTTCGTTGCGTGCGCTGCGAAAACGGTTCAAATCGTGGGTAACAGCTATAATTTATAAAGCTGAAGAGGTTGCCTAAAATAACTATTCCACGCGGACGAAGTCGCAGGCACAGCTAGTTAGTAATAAGTGGCAAAGTAGCAATTAAAAGCCCTCAAATATGTGTTAGTTACCAAACCATGTATGTATTGAAATAGAAATAGAAAATCATTTATTAAGACAGACTTTAAAACATACACACACACATATATACGATAAATAAATAAATAAGTCTGCCTCAACACAGCCCCAACTCAGCATAATGCTGATTACTGGAAGTAAACTGGAAGTAAATTACTTCCAGTAATCAGCGCTGGTTTTCCGTTGGATATCCGTATAGATTATCGCTAAATAATTAGAACTAAAACTAATCTAGAAAATAAAAAAAGGCGTGGAGACCTTATATCTTAAAAACTACTGTACCATTTTTTATTAAATTTACACTGTTTCCCAAATTGCTATGCAATATATTGCACACTGATAATTAACGCAGTAAACTTTAGTATGTCAAACTTTTTATTTATACTTTTGTATATACATATTATGCATTTTTGAGCTGCGGTCCAAGAACGTACGTTCTGAAGATGGATGTCATCACACCCGGAACATAAACATACGCGAAATTACACGAGAGTGAAAACCGTATCATATTGAATAACTTCGGCCGCGGCTTCGCTCGCATTATATCAGGATAAAAAGTAGCCTATGACACTCCTAAGACCTCATACTACCGACATACCAGAAATCATAACGATTTTGCGTTATGAGCGTTTAAATAAATAGATAAACAGACCAAATCTAAATATATAAAACTCAAAGGTGACTGACTGACTGATTGACTGACTGATATAGTGATCTATCAACGCACAGCCCAAACCACTGGACGGATCGGGCTGAAATTTGGCATGCAGGTAGATGTTATGACGTAGGCATCCGCTAAGAAAGGGCTTTTGGAAAACCCGCTTTTGAACGTGTGAAATAGGGGATGCAAGTTTTACTTCTTAATGCGAGCGAAGCCGCGAGCATCCACTAGTCAAACATATAAAACTTTGTTTTTTATTATCGATTGAAATAGTGTGTATAGAACAGTGTACAGTGTACATAATATTAAAGTATACCCAAACATTTTTTATTAATATCTTTTATGTACAGATTTTTCACCGTTTTCAGCTCTATTATATGTATAGAGAATGTCTCACGATAGTTTTAATAATGAAACAGACGTTATAAGTTGTATATTTTGATGCACTAAAACCACATTTAAAAGGTAATGCGTTAGTAAGTAGTAACCTTGTATAAATATCTAAATCTGGGAGCACAATTTAATCAAACAGGCCTCCAATTTAGATACTTGGCTGAATGTGATACTTAATTATAAATTGACTTCAGAGATATTACTTAGTTGAGGCTTTCGCGGCTGAGCATTCACTCGTACTTGGTAAAAGCTCGTCGTGAGAATTTGGTGGAGTGAGAAAAGTCTTTGTCAGTTTACCTAGTTTGATTTCATTTTGTACCAGTGGACGCCCGCGGCTTCGTTCGCATTATTTAGGAATAAAATATTGCCTATGACACTATTAAGACCTCATACCTGATGAAATTTCTGAGGATCATATTTTTCCATTTGCATAGGTAAGTACTAGTTGTATGGTCAATTTGGCCAAAGAGAGCGGTTTAACGGTTTATGTATGTTGCTATTTCAAATTGTAACAGCCACGGAGATTATCGTAATTTTTGCTACGGAGGTAGTATAAGAACTTACAAATTACATTTTTATTACAAAAAAAAAATAACCATGCAAAGCCAAGGGTTGCCAATAGTGTTTAAATTACATGTAAAATGTGTACAAAATGTATCACAATTGAGTCATCAAGTCAATAAAAGCTTCATAGAAACGTATTATCGTTTCCAGCAAGTCTTTTATAGTAGTTTCTTTGTTAAAACAGCAACAAAGTAAGTTGTCTCTTAGCAACTTATACCGTCAACATTGGAATAAGGTGACTGTGTTAGCAATATCTATATTTACCATCGCCAAATGTAAAACACTAACTGCAAAACTTTTATCCTCAACATTATTACTAGATTAATTGTTTGTTTATAACAAATAACTGGACATCATCACACAGGTGCTGACCTAGTTTGATGTCCAGGGTTCACCAACTATTGTATAGTCCTAAGCCCTATTTCATAGTTAGTACAATTTTCAAATGTTCACTATTGCTATACCTGTTTCTTTTTATTAAGGTCAAATAAACGTTATTATTATTATTATTATCACACTAATTATTATTATTTGAGTAATGAACACAGCCTCTACGTTTATTGTACGGACGGCAAAGCTTTGGAATCACTTTACCACTTTTGAAGCTGTGTTTTCTGTTTCATAACCAGGGGTCCTCAAATCTAGAGTTAATAGATATCTTCTAGGTAAGCGTGTTACACCCTAGGCTGCAGCAATGTTTAACATCAGACAAACTGTAATAATAATAATAATAATAAATAGTCGTCGGTGAGTGGCGTCAAGTCGTCGGTGAGTGGCGTCACCGCGGACCCCGATTCCCTGGGGGCTAAATGAGACCTCCTGCCTCCCGGATTGCCTTGATTGGCCGTCCGGGAGTGGAAGACGCAAGAGCTAAGTACCTAAGCTCCAGGGTGGAAGTGTTAAAGGGCATAACGCCGCTAGTACCGCTCAGAGAACGCGCAGCACACCTCTCGACACCCTAAGCCACGCACACCAATGTTGCCCTTCCGGCGTCATCTTAGGCTGCCTTTTGTGGAGGGCCCATTTAGTGAGTGGCAAGTCATCACCCGCTATAATTTTTATGAATGAGGCATAACTGGCGGGTGCCGTTCCTCGTACAATAGACCAGTTTAATTAAGTCAATGAACAACTCAACACAATAGCCTGTAACATCAATACCATGTCTGCAATAGTTACTTTATATACCTAACATCCTCTATCTGTAATTTTTAATTAATTTTAAGTATAATATTGTAAAAGGCCTCTCAGTGTTGGCTACGGCCCCACTGATGCCTTAAAAATACCGGGCGTAAGTCCCGAGAATCTGTGAAGAGAAATAAATAATAATAATAATATGTCTTTATTGCACACCAACATGAAAGAAATACATGAAAGGATAAATTTATGATGACGTACATATGGGCGGCCTTATCGCCTTAAGCGATTTCTTTTTGGATGGACACGATTAGCTGAGAAGAAAAGGGTCAGAGGTGTACTAAAACAAATATAAAAAAAATATAAATACATACAAAAAAAAAACCTAACTACAACAACAAATACCTACACAATCAAGGAAATAATATCTTTAATTAAAAAAAAAAAGTTAATTAAAACAAACAAACTGTAGAAAAAAACTGTAGTCAAACGTAAACCTATTTCACGTAAAAAAATAATTATTTAATGTTAAATTGTGGTTTTACACGGTTAAATATATTTTTATTTATTTAATTATTAAAATCATTTTACAAAACATAACAAGCAAAAGCATAAGCACATAAGTAATTTTAACACTAAAAAGCCAAATATGCTGGCGGCGTTACCTTGCTGCAAGTATGGCCACATTACATGAAACATGTTTCTGAGTTTGTTCGTCTTTGACACGCCAACTATTATATTATTAGTATTGTCAACTGTTGCAAAAAGGATTATTAAATAAAACGATTAAATTAGTCTACTAACCAAAACAGCATCAAAATCGCAATAGATATTTAAGTTCAAGTTCAAGTTCAATTTATTCATAATAATTATGTATTACAGGTCATATCTTAAACAACGAGTACTTACTTAAAAGTATCATACATGTAGGTACGTATAATTACATCTTATAAAATTTAACAATAAATAATGTCAATATTCAGATTAATAAAAAAATTAATAATACAATTAATACTTAAAACAATAATTATTATTTCTATAATAATTCTGCAATAACAAAACTAACAATAACATCAGTATCACGTCAATAATATTGTCAAGATTAAGATCACCGAATATCGGGAATGAATTCTTCAACATTATAGAAAGCTTGGTCAACAAGCCAACTTTTCAATTTAAATTTGAAACCCTGTAAGCTTATAGCCGCAGTAATTTCTTTTAATTTCTTTTTTAATTTTTATCCCGCTATACAAAAATCATGGGCACCCAATAATAGCTGGTAAATATTCTATTCCAAATACCACTTGGGAGGCTTAAGGACGAGATTTGGGTGTAAAGTGGAGAAATAAGCGATATGATTTATGTATGAGTGCCGACAGAGCAAGAAAAGAATATCTTCAAATATTATACCGAAGGAGTTTATTGGTCAGCTATTTTTCTGAATATTTTGAATTATATCGAATGATTTTATTGGTCAGCCAATTTACTGCTTGGGTAGCAGGAAAGTCATTGGTGTAACGGATCTACGTCGTTGGCTGGTTTAAGAAGTATGTGTTATGTTAATATGTGCTCAATAAGCGATCTTCTTCTTCTCGAATGAGAGTGGCCAACTCTGGTATCGAGAGTTTATCAAGACGCCCTAAAGGCCTTTGACATGGCTTAACAACTGCTATACTAGACAAATAGCCGGGACCTACAATTTAACGTGTCATCCGATGGAATGCCACGTTTAGGTCACCCATCCAAGGACTAACCGCGTCGACATTTGCTTAATATTGGTAATCATATACCATTGCCTTTGCTAGCTGAGCGATGAAGTAAATCATCGTTTCATAGTCATTTTTAATTTGGAAATTAATTTGGGTGGTAAGTGAAGCTGTCAATAAAGGCCAAAGGAAAAAAACCGCTTAACCTGCACGTTTAGTTCAGATGACTTGGATATTATAATCAGGTATTTTATTTTTATAGTGCAAAACATTGTGCAATGTAAAAATAGATGACTAAATTACAATTAAAATTCTTCGATGAAATATGTAAATTTTTGATCGAAGTTAAAACTGCAAAATCTATCACAAGACGCGTGTGTTCCGACATTATCGGTTAAGAGCCAGAACAGAATTAAAATAAAATAACATAAAAGTGCGGTGTCACTTTAAAGTGATCTGAGAGCTTGACTGACCTGTGCAGGCTTTACTCATCAGTCAGGCATTTCACCAACAACAATTTATATGATAAACTCAAAGGTGACTGACTGACTGACTGATATAGTGATCTATCAACGCACAGCCCAAACCACTGGACGGATTGGGCTGAAATTTGGATGAAGGTCGATGTTATGACGTAGGCATCCGCTAAGAAAGGATTTTTGGAAATGCCACTTTTAAAGGGGTGAAATAGGGGATGCAAGTTTTACTTCTTATAACGATCGAAGCCGCGAGCATCCACTAGTATAAAATATGGGACTATGTATATATCAGCTGAATTATACATTCGAATGGTCAAATCAAACTCTGCTGACCGGTTAAGCCATACCAAATTCCCAAATATATATATGTAAAGATTTCTCGTGGATTTACACCAAGTAGGTATATTTAAATGGCTAGTAATAGATTTCTATTTGTGTGTTGATATTGATAGAATACAAGGTTATATGGAAAGAGAGTCTAATGTCGTGAGTTTACGAACCGCCTTAAGGGTCTCTGTTATAACTTAACGACGGCAATGCGTTGGCAAACAGCCGGGTACCTGACTGAATCGCCTTTACCTATGACTTATTTGTTATAAATACGATAATCTCACCTATTTTTAATAAGGTTGCCTGGAAGAGATCATTTAAGGTAATAAGGCCGGCCACTTTTTTTTTTTAAATATATCTGATCCCGGACAATATCGGGGGCCTTATTTTCTTTCTCATTCATTCTACTTCTCACTTTTATGCTTCTCGCACTTTCGCGCTTCATACTATTTTTCCTTTCATCCTTCACCTTTCTTACTTTTGTTTGTCTTATACATGCATTTAATAAATTGACGATCTTAACTATACACAGATAGGGAATATGGGAGTCTGGGGAAGCTTTATCAATCCTACTTTCAATTACTTATTATTAATAAGGCCGGCCACTTGTACACATATTTCTATTTTGAGTCCTTTTGATATTGTTTATTTATCATGGTGTGCAATAAAGATATATTGAATTGAATTTATCTCTATCTATTAGCGATAATTTACTACAACATTATCATGTTGAAAAATGTAGTTGAGAGAACATTGACCGCAGAACAGCTTGAAAACTCTCAACTCTGGAGTCAGCAACTTCATACGAGAATAAGGTAAAATACCCAAGTACTACATTTATTTAGTATGTAAGTACTTACGTTACGTTAACGTGTAAAAGCCCCTTAATCTTATTACCTCGCGCCGCCGAGCGTATTGCAGTCACACTTTACAAAGGCGCTTAGAAATCCGAGCTACGTTATATTTTGTAAAGAAATATCACAGCTGGTTTTAAAATAGTTTGTTCATCTTCACTCAGCAGATTATCATAGTGCAGCAGTCATTAAACGTGGTAATATAGAGCCGAAAGTTAGTTTGTTTCAGTAGTAAGCTAATGTGACGGTTGCCTGGAAGAGATCACTTTTAGCGATAAGGTGCGGGCTACTTATGGCATTAGTTCCAAGTTATTTTTAAAATCTTACATTGTAACAAAAAAATCTATTTATCTATCTATCTTCCGGATAAAACACATGCTTCGTGGCTGAGATCGATTTAAAACACATCATCATCATCATCGTCAATCTACTATTACCCTGAATTAGCACAATATGAACAATATGTTACCCCTAGCTAAGTTTCCCACGTTATAACCAATAAACCATTAAAAGCCACCTGTTCAAAGTCGCATATAAAATGCCGCGCGTTTGACGAAATTACCTCGTATCAAACTTGCAAATAGGTCGGATATATTAAGGTATATTAAAGTAACGTACGGTGTTTCTTGGAGACTCTAATGAAAAACTTATACAGAGTAATATACAACGTATGTATATTAAAAAAAATATATATGTCATAAAATGTTATCATTAACATATTATAAGTATGATATACTATATATTCTACCCATGACACAAGCGTTTGCTTAGTATGGGACTAGATGGCGCTGTGTTAAATGTCCCGGATTATATTATCTCAGAACAAAAAGTAGTCAATGTCATTCCCAAGACTTCATAATACCTACATACCAAAAATCATGATGATCCGTTCAGCGGGTTTTACGTTATGCGCTTTTAAATAAACAGATAAACAATAAAAAAATGTATTAGGTAAAAAAAGGTAAGTTAACAGGTAAATCTGTAAATTTCCGCTTTTTTAGGAAGAAAAATTATAGAACATGAAAAAACAATTTACATGCCTAAAATCTAAGCAGCATGTAGGTAGCTTTATATTTGCCGTAATTTTTGGCGTCCTCGGAAACTTTTTATGAAACATTTAATGCGAAAGCTTTCGTTTGTCTTGTTACTTCTGTGTTTCGTATTCAGCGATGTGCAAAAGTAAAAGTTTTCTTCTTTTCTTTTGGGTAAGAGTTTCGAAAAGCGATGAAAAGCTAATCTTTCACTCAAATAAATCAGATAAAAAGTATAAAAATCCGTTCGATTTGTATAATTTTCAAATATACTTATGTTACGGCTAATACCCGAAGTGCGGCTACACCTAGTTTTAGCCGGTAAGAACTAGGTGTAGCCACTTACTCTTGGTTAAACCTAGTACGAGCCGATTGTTTTCGGGTAAAACTAGGTCTCAAGTCCTGTTACTATTATTTTATTTGATTATTTTTTACTTGTATTTCTGTGACGTGTATCAAAAATCTGATATTAATAAACTACTATATGACTATGACTATGACTGTTGCAGTGCAAGTGTTGGACTCGAAGTCACTTGTCTGTGACAGAAGGTAGATTAGGTTCGTTAGGTTGCTTTCTACCACGCACATGCGACGACGAGCGAAGCGAGGAGGAGCCAACTTCTTTCAAAACATGTCTCGATTCGGGGTTTAACCAAGACTAAGTGGCTACACCTCTTGCGTAAGAGAGGCAGACCACATAGACGATGGGAGGACGTGTTCACCCAGAGACACGGGCAAACGTGGAAGAGACTGGCAAGAGACAGAATGCAGTGGACTAAACTGGGGGAGGCCTACGCCAGAGAGGCGACAGACGCACTTACATAAAAACATTGACTTCAAAGAAACTTTTGACACAAATAACACCATTATTTCAAAGTTGGACGTTATGGGAAGAATATATTAAACATCAACTGACGAAGACTATTTTATGGACATGGAAAAACAAATTTTGCAATGTGTTCTTGTTGTTATATTTCCATTTTAATAACATTTGAAATTTTGTTTTGTAATGAATACTAAATGAATTACCTACTAATTATTAACTGAAGCATCTGAAATAAAGGCTATTTTTATTTTATTTTATTTTATTTAAGTGGCTACACCTAAAATTTTGATCGTTTTTATATCATAGTATTTATTTACCAATACCAGTTACATCAATTTTGAAAAAAACATTATAATTTTTCTTATTAACAGTATTAGAATACGTTTTATTATCTGTTTGTACACAAACGGAGAATACGCTTTATTTATTAGAATTAGAAGACAAATAGATGATTTTAGAGAAAAAATATATGCTTGATTTTACATATACATAAGTATGTACATTTTAGAAATTTCAGCAATTTCACAATAAGTTTCTTAAACAAGATACTTATATAAAAAATGATAAGTTCATTCAAGCTCAATGGTTTTGAAGTTTAACTGTTGCTTCAACTTAACATTACTTAGCTTGCCACACGCATAGCAATAAAATGCAATAAAATGTCTAATGTTCTAATCTCTTATCTCAGAACGCGATTCAACTGAAAATCTAAAAAAAAAAAACCGGGACATTGCACACAGCGCCATCTAGCCCCACACTAAGCAAACGCTTAGTGATAGGTTTAAATCACAGAAATCTAAATAAACAGTTAGATTTCTGTGGTTTAATGTTTGAATTGATACTGAGATATATACTATACATAAATTTAACAATAAGTCACAAACTTAGAATCTCGAGTAGTTTTTTACTTTCTTATAAGTCTTTCTACCAATTTAATGGAAGCCTTTTTAAATCAGAAAACTCTTTTAAAACATGAAAATTAAAGAAAGGAAGAATGAAATCATTTATTGTAGCAAATAATAAGTACAAACAAGACATATTTACATAATTAAAATACATGTTTGCCACAATACAACCCCAACTCAGCATAATGCTGGCTGCATAGCAACCAGCGCTGGTCTTCCGTTGGGGCTGGTGATGACGTCAAAATTATATAACAGTAAACGATTTATACAAGTGACGATTTTATAGGAAGAGTTAGTGCTATAATTTTCTTTTTCTTATTAATTTATTTTCATAAAAATATCCTAATTAAGTTTAAGTTAACAGAATAAGTATTTTATTTTATATGTCGTGTGTTATTGTTTTTGCATCAACAATTGCATTTTCTTTCCCGCTCCAATTGAAGAACAATAAAAGACATTCTCCTGTTTTGATTACTTTTATTCGAAAATTCACAATAGAAAACAAAAGATCTAGAAAAGATTGATAAACGCTTACGCGTTTTAAAAGAACCGTTCGATTGGAAAATATTTTCTAGCAGAGTAAGCTTATATGCATAAAAGATAGGCTTGCACAGCGAGTGAATAGGGGGACGTAAATCTTGTGGGTAAAAGCGCTTCATTTTATTTAAGGCCACGATATTTCACCCGAAAACGCTTTGCGCTTGGAAAAACGCCTACAGTTGCTTTTTCGTATGCAATTCCACGCCGTATCAACATGAAAGCAAGGGCGAGCATCGCGCGCATAGCTCCGGCCGACGAGTCTTGTCCACACGCAAACAATTTTGCACAATTTGAGCAGTTTTGCAGACGTATTTGACGAAATAAATTCATATAAAATCAGCAATTAAGAATATTCTATTTATGGTTTTCTACTCCTCTAAATAATAAAATTGCCTTTTAGATATAATTAAATTGGTTTAAATTTCTGTAGGTACTACTTTTGGAAAAAAACGGTGAAAAATATTTCAAAACAACTAGTTATTTAAAAAAAAACTATCGAGCGAAGTATACGTAATCGTGTTTTGGCGTTTTTTGTTGTCTTAACACTGAATCAAAATTATATAAACTGAAAAAAATGTAGCTGTATCTTATATACTTCTATTTTATTTGATTTTTATGAAATGTCAATTTCACATAGCACCCCGTCTTAACCGACTACATGATATAGTCAGACTTCGAAAAAGTTGTAGTAAAGTAGAAATACATGTAAGCTCTAGCCAATTTTCAGAGCCTGGCCACGCCCGCTCTTGCCATCCTCTAGTTAATGGGCCTTATTACAAAACGTGGTTTAAATATTAGTCTACACCAAGTCCGTTTTAGTTGTTCGAAATTGTCTGTCTTCTGTCATAATAATCAAACTGTCAAAATGTTTTTTTTTTTTTTTTTTGGCCTTTACTTTGTATTGTGCCAGTTCTCAAGTAAAATGTCAAAATGATAAATCAAGATCCCAATTTGAAGTTGACATTTTGATTGTTTGTATGTGATGTTTGAACAGCACGAACCGACTTTTTGTTTTTGAAGTCCTGGACTAATATTTAAACCGCGTTTTGTAATAAGACGGATTAGGTACAACAATATGAATATACCTATTACTTATAAGCGAGTGTGGCTCAGCGGTTTCATTATCATAATCATTTTATTTCGTAAATCATTTACACGTCAATACAAAAATTATAAAATATTAACAAATTACATGGTTCCAGTGTCTGCTTTTCATCCAGAAGCACTATGGTTCGAATCTGGCCCTACACCAATGACTTGTATTTTAAAGTGCAGTGTGGATTTGCACTCGTTTAAAATCGTGAGGAAACCGACATGTTTGAGGACCACAATTTCCGACATGTGTCTTCCATGGAAGGACCTGGGCGCCCACCACAATATATCTGCCCAGGAGAACTCCCCTAACGAATTAATTCTGCGGGGGATTCACGACCCTCAGTCATGAGGAAGTACGACTCAAGAGATCAAGAGAGACAATTGTATTATTAATGTAATAAATAAATAGATATTTCAGGACATCACACAGCGCCATCTAGCCTCATACTAAGCTTACGCTTGTATCATGGGTACTAGACAACGGATATAATACATAATATTATGATCTCCTTTCATTATACAAATATTTAATAACTTATAACAAACCCGTTACTGAAAACTTCTGAAAACAAACAATGTATTTATTAATTATGCCGAAAGGCTTTTATTTACTTCCTTAATTATTTATTGGCTAATTAATCATACTTGACGAGTTTGGAATTGTTTTTAATTTGTTTTTCAGGAATTAAGTTGTTCAAGTTTTTTGTTTAATTACTTTGGTTGTGTATTTTTAGAAAGCGTGGGTGTATTGTTTAGGCTCCTAATTTTTATTTCAGCAGTTTCATTTGATAATATACATATTACTATACTTTGACTACATTGTTAGTTCTATTGTATTTGTGTTCGTATGTTTGGCTGTCACGTATAAAAGATCAATTACTAACACTTAAACACGGAATATAAAAAGGTTTTAATAGAAAGGCGCCATGATTTTTAATGCATAACAACAAAAGTATAAATCTATTTAATTTAAAAAAAACATTTTTGATTATAAAAAAAAAATGTTTCTATTTCGGTGTTTTTGTTTTTATTTATTATAATTATGTAAGTATTTTAACTTAAATTTTGTATACAGGGTAACTGGTAACTAACGCAAAACTTTTTAAGGGTGGCTTTAGTACATCTATGCCAACAACTTTTGTTCTACAACTTTTGGAAATTCGTGAAAAAAAAAAACAGCTGTTCCATACATTTTGTCGAATATCTTCCATACTCTTGTATGGAACAGCTGATTTTTTTTTCACGAATTTCCAAAAGTTGTAGAACAAAAGTTGTTGGTATAGATGTACTTAAGCCACACTTAAAAGGTTATGCGTTAGTTACCAGTTACCCTGTATATGAAAATAAATATTAGTTCGATTACATTTTTTTTAAATATTACGTATTACTACGTGTACTCGTATATTATTTGTTAATAGGTTATTAAGAAAAAAACTTATTCCCTGGGCAGTGGCTTTATGAGCTGATGAAATAGAGTGCATATCCGTAAATAAAGCCTTATTCGGTGAATTTTAAACATGCTAAAAATAGGGTTGTCATCTAATACAAAACATAGAATATTTATGTACCATGCAAAAAACACCATAACGTCCCAAAACGATTCTATTTCTCATCAATCAAATGTTGGTACATTTTCATCGAACACATATCTGTCACTCATCCCATCTCGTCCCGAAATCTCGGCCCACTTCGGGACGAGTACGAAATATACTTGATTGTGGTAACTTTTCCCTAAATTGAGTTTGGGAAACTAGATTTTTTGGTATTATGACTGGTTGAAGTAGGCCGTGATTTTTGCAGTGCGTATTTTTGAAATTATATTTTTGTTATATACTAATACAAGTTTGTGCGAATGTGTGTATTTGTTTACATTTTACACTCATAATAAAGTTGAACTTTTCCTGGTTTGCCTTTGATGGACACTTCAATAAGGACGATATATCTCTCTCTGTGAGTCGTATTTCCTCATGACTGAGGGTCGTGACTCCTCCGCAGAATCAATTCGTAAGGGGAGTTCTCTTGGGCAGATACATCGTGGTGGGCGCCCAGGTCCTTCCACGGAAGACACATGTCCTTGAATATTGTGGTCCTCAAACATGGCGATTCCCTCACGATATTTTCCCTCACCGCTAAGCGAGTGCAAATCCACACATAACCTGAAAACTTTGACATGTGTACCTACTAAAGTAGCCAAAAAAAGGTTCATCTCGCTTCGCTCGCTCGATCAAATATACCAATAAGGGTCGGCCATTAAAGCGAGTACGTATATATACTCGTAAGTAGGTATAATTCAATAGTGCTCAAAGACCACTTTACCCTTCTTTATTGAATACCGCTCTAAGATAGAAGAGATAATGACACCGTGTAAGCCATTTTGTGGGGGGATGCTTTTTGGTAGCGTTATATTTGTAACTAGGTGATTTCCGCGGCTCCGCTCACGTTAATTCAAAATAAAAAGTAGCATATGACACTTCCGGAACCTCATACTATCTACATTATAAAAATCATGAAGATCCGTTCAGCTGTTTTTGCGTTACGATATTCCTATTATCGTATTATATTGTCTAACCTAGATATTACAAGTAGGGGCTAAACTGAGACGATAGCTAACAGAATGCACCCAGATTATTGCGAACGAAAATGTAATATCCACGAATTGTAGCTATCCGAAGAGGTTCGTTGGAAGTTTGTTATCTTTGTTACCGACTTCTTAAAAAAAGGAGGTGTGTGTATATATGTACAAAAAACATTAAATTAAACCACATCACTAACAGCTGTTAGTGATGTGGTTTAATTTAATGTTTTTTTTTATGAAAGACGAAAGCTTGTCTCACAAGAAGATGATGATGTTTGTTAATAAATTCAAACGAGTTTTATTGTGAACCCTATCCATTAATCAAAAAATGACATTGCTCTCTGGGCGCTTCCGTGGGTCGTCTGACACGTTGTAGGTCCCGGCTGTTTGTCATAGTACGTCGTTAAGCCATGTCAAGGCCCTTGGGGCGGCTTGATATAAACTCTCGCCACCAGAGTTGGCTACTCGCATACAAACATACTGGACGAGGCGGCCAACCGGGACGCGCGTGCTGACTCGTCCTGATGATGGAATCCTCAGTTTTCCGAAACTTGTCGAGCTAATTTTTCGACGTAATTATTAACGTAAGTGCTAGCCGGTTATTACAACTAAATAAAATCATGCCTTACGGGAACTATAATACAGTACAAACATACTGTTTTAAAATGTTATAAATTCGTGATGATGTGATGCTTATGTGAGTTTTGTAACGGTTTATCTATTAGTCCAGGACTTTGAAAATAAAAAGTGGGTTCTTGTTGTTCAAACATCACATACAAGCAATCAAAATGTCAACTTCAAATTGGAATTTTGATTTAACATTGGTGAGAGAAAGAGAGGAAAATACTTGACATTGGTGCATTTTGACAGTTTAATAATTATGACAGTAGACAGACAATTTTCGCACAACTAAAACGTACTTGGCCTAGACTAATATTTAAACCACGTTTTATAATTAGGCCTATATGTTTTAAGATCCGCTGTATCCATCATACATTTGTCTAAAAGACATTTAGATTGAAATCCATTTATTACAAAAAGAATGTACAAAAATACACTGCTGAATTGCTTCTTAAATAACTCACCACCGGGAAAACGAAAACTCTTTTCCCCTACTTATTGTAAGAAATGAAACGCGACCGACTGGTCGGCTCTGCTCAATTATTTATGTCTGTTTGCCGCTGACCTACTGGCATTCCGTGGTACTGTTGCAGTCAATTTATTATACAGGATTATTGGTAGGTAACTAGTGGACGCTCGCGGCTTCACTCGCATTGTTTTGGGGTAAAAAGTAGCCTAACTTCTAAGACTTATTAGAGTCTTGGTCGCTCAGCGATAAAGCCTATAATAAATTAAAAAAAAAAAACTTCTAAGACGTCATACTACCTACATATTAAAAATCATGATGATCCGTGCAGCCGTTTTTGCGTGATGAGCGTTTGAATAAACAGACAAATTTCTGAAATTGTTGTAAGAAAGAGAGGGATGAAAATTCTTGGTTGAAAGGTGTTCTGCTGTCAATTCGAAGTATCTTTAAGCATTTTTTTTTAATATCTTAAATGTTCAGACTTTCGACCCTCTTCATTTTTATTATTATTAGCAAATTAATAATATATTAATTAATATCATGATGTTTGTCATTTTGGTCAAAACATTGTACCATTAAAAAAAACTATAGTTTTCAATACCCTTGTAAGGGTACAAGAGGAAGTTTACGATGTAACAAATTGGGAAGCGGTAGTAAGAATTTCGCGGCTCGTAAAATAGGATGCCATGAAATTTGCTCTATTTTCAGGTTGGAGTCAATGTACGTTGAATCGGGATGAGCAATGCAGTTGACTGATGGTAAGCGATATGAATTAAGCAGGATTTTAAAGCGATATCCCGCGAGAGAAGCCACAGGCCGTTATTTGGGATTAGGAAGTGGTACGTAGGGTCCTAGTGATTAAACTACATTAAAATGTAGCTTATATATAGGTACATATATTCAAATCCATATATATGACTGGATAGATAGATAGACTGGATATCACTTTAAAAAGTGATATCACGCGAGTGAAGCCACAGGCATCTACAAGCTTTATAAATACCTGTGCATCTAAAATATACTTCTACATCTAAGATTCTAATTACTGAGACTTACAAATGAGTCTGGATGTAAATCATAATTCTAAGCAGAGCCCATAATTACTTAAGCTAGACATTACTCAGCCGCGCGCTAATCAAGACATTTGTTATTGGACACAGATTACCCCTGAGAATTTTTAGATTAATAGTGACGTACAAGAAGAGAACCCTATGCTCTGCAGTGGGCGGTAACGGGCTGCTGATGATGATGATAAAAGATAGAGATAAAGAATCTTTATTGATACTGTAAAGTTGTAACATACATAGGTATAAGTACTAATATCATAGAATATGCTACACAAATTACAATATTACAATTACAATAATAAATCTATTGAGGACCTATTTTACTCTGTATACTAGTGTATAATCAGGCGTTTGACCTTCTTCTTTTTATCGAAATAGAGTGGCCAACTCTGGTGTCGAGAGTTGTACAAGCCGCCCTAAGGGCCTCTGACATGGCTTACGATGAATGTCGACTACGTACGACTTTCGTATTATGACGAGCTGCAGAGACTTACAATTTGATATGTCATTCGACCCCAAATGGAATGCCACTTAGATACTATAGCAATATAGTCGCAGATAAATAAATAGAAATATATATAAATATTCCCGGACATTGCACACAGCGCCATCTAGCCCCACACTAAGCAAATGCTTGTGTCATGGATACTACATAGATAACGGATATAATACTGATGTAAAAATAATTGGTAACTTATTTAGTCGTAGTCAAAAATAGGATCAGTCAGTTAAAGTTACGGTCAACTTAAAAAGTTGAAACTTCAGGTCTAATTGACCTTAACTTTAAGGTCAACTTATAAAGTTGACCTTCAGTTTAACTAATTGTAGGGTTGTAGGTAAATCACACGTTTACCAACGCAATGGCAAAATCGCAGTTCTGACACTTTTTTACCTTTTTATCAATGTGTGTAGCAATAAATGACTTTTTTCTAATAGTTTATGATGTGGACTTGATTAGTACGAAAAAAACAACATTTGAAATTTTTGAGGTCTACAATTTTAGATATATTACCACAATAATGCTTTAGTTATTATGACTTTCGTATGAGAACTATGATATGACTAAATAGAAAGAGGAAAGCATTACTTTAATCTTTAACCAAACAAAAGCAAACTTTTGCTTGATTTTTAATAGATATAAAAGTTAGATTATATAGAAATATCTTTATTGAGGCACACAATACAAGTTAAGATTGTGATGCCCCAATACAGATAATTGGTCTATCAGTCTTTACCGTCACTAAAAAATACACCAACCAACTAATAAAACAATAGGTACATATATTTTTATCATACGATGTGATGTAATATCTATTTAGGATAATCTATGCTTTGAAGCTACGACTAGCTCGCTCGTTCGATATTCGTGTAGCAGGTGTTCAGTACACCAACTATGAAGTACATATATTGTAGACATACTAGACTTAAGTTCCAGATAATTTTGCAACATTGTTTATCTTTTATAAAGGTGCTCGATAATATTTTTCAAGATAAATAGGTTTATCTATAGGTTTCTTCTAGGCTAGCGTGCTACATCTTAGACTACAGTGGTGCTTAACATCAGGGAGGTTGCATTCAAACGAAAGCCTATTTCGTGATAAAAAAAGTAAAAATGTACCAGAATCCAATCGATATTTTTACTAGAAAATATAAACTGTTTTGGAGTTCATTTAATTAGCCGTTATAGTAATTAAAAGCAAATTTCCCTGAATATTGGCAGCTACTACGTCTCTAAAACTTCAAACACATAAATCGCTTCTCCCGACATTATAAACAGTATGCTATACACAAAACAATGTACACAACACATACCTAACACACAAGTATGTGTGTCATACATACACAGCCACCCAGACTATGCCATGGCTTTTAGTCGACTGATTGATGACTTTGCGTAATAGCTTTCGCGCTTTTGAGGCGCCATTTTTACGGGATTCTGGTCCAGTGAAAATAGAAATAAAAATATAAGACATTTTAAACGTGTTTTTTTTTGTGTATGGCGTAAAGACTTAATATTATATCAAGTTGAAAGTAAACCGGTTTCTTCTAGGTAGCGCGCAACATTGTAGAATACAAGGTCACTTAACATCAGGCAAGTTGTAGTCAAGCGTGAGCCTCAAGTCAAGCCTTGTAAAAAAATATATATGTTATAGAATTCATATTCTAAACAAAGCAAAAGTTTTTAATTGATTTTTATTATAAATTGGAACCCTTACACGTCTGGCCAACTCTCAGTTTGAGGGTTATTATTTAACAATTTGTTTATTTTTTGTAAAACTGAAATATAAACTTCAGAATATTGTTTTTTTTATAATATTAAGTATTTTAGTGCCGTAGCCAGAATACCTAATGCTGTAAGTACCAACTTTTCAACAATTTTCTTGACGCTAAGTTAAATTTATATTTTCATCAAGATGCAATCTACAAATGATTATTACACGGTGGTTTTACCACACCATTTCTTACAAAAATAGCGATGTTTTTCTTATGGCTTTATAACTTAAGCTTTTAGACTGTTTTTTTTGTTTAATTCGTATTTTAGTCAATTTAATTGTACACTCTAAATTTAGATCTGTTAAAGTCATAATTTTTTTAATGAAATTCTTTCAGTGTTACAATTTAGGGCACACGTTCTACGTAAAAAATTTTAAAGTTAAGTAATCGTCTAATTAAGTATCATTACAAAAACTTAAAATGATAATAAGAAAATACTCAACCATAGTTATTTTGCATTACAATTTGTAAATATAGGTATATGTAGATTACAGGCTAAGCATCAACAATATTATGAAGCGACCAAATAGATAAAGATCGAACGAACGTTGGTTCGACGCCAATAAATAACGGACAGAACCTTTATGTGATGCCTTCGCCAAAATAAAACTTTTTTAAAGCCTTTTTTTACTTAATACTCTCTACAATTACTTATATATAAACATATATAAGATACAAAAACTCATAGTACACCAAAACCTAAAATTCTTGTTCTATGAAATTTGAAAATACATATTATATAAAAATGCTACCAAATGAAAGCGTATTCCAAGTTAGACAGTGCCTCTTACATTTGACCTGTGATAACTTAGTATTCGGTGGAGCAGTCAAGCTTTTACCATCAAAAATATTAAAAACTATTGGACGCCCGTGGCTCCGCCTGCATTATTTTAAGATAAAACACATACCAAAAATCATGATGATCCGTTCAGCCGTTTGCATTATGAGCGTTTAATAAACAGACAAACAGAGAAACAGACAAAAATTCTAAAAAAGGCTGAAACATGTTCTGTTGTGGACTTTTTCTAATATCTTGATCGTTGTTTTTTGTTCAGATGTTCTCTCAGCTTTGTTATATGTATAGATAGACGACTAAACTGGTCAAGTAGACGGCAAGCCAAATCACACCTCTAGAGTAATAAGAGTAGAAGGATTTTATTGTAAATCCTAGGAACTTCGGCCGTTTCTTTAGAGGCAACTCTATACGAAGGCAGTCGAGTTGAGTGTAAAAGCTCCGCAGGGAGCTTAGACGTACGAGTGTGTTGAAGCGATACAGACACTAAGCTTGGGAAATATATATGTACTAGGTTCGATAGTTAATTTTCATTTTTGTAAAACTAGATGTTGGTATGTGTTGTCGTGTTGACTTGAGATTTACATTTAGCACTCTAATAAAGCTGAAGAAGATAGAAAGTCTGAACTTTGAAGATATTTACGAAGAATATTTACTTTGAAGATCGAATTAATAGCAGTTCCAACAATTTTTAGAAATTTTGTCTGTTTATCTGTGTTTCTGTTTATCTGTTTATTTAAATGCTCACTACGCAAAAACGGTTGAACGGACCTTCATGTTTTTTGGTATGTAGGTAGTATGTGGTTCCGGAAGTGTCATAGGCTACTTTTATCCGTAATAACACGAGCGAAGCCGCGGGCGTCCACTAGTTCGTAATATTTTTATGAGTGTAGCAAACTGTAAATCGTTTTGATCGCCTGTTTCAAATTTTTTATGACCTAAGCCTGTGTTTCGAATGTGTCTTATGTACAATTTGTTGAATTGTTGTTTAATTTTATAAATGCTGTCGTTGATGATATCCTTTTGTAATATTGACTTAGGTACTTTTAAATCGTGAAAAATCAGTAGAAAAGCGTAATAAACTAAAAAGTCCTTTGAGAGCGATTAAGGTCGTTATCTCTGTAAATAAATCAGCTTCCCGAGTGAAATAGTCCTGTAAAGGACAGATGACTTAGCACGGCCATATTTGGCATCATATTTACTTTTATCATTCTTTTATCCGTTATGTTTTTTTAAACTTTGTAATGTATGTTCATTCAGTTCATCAAAAAATTTTCATTCGGTCTAGTACTTTTTGAAAAAAAAAGTTACTTAAGTTGTCTTGGTGATTAAATGACAGACTGTTCAACAATCCATTAAAAAAATGGTAAATGTGTCCATCATAAGCCTCCTCGTAGGGTCGTCAGTCTGTTTGTGTTCACACTTAGTTGGATAGGGGCGGCACTTCAAAGGATGTGCAGTTGGACACGTAATTAATGTATTTGTAGATGTCGTCGTAGGCATTGAGCTAGGATTATACAGAGACACAATCTCAAACTAAAAAGCGTAGGAAAGTGTCCGAACGCTAACATCGTCAGCGAGCGCAAACAAAAGACTGCTTGTCTCTTTCGCTCTTACATATTTTAAAAACGTGCAAAAGAGATAAATCCAATGGTAATCCAAAAGTCTGCTCAACGAGTAGCGTGGGCAGAGTTTTGGCTCGGACATTTATTCGAGCGGTTGTGACTCTGTATAATCCTAGCTTAATGGTCGTAGGCTCTTCTTGGTTTCGTATATTCTATTGTATATTATATGTTTAACTAAAACTTACACGTAGTTAGATAAATAAGTTGTACCATAATAAAGTTAGATTGCTGTGTGGTATAAATAAATATTATGGACATTCCACATATTTTGCTTATGTACAGTTGTAATATATGTAAGTCTTATATTTCCCGGATGTTTATTTATTTTAGCATTGACTTGTTAAACTTATTAAGGTAAAAATGAGTGAATGTGTAAATAAAAATGTATATAACATACAATAATAATACATACTAATTATTAACAATAATTACAAAGGATGAATATTTATAAACCATGCTTTTCCCGACATTTTGCATGCGAGAGAGAATAGATATGCTTCTTTATTGAGACCCCGTGAAAATAAGGACATGTCACGTATAACATTCGCCAGAGATATGAAAGGCATATTCAAATAGAGCCTTCGTTCATATTCCAATAAATGGCATAGTTTGGGATGTGTGCAGGTATGTAGTTTTGTACAGGGGTTATTGGTAAATCTATACTAATATTATAAAGCTGAAGAGTTTGTTTGTTTGTTTGTTTGAACGCGCTAATCTCAGGAACTACTGGTGCGAATTGAAAAATTCTTTTTGTGTTGAATATACCATTTATCGAGGAAGGCTTTAGGCTATATTATAACATCACGCTTCAACTAATAGGAGCGAAGAAACAATAGAAAATGTGGGAAAAAACGGGGAAATTTATTCATCTTTGAAGGTTTCCATTCCGTGCGCTGCGAAAACGGTTCAAGATATCAAAAAAATGTGTATGAAAGAATTATTCCTCTTGAAAAGATCTAACAAAATGTCCATGTCTATCTTTTAAGGTTAACTCACTAAACCGTTTTATGGTAATAACTATTCCACGAGGACGAAGTCGCGCGCACCAGCTAGTAAAAATAAAATAAAATTTTGTGCAATTATTAGACTTTATATCATTCACGTAATTCACGGAAAAACTACTGTTAGCTTTTACCCTTATAATTTTTAACATTACGAATTACCACAAGCTTTTTACATTGATAGTTAAGAGTTGGCATCATGGTTCAGGAAAAATAAAAAATAGTATTAGGTACTCTAAGGTAACTTTTGTAATACATTTTTTATCTGTAATTTAAGACATTGGTATGCGAAGATTTTATTTACGTACATTTTGATCGGTTTTATGCAATTCACCGGTAAAAAAAATAACATAAAAAAAACTGCTAAAATTGCTTCGGGTTAGGAAAACTTACATACTTTTTTATCTCAAATTGTTTTTCATGACCTACACAACACATACGCCTATGTACCTATTTACAAATATTCATACCTTTCAACCAATAAAATGTTCCCGTACCTTCATCTACGTCAGATGTTGATTTGTCAATCCAAATTCAATTCCCTCTTGTGCCGATTCAAGCGTTTGTGTTTTCAAAACAAGGATTTCCATATATTGGTGGTCAATAAATCCCTGGATGATTGGTTTTGGAATTACCATGGGATATTTAAACATGGTGACATTATTAAAACATGATTGCATAGGTATTGAAAGAGTAATGTGAGATCTTTCTGAGTAACCTTAAGACTCTCTCTTATTGACGTATTTCCTCATGGCTGAGGGTCGTGACTCCGCCGCAGAATTAATTTGTTAGGGGAGTTCGTTTGGGCAGATACATCGTGATTAGCGCCTCTAACCATTTTAATTCTGCGAGGGAGTCACGATCACAACCCTCAATCATGAGGATATAACTACGACTCAAAAAAAGAATGATGAAAAATTCAAAATATGATCGGGATACTGATTATTCGTAAACGATTTACGAACAAAAACATTCACACAATTGTGCCCTAATCCTTATTTAAACTACAATTTTGTTTGTACTCATATAAAAAGAAATTTCAAAATCTGAATTTGTCTAAATCCTCATAAATTCTTGATGGATCAAACACAATCCTTGTCTGACAGATCGCAAATATAAATCTACAAGTATTGGCAGAAATAAAATGCATTCAGTGGCCTTAGCATGGTAATGATGAATCACAATTGTAAAATAGTTTAATTATTGTTATTTAAATAAACATATTTTGGAATTGAATTGAAATTAAATTTATCACAATTTTGTTATGATTATTTGACATTTGTATTCGTTTGATAAGAACATGTTTTTTGTGTTTACTATGTTGTTGTTATTCCAATTTATGAGGCAGGTTCCCGATCTACCTGATTTGATAGAAAATCAGTTTTGTTTTTCAATCAAATCAAATCAAATATACTTTATTGTACACCAAAATAGAGAATATAGTTCACATAAAAAGGTGGTAACCAGGGACCTTATCACTAAAGAGATTTCTTCCAGGCAACCTAGTTTGGACAACACTAGAGGAATCCCGTAATTTAACAACACAATAACAAATATAACATCCAAAGTAACAAGCTTGTTTTTATAGTGTGCTTGCTTATTTATTCCACTAAAGTAGATATTTTTCAAGTATGTTTTGACGTGACAACGTCTTATAAATTGGTTTGCCGGGTGACACTTCAAGAAACTGCGTTACGCTCCGCTCACGTTATGCGCTCACAATGAGAGCGAGTGAGAGGCACGCGTCCCTTCCACTCGGGCATGGTTAGCCCGCCTAAGAGCGAGAGAGACAGACATAAAAAGTGAAAGGCACGCGTCCCTTCCACTCGAGCACAGTTAGCCCGCCTAAGAGCGAGAGAGACAGAATAATAAATATAATATGAAATTCAGTGCGAGATTCTTTGTATAAATTAATGTTTTAAATATAATTCTTTGTATAAATAAATGTTTTAAATTGTTACTATTATTTCATCCTTCTTCCTACTATACGAATGAATATTCACATTAAAATTATTTTACCACTCAAAGTCGTTGTCACGTAAAACTTTCGCCCGTATACCGACTTTACAGGCAACAAATTTTTTATAGTATAAATTATATTTGAATCAATAGATATTGATTGATGTATTTGAAATCTGATTCAGGCATTGAAATGTACGCATGCTAACTCCATAGACTGTCTCGATAGTAAATCTTTAACGTCTCTGAAAAGAAATAAATCTCAAACGAGATTCCGATGTTTCAATTCTGAGTATTTTTATTGCTATTAGAAGCAACATTGACCATTGATAAAATACATCCAAATCTAAAAAAAATATGCTTCTTATATTGCAGTTTTTTCTTATATAGGTACTCGTACCTAGAAAATCAGGTAAGTAAGTATATATTTTAACGATTTTTCCTAACTATAACAACAATATTAATAACAACTATAAAAATACAATTCCTATTCGTACAAATACACATCTATATCGACAGATTTACATTTTTCGTCGCAAATCTGAGAATTCCCTCGAGTAACGGGAAATCAGAGACGTTTTCAGATACCTATTCGCCAAATTTATCGTGAAACGTTTCTGATAAACGTGGCATTGTGAAGTGTGAATTGGGAACGTAACTTATGTAACTTTATATACACTGAGCGGTGCAAAAAGGTGTTTGTATTGAGTAAAATGTTTTCAAATAGCTCCTAGGTCTTGCTATTTTTTACACTGAACGTACGGTCAGGCATTGGTCACCAGCTCCTTAGACAAGAGGCGAATTTTACTGATGCGTACTTATGGAATAGAAAGACCAAAGTATGAGAGTAACGTAACAATTCCCCCCGCGGAGCGTATCGTGATGTCAATCCCATACATTGGTCGTTCTATTCCATCAGTATGCGTCTGTACGCTCACGAAAATACGCCTCTTGTCTAAGGAGGTAGCGAAAAGTCCAAAGAGTATACATGAACTAACATTATACAATACAATGTAAAAGAACTTTTTTTCAATAAAATATCGATAACTTTTAGTTTCCAAAAAAATGGACTAACATTCTTTACATATATATACACTTTCAATGTGTAACACACGTGCTTGGATAAAATCAAAGTTTTATGTCTCACTGTAATGTTTTAAGTCGATACAATTTCTTATCTCTTTCTTTAAAGTCAGTTGAAAAAGGCACTGTCCAAAGAATACTAATTACCCTTTTAAAAAAGGGGCACTGTCTATCAAAACAAAAGAACACAATCAATCTCCTCAAACTAACAACATTAGTCTAACCATATCTAGACAAGTCTAAACGAAGACCTGGCTAGATTCCGAGATTCATAAACTGGTTTAGTCCAGATTGCTCCTAATAAGTTTACTCTCGGAAACTGCATTTAAATATGAGATGCTTTTAAAAAGTCGAGGAAATGCTGAGCAAAGGTCAGGTTTAAAGAGTAATACAGTTAGGTAGGCTTACGGCAAGAGCTTGCATAAGAAATGTAAAATGTGAGCAGTCAGCAGTTTTAATACTGTTTTACTTATAAAAATGTAAATTATATATTTTATTCGGCAGTTGTCACGACATGTGAGAGGCCCTTAGGGCGGTTTGAATACTCTGAAACTTGAGTATTACACCAACTAAATTATAAAAAAAACGCTTATACAGCTGCAACTTGTAAACACATTTAGTTTTATTAAGAAAGAAAGAAAGAAATATTTATTAAAATCATAAATATTACAAAACAAATAAATAATTATTATCATCATGTAACACTATGATTTCTTGTCATAATTGTTTTTACATACATTTTTATAAAATTTAATTTAAATTTAAAATATTTACCTCTCGTTTACATTTACTACTAAATAATGAAATTTACAATTTTAATATTTCAGCTATGGGTACGTGATATTATACCAATTACACTGCAATTATTGAACAATTCAAATTAAAAACCAAACATATACATAAATAAATTATGTCGTTACTCAATCACACACAATAACCTTTTAAGACTGCTGCAGATAAATAGTTACTACATGTAAGTACTTTTATTAGTAGTTTTATTCTATAGATGTAATTAACAACATTTCAAGCTAAAACCAGTCGAAAAACAAAGTTACATTGAATAAGCCGGGTCATTCAATGAAGCTACGAGTATATTAAATTCGGCTTTATTAAGACTGTCGGGAGCAAGTCTAATTCTATCGACGCTTTCCTAATCCTGTTATATCAACGACATCTATCTTTGTAGACCTCTAATGGCCAAAAATATGCGAAATAAATTCTTGTTAGTACATTAGTTAGTTGTAACTTACAACTAACTAATGTATTTTGATTATTATATATTTATTTGATTATTAATTATTTCACATAACGCATGTGATACCACATATACAAAAAAATGTACGGAATGTTTTAAGTAATCGCATGAACTCTGAGGTAAATGCATGATGTAAATAAATACAGCCCGGTAATATATTTAAGCAACATCTATAAAAAAAAAATGTTGATAAATAAAATGGTATTGTCGTGTGATTCGAAATATTTTTTTTGTTCCTGCCCGTTGAATGCACCTACTTCTTATTTTGTAAATAAATATGTAGTTAGTTGTCTGTTAGCTATATTGTCTATGTATTATCTTAATGTCGAAGGTCGGAGATATAATTCTTTGGCATTTTGTATTGAAACTTTTTAATAATTGAATTAAGAGAAATAAAACAGGACAAATTCTTAAGTCGTATTTCTTTGGAAGACACATGTTTTCGGCTATTGAGGTCTTCATATGTATAAATGTCGGTTTCCAAACAATGTTTTCCTTCACCCTTAAGCGAGTGAAAATTCACACACGGCTATAAAGTTCTGAAATCACTCTTAAAAGTTTATGCGGATTATTCCATGTAGTATTCATACATAGTGACATCATTATCATCTGCCTGTTATCACACACTGCTGAGCATAGACCTCTCTTTTTGAACGCCACTCGTCCCGGTCCATCATCGTCCTTTATTCGACTTGAATTTGTGGAAATACTCACATTAATTACAAGTCCGCCATTTTGTTTTGTTGTACCTCATTCTTGCATATAATTTGTTTTACTGTCCTCGGGAATGTTTCGAGTTATGTTTGTATTAAAATAAAGGTATAAAAGAGGTATCTGGTTTAATGAGTTTTGGAGTATTCTGGTGTAGCTTTTTGTTTGTCACGTATTTTTAATTATTAAAATAAGCAATAAAGTTCATGCTTTAAATTTATACGCTATGCTGTTATTTATGCTTTTGTACTAAGGTTTCTAAAGAGACGGTGTTTTATTTTCTTTAAGTTAGCGAAGCTAAATATAAAATAAATAAATAAAAGATGGTGTACTGCCATAGATACTACATTAGATACTGACGTAGCAAAGATGAAATAGATTTTAAATATATAAAGCTAAGTAAGAAAAATAACTAAGATAATTACTGACAAAATAAATAACTGCACGGCGAGCAAAACCAACTTCAATCTAAAAACTATTTGAACTAATCATCAAAATTAACGTGAAAAACAAGAAAGTTAACTACTTAGTAAACATTATTTTCTTTAAATGATTTTTTCTTATTTTGAGCCATATGGAGTCGAGACTTTGGGGCTGTGGGGACCGGGACTCTTTTTTCAAAACCTCTATCGGAGCGCTTGGTTGACGCGACGCCAAAATGCTGGCCTTTTTCTGGCTCAACGTATCAGTATTGCCATCCAGCGTGGTAATGCGGTCAGTATGCTAGGCACGCTGCCCTCTGGTAGTGGGCTGGAGCACTTAGATTTAAAAAGTGCCCCTTTTTTGTTTTAGTTAGAAGTAGTATGTTTAGTTTTTCTTGCCTTGTTTTTATATTTATTAGTATTATTAAGTTTTATCTCACTAAAATCATTCTTCGTATTGATATTTGCGTTTATTTACTGCGACTCTAAATAACTTTTTTATTTGCACAAATCTATCGTTTGACGTGAGCCAACAAACTTGACGAATGGTGCTTTTGTTTGTGAAAATATAAGTCATATTTACTAGAAATAGTATAGAAAGCAGTCCTATATTTGGGCCGTATTTTTTATTTGTAAGGAGCTTTTTGATAAAAAATTAGAAAGAAATATTTGATAAATATTTTAAACTAGTGAACGCCCGCGGTTTCGCTCGCATTGTTTCAGGATAAAAAGTAGCCTATGACACTCCTGAGACCTCATACTACCTACATACCAAAAATCATGTTGATCCGTTTAGGCGTTTTTTGCATCATGAGCGTTCAAATAAACAGATAAACAGACAAAATATAAAAACTGCCGAAATGTGTTTTATGAAATAACATTTTTGGGTACATTCGCGTTTTTTTATGTTTTCTAATATCTCCTATGTTCAGATTTTTGACCCTCTTCAGCTTTATTATATGTATACTTGCATAAAAGATAAGAACAAACTGGACCCTTCCAAAATCAGAAAAATATCATTTATTGTTTAACTGTGTTACAGAGATCTTATAAAATAAATTGTCTGTACTTATTTGTGTAAACGGAAAAACATTGTATTTAGGTGACATCCTAAGTCGAATTCCAGGAACTTTTCCAAATACAATTATAAGGACTTTCAATTAACGTTTTCGAAAATACAATTAATTGAATTGTCATTTAATTGTCATTAAAAACTAAGGCAGTCAGAGACGGGATCGCGTTAATCACTTTAATCCATTAGCTATTCACATTTTAGACACCTAACTAAACCAATGACAAATCTATTATTATTGATAAGGAATTATGAATTATATTACTGACGAGATTTTATAATGTGATACATACTGTACGTAGGTATTTTATGTATTCATTTTATAACATTAATAAATATCTTTATCTCTATCTTTATCTTTATCTTTTATACGAAGTCAAAGCGTCTGTGGCTGAGTTGACTGCAATATTTATTCGTGTTTATTAAAGTCAATCCACACCCGTCGCGGTCAGTCATTGATTGAATTGTGAAAAAGAAAAAAAAATACTTTAGAACGCTTCTGTGGATCAGATACGGTGATTTGTAGGTTGCCTGCTGTTTGCCATAGTATAGCAATCGTCACTACCGAAAATATGTACAAAATTCTTTGTGAGACAACTTTTTGTTAAACCCAGCCTTTCAGTTCTTTTACTTAATATGTAAAGTTACACGCTACTTCTTTATCTTCTTCCTTCTACATTAAATTATAGAATGTTGATTTGCTAAAATTAGGTGTCTTACAGCTAAAATATCGTTGCCCTAATTGCTTATAATCCCTTAATACCAAAAGGTATTCGCAACTTTGCCAGCGGAATTAATAAAACGATTATCCTAGCAATTAAGATGTTGTAGAGATATTTTCGAATTGGTGGTGTAATAATTGAAAAGGGAAACATAGTTTTATCATTGTCTTCTATAAAAAAAGAGGTATTTATATTGTAAACTAGCTGTCCCGGCAGACTTCGTACTGCGACCTAAACTTTTGTATAAATTAATTTCAAAATATTTTTTTTCCCTTTCAAACCTTTCCTAGACCTCCACGAACATTTCAAGACTAAGATAAATCCGTTCAGCCGTTCTCGAGTTTTAATCAGACTAACGAACAACAATTCATTTTTTTTTATATCCGTTATCTAGTACCCACGACACAAGCCTTTGCTTAGTGTGGGGCTAGATGGCGCTGTGTGCAATGTCCCGGAATATTTATTTATTTATTTATTTATAAAGAAGATATTGGATAAATTAATGAATGAATGTCATTTTTTTCAGACCTTTAGTCCATACACATTTCAAAACATCTTAACCAGAACAAAATTAAATTTACATAAAACACTTAAAACCAAAATATTATTATGAAATGTTGTTATGTATTCTATTTAGGTTTGTTTTTATTACTAAAAGCGTGTGTAACATTTTGTGAAATAGTATCTCTGTATCACTTTATTTACTTATCCACGAATTTCTCGGAAACTGTTAGTGATTTTGAATATGATTCCTTTGTATCAGATTCCCTACGAACAAGATTTACAAAAAAACACACGAAATTCGGCACATTTGAAAAATAAATCCCAACTGACATTATTACATAATATGTAGGTATCTACATAAATACAGGTATAAATAAAATACCTTCTATTTTCAAAGAAAAAAGATGTCCAGCTGCAATTATAACCCCGGGGTCTTCCAATCTAGAGCAAATAGGTTTCTTCCAGGCAAGCGTGGTACATCTTAGTCTACAGTGGTGCTTAACATCAGGCAGGCTGTAGTCAAACATAAGCCTATTTCGTGTTAAAAAATAAGATGGGTCGACGACATAACATCTGTCGCGGGTCAAACCTGGATAAGGCTGGCTAAAGATCGAACCCAATGGCATATTATGAGAGAGGCCTATACTCAGCAATGGGACAAAACCGGCGGTGGATCGTAATGTTGATTTTTAAAGAAGTCTGTTAAAACGATCTAATTATCAAATAAGTTCTGTATAACATCTCAAGACCTATCTTTTCAGCATTTCCCGCGTTCTTCGCGAAATTAACGTCCATTGAAATTAACGATATTTTTATGTAAATGAAAAGAATGAATGAACGGAATTAATGAAAGGGTTCAGGATAAAATGCTCATTAGACCAAGCTAATTGCTGTTCCCTAAATTGCTCGGGATTCCTGTGTATCTCAATTGGGTGATAAGTTTTTTTATTTGTAACTAGTATATGCCTGCGGCGTTGCTTGCATTATGTGCGGTAAAAAGGTCCTTACAACGGTTTGAAAACTCTATCACAAGAATTGTTCATTCTCAAAAGAACATACTAACTTTTTTTTAAGATAAAAAGTAGCTAGTGTCAAAATATGATCCTTTTAACATTAAAAGGTACTTCCTACTATTGTGATAAAACTAATGGTTGATTAAGAAAAAATACGTAAGCGTATTATACCGCCCTAAAGGCGCCTGACATGGGTTAGCAACTGACGTACTGTATCGAATAATATTACCCTAACAAAAAAAAACACCTTATAGGCGTTAGACATCCTTTAGCAACTAAGATAATATAATAAAAAACCATGCCCTAAAAAAAATATATTAAATTAATGAAAATGTAAGAGATTAAAGTCACATTAGACTGAACCAATAGCTTTACCCGGAATTGCTCGGGATTCCAATGTATCTCATTTAAGTTATTAGGGAACTAGTTAAGGACGACTAAGCTTAGTCGTTGGAGCTAAGACATACATATCCTAAGACATAGTCTATCTATTTATGTACATACTTACATACATATATACCCATATACTTAGAATTGACTGCAGAACACGTTCCAATTTATAAAACTATTTGTCTGTTAATTTAAACGCGCATCACGCAGAAACGGCTGAACAGATCATTATGATTTTTGGTATATAGGTAGTATGAGATCTTATAAGTGTCATAGGCTACTTACTTATCTCAAAATAATGCAAGCGAAGCCGCGGGCGTCCGCTAGTAAAATAATATAGTAAGTTCGTATGAGCCCGACCAACTCTGGTGTCATAATTTTAGTTCTTTAGTTGAAACGACTTACGAGTAATAATTACCCAGAAAGTTATATCCCAGATCAAATATACAGTAAATAGGTTTCTTTTAGGCAAGCGTGCAACATATTAGACTACAGTGGTGCTTAACATCGGGCTGTAGTCAAACGCAAGACTATTCCATGTTAAAAAAAAAGTTTTCAAATAGTTTTTTTTAATTAATTTTGACCTTAGAGCCTTAACACAATTTCTACCTTATTTGAGTAATTCCGCCAAGGCAGTTACACGTAGTGAATTGAAGGAACAAATTTAGCAAGACTGCTACTAGTATCCTGAACCATTATATTATATAAATATTCCAGACATTGCACACAGCGCCATCTAGCCCCACACTAAGCAAACGCTTGTGTCGTGGGTATTAAAACCGATAAAATACCTAAATAACGGATATAATACTTATATACTTTTCTTTTCATTGATGGTGAAGGTAGATTATGTACTCGTATGTCTATTTATAATGTTCTGGTCCATTGATGGTAGTACGATGATGCAAATGTATTGAATTTGTCTAAGTGTTATTATAGTGTGAAATTGTATCTAAAAGATAAATAAAACCATGTCAGAGGCCCTTAGGGCGGCTTGATAAACACTCGGCTCCAGAGCTGGCCACTCTCATTCGATAAGAATAAGAAGAAGAAAGTATATTTTTTATATTTATTTATTTAAACTATTTTTTTACAATATAAAAAAAAACATATTTTATTATTATAATACGGGTCTAATAGACCCGAGTCAACTTTTCCTGTGTTTAAATAAATCAATTATTTTGCTATTGATGAAGATATTAAAAAAAAAAAAAACGTTAGTCTACCTTGCCTAAAAAACTTTGCAATTTCAATAGCAATTGTTATTTGACAAAATCCTTATGTAAAAACGTGATAACTATACTTTTTAAACTAATTAATACCAGTATTAGTACTAGTGGCTGCTCGCGGCTTCGCTCGCGTTAAGAAGTAAAACTTGCATCCCCTATTTCACCCCTTTAAAAGTGGCATTTCCAAAAATCCTTTCTTAGCGGATGCCTACATCTTAAAATGTACCTTCATTCCAAATTTCAGCCCAATCCGTCCAGTGGTTTGGGCTGTGTGTTGATAGATCACTATATCAGTCAGTCAGTCAATCAGTCAGTCAGTCACCTTTGAGTTTTATATATATAGATATCAAAATAAGCTCTAAAGCGTTATCTTAGCAGAATTTATATCAAAGGCTTGAACCAAGTTATAAAATATGATAATTTATGCTCACAATGTATAACAAACTGACATTTCGTAACATTAAGCTGTGATTAAGATGGATTATGTCTAGGAAAATAATAAATAAAGGACGATTTCGGTAGGTATTTGAGAGTTACATTGTTTTTTATTTTTTGATTTAGAGTATATTAGATTCATTCTAGCTCTATTTAGGTCTAGTTTCCTGAAACATAAACTGAATCTGAAAAACTAATAAAGAGTAAAATATTTTTTGGGTTCATAAGTTAGTTTAATAAAAATCATATCGATCCGTGAATCTGTTTCATAGAAATATAAAAAAAAACATGCCCTTATCTACAATTAGGCATAAGTTTATGTAAACTCAACAACATAAGTAGTCTAATTTCATCTAGTTTTGACAATACATACGGCTCAAATTCACCTCCTGTTTTGAGAAATCGTTCTCATTTATTTACTAATAGAAAAAGATAAGAAAGAATCTTTATTGACACTGTAAAGTTGCAACATACATATATAGGTACTTATATAATAGAATATGCTACACAAATCAATCTATCTCGTAAAATTGAATTTATTACATTAATTTTGTAAAATTTTACAAGGTAAAATGTTTAGTTTTATTATGTACTAGTGAGTGCTCGCGGCTTCGCTCGCATTAAGAAGTAAAACTTCCAACCCCTATTTCAGCCCTTTAAAAGTGGCATTTCCAAAAATCCTTTCTTAGCGGATGCCTACGTCATAACATCTACCTTCATTCCAAATTTCAGCCCAATCCGTCCAGTGGTTTGGGCTGTGCGTTGATAGATCACTATATCGCTGTAAGTAAAATTTAGTTTATCTATTTATATTTTTGACATAGCCTCTATACAGCTCTATACTTTATAATAATATACTGTAATTTTTAATTTATAATTTTCTGCGACACTATTTGACGAAGCCTCTTTACAGTTGATAGTAAAACTTATTTAACTATAAATACATATTTAAATTAATTAATTGCCCTCTAAAATATGTTATTACCAAAAATTTTAAATTTGTCGTAAATAATCAATATACTTATGTAATGAATATAATTATAAAAATATTGACGATGTTAATCTTGAAATGTGCTTCCCCTCTAAGATATTTATTAGAGTTAGTGAATGTAACATGACTTGATTTCGAATAAATTATTTCATTTCATTTCATTTCATTTCATTTATCAGTCAGTCAGTCAATCAGTCAGTCAGTCACCTTTGAGTTTTATATATATAGATATGTAACAGCCTGAATAAACCCTCTGTCATTTCAGCTGTGCTTCATTGTTATAGTCCGCAAATAAAATGTACTAATGTGATAATTGAAACTATTGTAAAAAAAACTTATTGAAGCGGTATGCGTCTACGTTATAGTACGTACTGCAAAGTTGTGGAACTCCCTGCCTGACTCCCTGTTCCCCGTGAACTATATAATCCAACGATCTTTAAAGCGAGAGTGAACCGGTTCATTTAGGGAAAACACAAATTATCTTAGGCCATAGGAATTGCTCACCATCACGCAAACTATGGTCAAGTGCAAACCTGTTTTAGTTAAAAGAATACAACCTAACTTAACTATGAATGTACGTGCAATCAATCACAATGATATCCGCCCCTAAACCGGTGTCCGACTATTTCATGCCACACAACCATGTCAAGGCTAGAAATGAAACAAACTCTAATTTATCGACGCGGGTGTTTCACTCGGTTTGCGTTTCTATTGCCTAGTCATTTTGTATGAGAGTAGGCAGGCTATGAGGCTATGCTACCAGCATTTTCATATCTACGGGACTCTGTCATGGCTTAATGACTCCTGTACTATGATTAACCGGCGGGATCTCTAATTTAATTTATTTATTATTTATTTATTTATTAATTAAAACGGCCAAAAGCCAATTACATTAATTAAGATCACGTTCACATTATATAAAAATTAAGAATAAATAATTAGGGTGTCATCTGACCCATGGAAGCTTCCGAAATAGAATGCTTCACTTCACTTCATGAATGGTCACCCATTCATGGTTTGACCGCGTTGATCTTTATGAAAGCAGGCTGAGTTTTTATAAGTAAAACTTATCGCTTTAATTTATTTAATAATCTTAATGATTAAAAAAAATATATGAAAATTTGGTATTATATTTATTTGGAGTACTAGTTCTTAGATGCCATAGATTTAATGTTTAATCCACGCTATTAAAAATACGTCCCATTAAATGTTAATTAATATTGTATAGTAGAATAGTAGAGGGGAAAAAGCAGTGTATTATGTCTCGGACGATATTTTGAACCCCAAGGACGAGGGATCCTAGGGTTAACTCACGAGCGAAGCGAGGGAGTTACAGAGTTAACTCTCGAGCAAAGCGAGAGAGTTAAAGCTAGAATCCCGAGGCCGAGGGGTTCAAAAACGCCCGAGACAAATACACTGCTTTGTCCCCAAAATGCATACTCTACTTTATATAAACACTGCGAGGCAATAAAACATAATACAATTAAAAAGAAAGTACTTACTTAAAAAAAATACATACGCTATTTTGTTACAAAATAACACAAAGATTTGCAGTTTAGCGCCTTTTCGTTCTATTTGTTTTTTTTTGTAGTGGCAAATTCTTCTTCGTGCAGGTTTCTATGAAAAGTTTTCATTCTAATTTTGAATAAATTCTTCTTGGTGTAGGGCTCTATGAAAAGTTTATATTCTAATTTTGACGTTTGGTCATGGATTGCAAGGAGCTCGTATATTCAATGTTGATTGCATTCCAAATTCAAATGTCATTATTCCCTAGGGGATTATGAAATTCAGTACATTTATAATGACCCGGCTAGACCATAGGACACAAATGACTTGCTTTAAGTTGAGTTTGCATGACACATAATATGCCATTGACGAGCAGGTGTTATATAAGGTATATTATATATCCGCTACGACGGACGGGTGGATGACATACGAAAACACGCTTCCCGTGATTGGATGGCTAAGGCAGAAGATCGAGCATCATGGAAACAATTGGGAAAGGCCTATATTCAGGAATGGATAAAAAAAGGCTGAAGAAGAAGAAGTATAGTATTATATTATATGGATGTGGAAGTGTATGTTACTTAACTAATAAATTTGTTTCAACAATTGCGTGAAAAATCTGTTACAGATATCTAAGAAAGATTGAAAGAAAATTGGGTTTTTTACTTTCTTCCACCGAAAATCTTTATTTTGTTCACAGTTAGAGAAGCTTGCCAGTTTAATGAAAATAGCTTCTTGTTATAATTTTTGTTTTATGGGTGATTCAACATTATTCAATATACAAATTAAAAAAAACATACTCTTAATACTTTCTATTCATACTTTCAAAATATAAATACTCTTTGGATTTTTGCGTACATTTTTTTTTTATTTGAACATTTAAAACTGAATTAAGTAATTATAAGTAAAAAATCTTTAAATTTAATCGGCGGCGCTGTCACAAGTGTACGTATGAATCAAATTAATGATAAAATCGAATTCCAGTTTTGTACTTATCGTAGGTTTCGATGTTGCTTTTTGAACGAGATTAGCCTCGTGATGTGATACCGCTTCCCGCGGAGAATTTATGCGTTAATTATATTTATAAAGGTTTTTTTTAGTAAAAAATTAATAAATTTTTAACTATATTTAAATTGTAAAATGAAATCAGGTATTTGCAAAAATGTTTGTACTATAATTATACGATAAAAAAAAAGTGAGTGACACGCTGAAAATCTGCAATAAGTATAGTACAGTTTTGTTAAAATGCAAAATTCTAAATTAACATAAAAATTAGCACGTAAAAATATAGTAAAAAAGAACTTACCTTTTATAAGTAGTCAAGCACACGAATAAACTTTAAAATACACGATTCAAAACTGGTGTTATCAACTTTTACAGACTAAAAACTACTTTTAAAACTTTAAATATAGCACTAATAGATTATATTGCTTTGCAGCCTCACGTTTTTTTTATAAATACTTTTTCTACTGTAACATATAGATTATTTGTTATTTATATGATTATTCGTTTTTCTTCCACCAATATATTATAATATGTATATGAACTACTTTGACTTTAACGTATATATTATTTTATGTAATTATTATTTGTTCTTCCAATATCTAATATGATCTTTTATTTTACTTTTTGATGCAACTAATTGTGTTTTTAGGACATATTTTTCTTGCAACAATATATAATTTGAACTACTTTATTTAACTTTTTCATGCAATCAATTTTTTTTTCGAAATATTGTTTTTATGGGTTTATTAGTATATAGACATATAGTTTGGTAAATATAAAGTTTTTAACCCCGATCCCATGTTCTAAGCTCACATTGTCTCGTGTGAGTTGGGCGGCGGCGCGGAGCTTTCTGCCGTGGAGCCCGCCCGCCCTACGAACTTCGCCGCCCTAACTTTGTAGCGAATACTATACAACCCAGAGACACCTTACTAGCGAACGTTACCAAAAATGTAGACATGTTTTTGTGGTCTTATTCATAAACAGAATTTACAACTGTTTAGTAAATTAGTGATTAGATAACATTTCTCCTTCTCTTTTTGATAACAATAAATATGTGAGAGAAGCAAAACATTTTTTCAGCTGTCGAATTACGAGAATAATCTAAGCGATCTTCAAAGCGAGTGTGAACGGGTTCATGTAGAGAGCATGTTTCATGTTAGACCGCAGCTATTGCTTACTATCTGACCAACTGTGGTCAAGTCCAAACCCGTTTTAGATAAAAAAAAATACTCGCTCAAATTTTAGTATGACGATATCTTAAGATATCGTAAGGCCTTCAAAAATTATGTAGGTAAAATGTTTATTACACTAGAGGAGTATCGCGGTGTCGCCTGCGTATACAAAATATACATATGCATGATATATTTTAAACTAATACAAATATTTTAAACTAGCTGTCCCGGCAGACTTCGTACTGCGACCTAAACTCTTGATTTTTTTTTTTTGTTTTTTTTTCCTTTTAAACCTTCCCTAGACCTCCACGAACATTTCAAGACTAAGATAAGATAAATTCGTTCAGCCGTTCTCGAGTTTTAATCAGACTAACGAACAACAATTCATTTTTATTTATAAAAGAAGATTAGCATTTACACTATTAGTGTTATATGTATAAGTAAACAAGTCTAAAAAATACCTCAATGAGTAAGATGTCTTTGTTTATGATATCGTTGCTTTCCCACCTATAAGAGCGTAGAAGCCTACATTGAATGGAAGCGTTTCGTAGAGGTTCAAGAGCTACGTAGATTCGTGGCTTCGTAGTGGCCTACGGCGTAGAAGGCAGGCGTAGCAGGAACTGTAAAAATGGTAGGCATTGACAACAATATCTGTACATATAATAAAGCTGAAGAGGGCCAAAAGTCCGAAAATTGAAGATATTTCAAAAAAATGTTTATTTAGAATTGATAACAGAACACGTTTCAACAATTTATAGATTTTTAGTCTGTTTATCTCTTTCTCTGTGTAAACAGAGACATAGAGAAAGAGTGATAAACGCTCATCACGCAAAAACAGATGAGCTGATCTTCATAATTTTTGGTATGCAAGCAAAATGAGGTCTCGAAAGTCTCGAAGGCTACTTTTTATCCTGAAATAATGCGAGCGAAACCACGGGCGTCTACTAGTAAGTTATAATTGGCTTTAAACAAGTTGTACTAAAAAATTGCTTAAATCTACATGTGACCACCAAACAATGGTAGATTAGATACCTGTTATCAAAAAGCTATCGTTACGATTTTCCGGTTACAAAACAAAAAGCTGCTAAAATATGAAAACAAGGGAAGAAAAACTAAACATACTACTTCTAACTACTACCAAAAAGGGGCACTTAGAAAATCTTTAGAAAAGCCTAAAGATAATCTAAGTGCTCAAGCCCACTACCAGAGGGCAGCGTCCCCAGCATACTGGCCGCATTACCACGCTGGATGGCAATGCTGATACGTTGAGCCAGAAAAAGGCCAGCATTTTGGTCATGCGTCGCGTCAACCAAGCGCTCCGAGAGGTTTTGGAAAATAGTATGGGCTCCCGGACCCCACGGCCCCAAAGTCTTGACTCCAAAAGGCTCAAATATGTAACCTCGGCCAAGGTTAGCATATTTGCGTCTCTTGTGTTGCTCGGCAATAATAGCCGCCGCTTCAACCCGACACCGTGTCAAAGACAGATGAGACGGCGCCAATGTATCGACGCACACAAGGGGCCGACCCAACTTCCAGGGCACAAGAGTCATACCGTCAGGTCTTTTTCCATCGTCAAAAAGCTGCTATTACCTAAAAACATATTTCTGAATGCTATTTTCTCTCTTGAAAACATCCTTTCTTATAATCTTGTATCATTTTAATTAAATTTCCCGTAACAAGGCACACAAAAACCTGAATCCGCCAAAACAAGCAAAATGTATGCAAAAACGTTAATGACAGTAATCTATCCATTCATGCTAGAAAGCTAGTCTAATATCCTTACACAATAAAATAGCTATATAAAAATTGTGTACGTTGATCAGTTTGTCACATAGGTCAAATCAAACATGTATTAGTGCTTTCTAGAACATTTCTATGATCATAATTAGTATCAAATTAAATTTGACATCTTAAAACGCAGGTCCTGGTTGTCAGTAAGCCATGCCAGTGGCTCCTAAGGTGGCTTAAAAACTCTGACGCCAGAGATGGCCACTTTCAAAATATCAAACTTACTTTTTCATCAGAAACTAGTGAACGCCCGCAGCTTCGCTTGCATTATTTCATGATAAAAAGTAGCTTATGACACATCTTAGACCTCATACTACCTACATACCAAAAATCATGATGATCCGTACAGCCGATTTTGGTCGATGAGCGTATACATAAACAAATTAACAGAGACACAGATAAATACATAAACAGATAAACAGACAAAGTTCATATAAATTGTTGAAATGTGTTCTGCTATTAATTCGAAGTATCTCCAATCATTTTTTTTATATATTTTCTATATTCAGATTTTCGAACCTCTTCAGCTTTATTATATGTATAGATATACATATAGGTCTATCATGTATTTTTGATCGGAGTGAATCCGCGGCAGACAGCTAGTACGATCATCAAAACATGTTTTTGCGTGCAAAGTGGTGGCGCTGCGGTCGATCTTTAGCGCTCTTTGTTGTGGCCAGAATGCTTTTGTCTGTTTAATATGAGCCCGCATCACATTTTCGTAGCTAAGGGGCTACCTCGAGTATTTTAACTGGCTTTCTAAAACAGGAAGATCTCCATTTTTTTAACACGGAATAGGCCATCGTTTGACTACAGCCTGCCTGATGTTAAGCACCACTATAGTTATATATAAGAATACCATTTAATAAAGATACAATAATAAAATATAAAAACCAGGGAAGAAAAACTAAACATACCTACTACTTCTAACTACTACATAAAAGGGGCACTTAGAAAATCTTTAGAAAAGCCTAAAGATAATCTAAGTGCTCCAGCCCACTACCAGAGGGCAGCGTGCCCAGCATACTGGCCGCATTACCGCATTTAATTGTTCTTAGGTAAAAAAAGTATGTTAAACAATTTATTTATTTTTTAACAATGAATCATTTGTTTTTGCGCAATGGGTACTTAATTTGTTATTTTTATTTATGTTTGTAGGTGTCTCCTCTCCGTATATTTCTTTTAAAACAACAACAATAAACAAAATGTATCCGTAACACCTACAAAAAAAAGTGAGCAACCTGAGAAAACTAAGCAAGAAGTATTAACCAAGGCGTTTAAGCCACTTTTGATTGTTTGCATCCGTTTTGCATCACATAAAACGTTTAACGGAAATAAATAAATAAATATATCAGAACATATCACTCAGAGCCATCTAGCCACAATGATGGTATCTAAATACGGGTATGAATATACCAATCTACAAGTTTAGTGTATTTTAATCTATACATATAATAAAGCTGTAGATGATCAAAAGCATTGATTATTTGAAAAAAAAAAATGCTTGGAGATACTTAGGTATAATTGATAACAGAACACGTTCCAACAATTTCTAGATTCCTTGTCTGTTTATCAGTGTTTCTGTTTATTTAAACGCTTATAACGCAAAAACAGCAGAACTGATTTTCATGATTTTTGGTATGTAGAAAGTATGACGTCCCAAAAGTGACACAGGCAACTTTTTATCCCGAAATAATGCGAGAGAAGCCGCGGGTGTCCACTAGTTAAAAATATGTACTATTTTTTAAATCTAAGTTCTATATCTATAGCAATAAGCAATAATATTAAATCTATGATGGTTGAATATGATATCTAGTAATTGTTATTCTAGTTAGAAGGCGTTAATATCCCTCTCTAATGATGGGTATTTAATATGCCTTTATTATACACACATACATATTTACCTACCTTAAAAGTTATTTCTGGGTCTGCCGCGACGTCTTTTATGTGTTGGTGACCATTGCGTCGTTGTCTTAGCCCAGAGGTCGTCGGGCATGTGGCAGACGTGTCCAGCCCACTTCAAGTTGGCAGCCTTCTGGGTCACATCGCTAATGTTGGTTTTGGAACGCAGTATGGTGTTTCTGATGCGGTCTATAAGCTTTATATATATACATTTAGTGTATCATACTTACATATATTAAAGGCAAAATTAAGCTTGTTGATATGTTTATTGGCTTGTTTGTTTGCATTTCAAATTACACAGCGCCATCTAGCCCCATACTAAGCTTATGTTTGTATCATGAGTACTACATAATATAGGTAACGGATATATAATACACATTTACTTTTCTTTTGTACATACATACTTATTATAGATATAAACGACAAGACTCAACACAAGTTAACACAAATTTTAATATTCATGTTTACTTGTGTTATACAGGAATCGAACCCGCAGCCCTATTTTAGAAGGCAGAGCCACTACCAACTAAGCTAACAGGGCAGTCATTTTAGTTTACAGTGATGCTTTTTTTCTTTTAAAGCACGGTAACAATTACTAGTTTCCACTAGTATTTTCACTATTAAGTTTTGCTTTGAGACCCCTTTATTATATCAGCTATATTAAATTATGTCAGTTCCATAAACACTAATTGTTTCTCACATAAACATCAAACCCCTACACTAATCACTCCCAATTAATTTCAATCGATGAATTAAAATCTTGAACTTTACAGAGCTGTCCCAAATTACTTGAATTAAAATTGAGAACAAAGAAAACAGAAAGGTTGAAAAGTATTAATTTTGGCGTAAAACAGCGTCCGTCGGATAAATGACCGGAATTGCAGGATTAGCACTCTTATATTATCTTGAAATGAATTGATTCTGAATTTTTGTGCATTCTTGAAAATCATGAATCGAAGCACTCCGGTTTTGAATGAGTTATTAATATAGATGTAAATACCAAAGTAAAATGCATTAGCATATTCAAATCAGAAATTTGAAATTTATTTTTCAAAACCTTTCGGAGCGCTTGGTTGACGCGACGCATGACCAAAATGCTGGCCTTTTTCTGGCTCAACGTATCAGCATTGCCATCCAGCGTGGTAATGCGGCCAGTATGCCGGGCACGCTGCCCTCTGGTAGTGGGGTGGAGCACTTAGATTATCTTTAGGCTCTTCTAAAGATATTCTAAGTGCCCCTTTTTTGTAGTAGTTAGAAGTAATATGTTTAGTTTTTTTTCCCTTGTTTTTATATTTTATTATTGTAAATAAAGTTTATCATCTGAAAATTGAAATAGTGTTGAACTTCCCTATTTCTTTCGGTCTTACTTATACTTATATTTTATTACTACTTATATTTGGTAGCTTCAGTCTGTTAGTGATTGGGTAAAATCAAGTAGTAAAAATTTGTTACAGTGTTTTGTTTATAAAACCGTGTATCTCTCTCTCTCTCTCTCTCCCTCGCGTAAAGTTACTAATCTGTTTTACATTTATATTATATATAGAATAATTAAACCAATAATTAAACCAATTAGTTACACATAGCACAGCTGTGGCTCAGACTGACCGAGTCTTACAACACAGGCTTAGCCTAGTGTAAGACGCGGAATGCCTGCGCTACACACAGCAATAACTTTACTTATTTTGCCTTGCAACACAAGGACATCATTTCTTTCTTGGCACCTACCAGCCAATTAAAATGTATGTCTAAACCTAAGGAAGAGCCTACACTCCACAACACAGGTAAATCACATCCTAGTGTGGAGTGTACCAAAAAATTTTGCTAAATAAAGTTATCTTTATCTTTATTATATTGTATGTAATTCACATTTGTACTAATTAGCAATGCAATTCATGAGATCGATGCTAAGGCCACCGGTACTTTAGGTGGTCCGCAATTAGTAAGATGTAAATCAATGCCTAGTAACAGTATGGGTCGGTTACAATAATATACTCAAAATTTACATATATATTTACCTATAACTATGTAAATGGCATCCTCACATGTAGCAACTGTACTAGAACATTCACCGCTATAATAGGGTATATTTTCATTTTAAATATTTTCATTTTTTTATTAGTAACCTTCCCGTAGGAAAGAGCCGAAATCGGCTCGACGGATCTACTATAATTTTTAACCGACTTCCAAAAAAGGAGGTTATCAAGTCTTCTGGAAGTTTTTTTTTTACTTTTTTTTGTTACGCGATTACTCCGTTGTTTATCAACCGATTTCAAAAATTCTTTTTTATTCGATGAGGATAGTTTCCGAGATGGTCCCATAAAAATTGTTTTTCATTCAGTACAGTACTTTTTGAGAAAAATCCCAATAAACCAACAAATTGATAAAGTTTATGCAAACCAATTTTACCCATATTTCCAAAACTACTAGTCGGATTTTGATACAGTTTTCTGTAATGTGTTGAGGTTTAATGGGTGCATCTTTTTAGCTATGTATTACGATGACAACTCACCAGGGGGCGCTGCTGTATACACTATATCTTCTGAATTATCAGCCCGATTTTGATGCGGTTTTCTCTGATAGGCTTAGATTTGTTTATCAAATAAATTGATGTAGATTTTTTTTGATAGGCTTAGATTTGTTCAGTAACGTGACAGTAGAGTTGAAGTCGGTTTTTGTTTTTGTTTAAAATAATTATATACTTATGATACAATTTATGATACACTCATGAGAAACCTACTAGCGCCTTAAAAACACGAAACAACACACACAATTACAAATTATAATGATAACTAGATTAAAATAAATCGCATTTACATTGGGCCTTTCCATAGTTAGTTACACATACAGAGGCCTTGCAGAGGTTTGAAAAATGACAAAAAACCCTCGTAAGTGATAATAAAGTAATAATAATAATCAACATTAATATATTACACGAATTTAAATAAACAAATATTTCTTTTGTATCATTTCAGTTAAGTAAATAAGACACAACCCGTCTTATTACAAAACGCGATTTTAATATTAGTCCAGGACTTTGAAAATAAAAAGTCGGTTCTTGTTGTTTACACATCACATACAAACAATCAAATGTCAACTTCAAATTTGAACGTTGATTTATCATCGGTTACATTTTGACAGTTTGATTATTATGACAGTAACAAACGAATTTCGAACAGCAAAAACGGACAGCATAAATTATAATCAAAGTTCTGAACTAATAGTTAAACCACGTTTTGTAATAAGGCCCATTAGATACAATAACATACCACACTTGCATATGAATTTACCCACTTAGGCCTTTACGAACGAAAATAAAAACCTAAGCTACCAAAAAAAATTGGAAATTGAGATACTGGTTTAAAAAAACACCCACATGTACTTATGCTAAGGTATTTAAATGATTACCTTAATATTGAAGTAGGTAAATGACAAGTCATGCGAATTTATTACTGTTTTTTTTTTAAGGTTAAATATTATCTATGTACCTATATAGTCATGTTAGCACTATCGGAAGACGGGTACAGAATATAGCATGAGTTTGATGCACACTCTCAGATTCTTAACCAAGTTCTGATCCAGTTTTTACGTGAAATGTTAGATTGAGATAAGTCCGTGAGTATACTATGTCGATGTTTAAAGTACGAACCAAGTTAAGCAAGGAATGCGTATGGACATAGTGAAGATATTACAAGTATGCAGGAACGTAATGTTTTGGAATGTTAGCGAGTTACGTTAGTTACATGTTTGGGTTGAACGGAAGTTTGGTGTATGGACTAGTATAGTCCTTTAACTAGTATAGTCTTTAGTTTAGACCTTTAAGGCCTTAAGTTAGTAACTTAAAAAATAAAACTTGAAAAATAAGTCACAAAATGATTAACTTACTTCTTCTTCTTATCGAATGAGAGTGGCAAACTCTGGTGGTGAGAGTAAATCAAGCTCTAAGGGCCTCTGACATGGCTTAAGGACATGGAAAAAAGAGAAAGAGAGACTTAAATAAACTATAAATAATCACTTGCAAATATTGATATTTGATCTCTATATATATTAATTGCGACAAAATATAATTAAGATAAATTCATGATCCCATCTTTAGTCATAATGGATTTGAATAACACCTAATTACCGGCCGGCGCCATGCCTACTGGCTTCAGGGTTCGTGGCTCTGGCCGTGACATCCCCCCAAGTTTAAAGCACCTCGGCTAGTTGTGGACACGAGGTCTCAGCGGTGCATGCGAGGTATATCTTATTTCCGCCCCCAATATTGTGTCTGCTTGTAAAGATTCAATGAGTATGTGCTCAGTTAGAATAGCACTAAAGAAAATGCTACCAATTTTACTAGTTTTACAGCATAATAATATTTAGTATGTTTATTTAGTACAGTGACTTGAATGTAACTACATTGACTTTCTTATTTTATTTAAGTCATATTATGATAAAAATTGGAAATTGAAATTGAGTGCAATGCTATGCTATATGCTATAATGCTATGCCATAAAGAAAGTGATAATTTAATTATGTGTTGGCCATAAATAATTGAAGGCCTTTCACCTTTCAAATTTTGATGATAAAGCCCAGCCAAACGCTTCTGACAGCTGATTAACAGCAAGACTGTTTCGTTTAGTAGCATAATATCTTTTTATTTTATTTTTTTGTAAAGTAAGCTTTTCATGGATAGCCAATACCAGATAGCAAAATCCTTATCCTATCCTTATCCTAGTTTTTTCCGTGCTTTGTACTCCGTACTGAATACTGATTGTGTAAGCGTACGGTTTCAGGAATAAGATTTTATAATACATCTGTGGTTGCCTTTGATTATGAGGCTTCGAATGTATTTCTTTGTTAGGCCTCTTTTTCTAGGGAGGCATTATTACCATGCTATTATATTGAGCTATTTCATTCAGTGATTTATATTTGTAATTAAAGATAAATCATAAATAAGTGTTGGTAATTGGTAGGTACCTCAAAGCGCCACACGCGGAGAAAAAATAAATAAGCAACCCACAATGATTACCTTGCATGATAAACGTGAAGGATTTTAAATTTTCTCAACATGATTAGCATTGATATTTGCTGTACATTAATCCCAATTTATTACTTTACACGATTATACGTGAAAGATCATAAATATTAGATTAACATGGAGATACGGTGGACACTAATACACTTTGATTGCTTTACACGATATATGTATGTAGGTGAAGCTATATAAATATTCTTACATAGAGATATGGTGGACACTAATACACATTAATTGCTTTACACGATATACGTGAAAGATCATAAATATTCTCAACATGATTTACATGGAGATATGGTGAAAATTAATACACATTAATTGCTTTACACGATATACGTGAAGCTATATAAATATTCTCAACATGATTTACATGGAGATTTGCTGTAAACTCATTCATATTAATCACTTAACACGATATACGTAAAGGAGCATAAATATATACAACATGATAAACATGAAACTTTGGTGGATAATAATCCACATTCATTGCTACACACGATACACGTGAAACCATTCAAATATTCTCAACATGATTGACATGGAGATTTGCTGTAAACTAATGCATATTAATTACTTAACACGATATACGAGATGCATCATAAATATTCTCCACAGGAATTACATGGATTTTCACTAATTTACTACGATTAACGCGAGTAAAACGCATAGCATCATCATATAAAAAGTTACGATCGAATAATAAACCGTTTAGGTTGATCTGAGCAGTTAAATTGAGAATCGTTGTGAATAATGATAGAAAACAATTAAATCTTATTTGCGCCAGGGCGCGATGTTGCATGCTCATTCTCTATTTGTACATTATTTTGTTACATGTAGTATTAAAGTCTTATAAAGGACTAATTTTTTAAGAAAAAGTACAAAAGGGTGGTACTTGAGTAGTTATTACAATCAAGTAAAAACATAAACTACCATTATCATAAATTCGAGGGTAGTTATAATCATAATCATAATCAAAAATAAGATCGTATGTTAATAAAATAAGTCACTCACCAAAGATAATTCATCCATAAAATTCCGTCATAGACAGAATTCCAGTAACCTGGTCTCACAAAAGCAATTAATATTCACTGGTTTTGTCGTAATGTTTGGTTAAATGATTTAACAACGTTAAATAACCGTTATTTTTGTTTAATTTAGTTTTTTGTTATTAACACATTTCGAATTTATAAATTTGAACGTTATAGGTATTTGGAACGGTTCACAATGTTCTTTAATAATCACTGGACACAACACGTAAAGAATATTTAAAATTAAATAGATTTTTAAACAAATTGTTTAAGGCGTGCGACAGCGGCGACACAAAATCACGTAATGGCGAGTTGCAGGCGCCTTCCCACGCGGTGAGCCGAGTGGAGCGGATACGGAAACGAGTGAAGTTGACTTTTGCTTTTTTAAAGTAGTTAACTATCTAAATGTGTGACAGTGGCAGCACAATTCCACAGACTGCTGCTTAGTAAACAATATAATCGTCTTCGGTTGACCCGAAGTATAATTTCATAATGTAGGTTAGTGTTATCAATTCTCTTAACACGTGTTCTATCTTATGACATCACATACATTTGTGATATAGATTCATCTTGTTTGTTATTTAATGCTGATGCGTAATTATTTCTGCGCAACATTTTAGAATTGTCTCTTATTCGTATTTTGCAATAGACAGCCTCTAACAGTCTATTTTTATTGTTTTCTTCTCCTTATCGAGTAAAAGTGGCCAACTCTGGTATCAACAAATTTCTATTTTTTTGATTTTATTTTTTTCTTTATTTTGGTTTACAATAAAGTATACTTGATTCGAACTGAAACTTAGACTATATCTAAACCTACGTCTTATTACAAGCGCGGTTAAAATATTAATCCAGAACGTTGAAAAAAAAAGTCAGCTTTTGGTGTCCAAATATCACTTACATACATTATAATCAAAATGTCAACTTCAAATTAGAACGTTGATTTATCATTGGTAATATTTTGACAAGAAAACATATATTGAACAACAAGAACGGACTGCATATTTTCAAAGTTCTGGACTAATAGTTTAACCACGTTTTGTAATGAGACCCCATAATATTCAAAACGGTTTATGTTATAGGCGATTAAAAATATTATGTCAGTACAAACAACTTTTAATCATAGATAAAAATCTTATTTTAGGTGTACCTACCTTAAAACAAAATCTTTTTTATGAATATAACTTTGTTAAATATATCATTAAGTATTTTTAAAAATAATTAAACAAAATTTACATATTATTCATCTCAATAATATAGACTTGATTTCTAAAATGCATAAATTAAAAAAACTGATTTTATGAGATACACAACATAAATATCTACCTAGCATACTTAATATGTTTTTAAAAGTAATCACTAATATAATTAATTAATCTGCGAAGGCATTCATCGGGGAAATTGGGCATAAACTTAGAGTTACGACCGGTGACCCCCGCTCTGGATCGTTTCTGGTGCAACGGCTATCTATTGCCATCCAGCGCGGAAACGCAGCGAGCTTGATGGGCACATTTGCACCGGGAACGATTAGGGGCGGGTTATTTAAGAAAATTCCTCATAATGCCGTAGATTTATATTATTTGTAAGGTTGTATATATTTTAGATTAATCATTAATATAAATGTGTACTTTTAAATGAACACGTAAAAATCCAGTCGTGGCTTTATAAAATTAAATCTAGGTAAGTATACAAATTATTTTAGGAGTGTAAAAACTACATTTTAAAAATAATTAATCTTAAATAATTATTGCACATCTCATTTTTCCATTTTTTTTTTTACACACTAAGCCATAATATTTATATTATTTTTTTAGGAATAGATATGACAATATAATCTTGCTGATTTTATAGAAATCGGATTTACAATCTCAAAACATAATAAGAATATACTCTTCTATATTATCAGTGTGGTAAATAAATTACCATTTAAGTATATCTCCCCATTCTAATTTAAAATCATTTTGTAACCAATAATAATTGGTTTCACATTAACATATTATATAGAACCAAAATAAAAAAGTGGCATTTACCTAGTTCTGAGTGCTTCCTTGGATCGAATGACACATAAAACTGTAGGTCACCATAGAATGAGGTTAATTAAATCAAGGACGATTTGAAAACTCTCTACGAAAGAGTTTTACATTTTTTTTTTACCAATAACATCGACAACGTACAGCTCAAAATTAACGTGTCATCCGTAGGGTGTATGACACCGTAAATTGTAGGTTCCGGATCTTCGTCATAGGATGACTGCTGTGCAGCCAGAGGACTCTAGGGTGATTTAAAAACACTCGACAAAAGAATTTACCACTCACACGAACTTATTTTACTAGAAAACTTCTCATACAAAACATACTTTAATTAATTATCCCTCAAATCAATCCAAATTCACAAATGTTTCAACTAGTAGGTAAACTTCTATTGCAAAAATCCTTATATTTTTCGCAAATTTACAAATATTTCCACAAATAAACTCCTTATAAAAAAATCCTTATTTTCTTCGCAAATTTTACAAATGCTTCCTTATATCATGCACCAACAAATTCTTCAAATAATTATCGTGGCTTGCCAAGCACTCCACTATCTCAAAATGGTCCATTTTATCTTTAATCTCCAGATACATGTTCTGCATCAAGCATGTATTATGAAGTAACTCGTATAACTCTCTCGATTGTTTCTTAAACGCGGGGCTGTCATTCTGACCAGCTAGAATGTAAACTCTTGTCTTCCTTGTTTGTAGGTGAGTGAAACAATCGAAGAGTGGAGATAATGGTACAGCCCATTCTCTTGGCAGTTGTATCGCGTTGTTCACAGATGTATGGATGAGTTGGCGTAAGTCGTAGACTCCAGATATAAGGAAAGCTCCTTGGAGGCGATGGGACCCTGGTAGGTCGTCCAAAAAGTCGGAGTTTGACAGGAGTTTCGCGACCAGGTGGGCCCCGGCTGAGTGGCCCGCAAAGTAGATACCTCTGTGGAGAGAAAATTAACAAGACAATTAACAAGTTGACTGACATAGTGATCTCCCAACGCACAGTCCAAACTACTGGACGGATCGGGCTGAAATTTGGTATGCAGGTAGATGTTATAACGTAGGCATCTGCTAAGAAAGGATTTTTGGGAATGACAATTTTAAAGGGGGGAAATAGGGGATGCAAGTTTTACTTCTTAATGCGAGCGATGCCGCGAGCACCCATTAGTGTTGAATAAAATTAATGACCTCATTTGTACATAGTACAGTGCTTATCCAGGGTCAAATTAATAGTTTGAGCGTACCAATCACGCTCACATATTTTTTTCATTAATTCTCATTTCTTAAATAATCACGAAATAAGAAATCATTCATCAATCGAAATTTTACTTACTAACGTTAGAACGGTGAAACCAATTTATATGAAATTCAATAAATAAGCAAGGTTTCAAGTCAGTAAGAATACAAACCTGACTTGAAATCTTGATATGTTCAAGGTTATTTTAAGTGTGTTTTAATTGTGATAATTCGATTCTGAACTAAATCCAAATCCTTCATTTTACTAAAAGTGAAGGTGAGTCATACAAAGCAAAAAAAGGTAGTTACTGAATCTACAAGGTTCCTTAAACCTTCAAATAACTCTTAGGTTTAAATAGGTATTTGTATTACATTAAATTCGTAACTAAATATTTGTTAACATTACAGTGTAAAGTAACTGATAAATGTTATAATAGTTCAATGCTAAAGATATGAATGGACCTTAACAAATTCACAAACCAACTTACTTAAAATAAACTTTGTTAATATTACGATACTACGACATTACGATATTACAAGTTCTTTGTTTGATTTGTGTGTTATTGTTATCTTTTATAAATAAAAATGAATTGTTGTTCGTTAGTCTGATTAAAACTCGACAACGGCTGAACGGATTTATCTTATCTTAGTCTTGAAATGTTCGTGGAGGTCTAGGGAAGGTTTAAAAGGAAAAAAAAAAAAGTTTAGGTCGCAGTACGAAGTCTGCCGGGACAGCTAGTTTTAAATAAACTTTGTTAATATTACGATACTACGACATTACGATATTACGAGTTTTTTGTTTGATTTGTGTGTTATTGTTATTAAGTATGAAATTGTATAGTTTTATTCTGTTTTAAGTAATTTAAGTGTAGGTTTGCGAGTATTTGTATTGTTGATGTAGGTGTAGTGTTTTTGTGTTCATAGTTTTATTTATGTATATTGTGTTGTTACCCGTGTTGTCCTTTAATTGGATTTTTGTTTATATTATTATTTGCTATTGTGTGTCTGTATCCGTTGGACAACTTGTAAGTTAAATAAATAAATAAATAAATAATTTGGAAGAAAATTGCACCTTATTTCGACTACACAAAGATGATTTTATAGGCAAATTACGGACAATTGATAAATGTCGTTATCTGTAAGACCTTAAATGTGTTTTATAAATAAAACTGCTTGAGGTCAGCATTCAAGATAAACAAAGGTTTCTTTATTATTCAAGTAAAGACATTGTTATTACATAGTATATTTCAAAAGTAATTCATAGATTTATTCATTTTTCTGTAGCTTTTGGAAATTTGTGTAGAAATGAGCAAAAATAAACAGAATCAGTGAGATTTGAACACACACTTTTCAGTGGCTAGGTTATCTTTATCTAAAGCTGAAGAGAGACGAAATTCTGAACATTGAATATATTTTTAAAAAAATGGAGATACTTAGAATTGATACTTTAAATTTTGCGAACGTGTTCTGTTATCAATTCTAAATATCTACAGACTATTTCTTAAAATATCTTCATTGTTCAGATTGTTTACTCTCTTCAGCTTTTTTATCATATATACATAGGTAACGAGATAACGCGAGCGAAGCCGCGGGCAAAAGGTAGTTTATTAATAAAACAGAACTTAACTCATCAGACCACTGAATGCCACTGATCTATCACGCCATGGTTCTTGTTAATTAGCCTCCTTAAAGCCTACTTAAAGAATAAGGTCATATTCAAGGTAATGTAAATTAGGACAACAATAAGAACTATACAAAGAAGACGTTGTACTATGCCCTATTACTTATTGGTAAGGTCTATTAAGAGTAACCTTCTACACCAATTTTTATTGTGGCTATTAAATTCCTGACCCATTGATATGATCAATCTTTATCTGTTGTGAACGTAGCGTATGGTATATTAATAAACTACGGTACATATTATATTAGTCTATTATTCCTTATGATTTCCTCTCCATCCTACGGTTGCCTGGAAGAGATCGCTTTTAGCGATAAGGCCGCCATTTGTGGCATAAGATTTAATTTTTCTCTTGTTTGTGTTGTGTTCTATTTTATTTGTGTGTCCAATAAAGCGTTAATCTATCTATCTACATTTTTAGTTACATATTTGTTGATAAGATGTTTTATTTAACTAAAACAGGTTTGCACTTGACCATGGTTTGCACGATGGTAAGCAATAGCTATGGTCTAAGATGGATCATGCTTACCTAATAAGAACCGGTTCACTCTCGATTTAAAGATCGTTGGATTATAGTTCGTGGGGAACAGGTAGTTGGGCAGGGAGTTCCACAACTCAGCTCTACGTACAATAAACGTAGACGCATACCGTTTCGTGCGACACTTTGTGACTTGCATCATAAACCGATGCCGGTGAAGTAATAAAAAATATCATAATATCTTTTAAAATCATTTTTGTGGAGAGATTGTTTAAAATGGTAGAAACAATATCTTCTAGAACAGTAGTTTCACACAGCACCATCTGGCCCAATACTAAGCAAAATATTGAAGTTTGGATGTCAAATGTCAAAATTTTCTGCAATCCCAAGCTGCTAGTTTTAGATGCAGCTTAGTCAATAATAAAGTAAAATGTACTAAATCTAATGTACCTGGAGCCCATCTTCTCCCCATACTCGAAGACGAATCTAGCCGCGTTCTGCACTTGGTGCACTATCTCTGCCAGAGTAGCCGCAGGACACAGGTCGTAGCCTACCACTATTGTCTTTACTCTGGACCTGGAATATAGGAAAGAAGAGTTTTATTTTAATGCTTGATATTTCTATGTGTTGTTTTATTTGTTTATTTGGCAGTAAAACAATATAAAGACATAGGTTGAGTCTGTAAATCTTATGTATGAGATTTACAGAATCAACCGAGTGTCAAAATCAAGAGTGAAACAGAGATTGAAAACTCTCGACACCAGAGTTGGCCTCTCTAATTCAAAAAGAAGAAGATACATGAGTGTATACGAGTATTTAAAACTATTGCAAAAGCCCCATCAAACATTCATCAAATTGATAGTATAATGAAGACTCATAAAGCAAATGATAAATTACAACCTATATTATAGAAATTCATGTCCAGTGTCAGGACACTTTATTGTTTTAATAGCATAGTGGTTTCTCAATATCTAGGTAAAAATAACATTTATTGAATTTAAAACGTGTAAAATAAGGTACGAGTACAAACCTGTGTAGTGGTTGTGCGGGGTATCTGGATATTTCTCTGGACAGTTCCTGCCAGTAGCCGCCGTGCACGTAAACCAGAATTGGTGCATCTAAAAAAAAACACATTTAGTATCAGAATATTAGTTTATTACAACTTTATATGAATCTCTCTTCCTCTTTGAGTCGTATTTCCTCATGACTGCGGGTCCTGACTACCTCGCAGAATTAATTCTTTAGGGGAGTTCTCATGGGCAGATATATCGTGGTGGGCGCCTGGTCCTTCCACGGAAGACACATGTCCTTGGATATTGTGGTCCTCAAACATATAATGTAACTATAGAATCACTTATTTAATATCTCATTTTGGTTACTCTCAGTCTCGAACCAACGAGATACAGGCCCAGGTATAGTTCGGGATTCACAAGAAACACACATTAACATTGTATAAGTAATTTATATATATTTCACTAAATTACTTAAACACTAGGCTACTCCTCAACACTATAATAAAATCTATTGGTATACATTAATCTAGGAAAAAGTTATTGTTATTGTGCTATATACCAGTGTTTTTGTCAAAATATTGTATATCTTCTTCATATCGAATGAGAGTGGCCAACGCTGGTGTCGAGTTTATCAAGCCGCCCTAAGGGTCTCTGACATGGCTTTACGACTGCCGCACTAGACAAACAGCCGGGACCTACAATTTAACCTAGTAGTTTATCAAAGAATTTAACTATTTTGTTTTTATTTTTATAAATATCTTATCTTTATCTTATCTTATAGTGATATAACCTGGTTCATCAAAGAAAGATTTTGTAAATGGTAACCGAAATTATCATCACCCTTAAATTGCTTCCTTCCGTTCTCAAGTCAGATCGAAGGTTAGGTTAGGCAAATAAATAAATAAATATTAAATCCTATTCAAACATATCTTGAAATACCTAAATGCTAAATTCTATACGCTATAAATAGGTACAAATCTTATAGCACGTACTTATTTACAAATCTCTCCCAGGCCCTAAATAAATTCCATCATACATAGGTACATAGGTACATTCTGTCACACGTTTTGTAGAATACACATCTTGATTTTAAGTAGCTGTACAGGGGTCACTCACACACACCATCTCACTTCATATTTTATAGGTGAAAGTTGTTTTTTTTCCATAAGCTACTATTTTTATCTTTGATAGCTGTGCCTGCGACTTCGTCCGCGAGGAATAGTTATTTTGGGCATGATATTTATTTTTGCAAACCACCTCTTCAGCTTTATAAGTTACCCACGACTTGAACCGTTTTCGCAGCGTACGCAACGGAAGCCCTTAAAGTTGAATATTTTTCCCCGTTTTTTTTCAGATTTTCCATTGTTTCTTCGCTCCTATTAGTTGCAGCGTAATGTTATATAGCCTAAAGCCTTCCTCGATAAATGGTCTATTCAACACAAAAATAATTTTTCAATTCGCACCATGAGTTTCTGAGATTAGCGCGTTCAAACAAACAAACAAACAAACTCTTCAGCTTTATAATATTAGTATAGATTAACGCAGGGAAATCGGGATGCAGTTGCTGTGAACCACAGGATCTCTGGATATCTATCTCAGAGCTTGGTAGTCGGCTAGTACTAAACTGTCTACCATAGCAATTAAGTTTATATACGAAAGTTTTGGTTAAATAAACAAAACATTATTATTGTACCTATTATTTGTTTTAAGCGCGGGGTGTTGTTTATTTTATTATAAGCTATGGATTGATGAAATGGATTCATACTACACCGATCAACAACGACAACAATGTTGAAAGCAGCATTCAAATCTAACCAGTAGGTTGAGTTTTGTGCGCTAACAAATGTTTACTAAAGCGCCCTCTAGTGAGTAGTCAAGCTTTTTATATTAAGCTTTATATTTGATACAAGTAAGAAGTGGTAATGTGTATATGTTACGGCTAATACCCGAAGTGCGGCTACACCTAGTTTTAGCCGGTTAGAACTAGGTGTAGCCACTTAGTCTTGGTTAAACCCCGAATCGAGACATGTTTTGAAAGAAGTTGGCTCCTCCTCGCTTCGCTCGTCGTCGCATGTGCGTGGTAGAAAGCAACCTAACGAACCTAATCTACCTTCTGTCACAGACAAGTGACTTCGAGTCCAACACTTGCACTACAACAGGACTTGAAACCTAGTTTTACCCGAAAACAATCGGCTCGTACTAGGTTTAACCAAGACTAAGTGGCTACACCTAGTTCTAACCGGCTAAAACTAGGTGTAGCCGCACTTCGGGTATTAGCCGTAACATATATATTATAAATTTACGGAACTGTGGATCCGTGTAATATGTATCTGCCTGTGATATCTAAGGACTGATTTTGTTTGCAGTCATAATAATTTCATCATGTAACGTGGCATGACAGTCAATGTTTTGAATATCTCGGGTGTTTTTAACTTTGGCCAATATCTTTATGGTTGTCAAATGATTTTTCTGCGTTAATAGGCTTTAGTGCCATTTTACTGGTAACCCATTATAAGATGATTGCAGGCTTGAAGGCGGGAGTGAGAGAGTCAACAATACAGCCTAATGAGATCAATCTTACAGAACACTTCTGCACACGAGTGTGTGGGGCACGTACTTAGGTACTAGACATTTGGGATTTAATCAACTTTTTCTACTTTTCTTTTACACTACAGTGATTACAGTGACTTGTCACTGTCAGTATCTTAGACTACAGTGGTGCTTAACATCAGGCAGGCTGTCAAACGTAAGCCTATTCCGTGTTAAAAAAACACATACTTAACAGTATTTGACCAGCTTGTCACCTGAAACAACAAAACGAGAACTAATATTTCTATCCACATGCAAATGTGTAGCTTGCCTTCAATGGAATGGAATTGTTTCTTTAAACAGGCTGCCGCATTAGACTGTTCAATTGGATATATCACGTTTATTATTTTGTAGTTTGAAGATTCGAGTGTTATTTTACGCAAATTTATTTTAGGTTTCAGAAAATACTGGTAAAGTAATATATTATGTATGGTGAGTATATTAGTTCCTAAATGGATGGGAGAAAATCGATTGTTATTATTTTATTTCAAAGCTGATTCAATCGTGAGTGTCTTCAATTAGGCCATAGTATTTGCTTACCATCAGGCAAACTATGGCCAAGTGAAAACCTGTTTAAGTTAAAAAATATAATCTAATTAACTACCTACTCAGAATGATTAAATGCTATATTACTAAAAACCCAATCACCACGACGTATCTGTCCAAGAAAACTCCACTAACGAATTAATTCTGAGAGGGAGTCACGACCCAAAGAGAAGAGAACCCCCGGTCACTCCCCCCTAGATCCTACCCCCTAAGAGTCTTTAATTTGGTCCCCTACGTAGGATGGTTCCGACACATCATCATGAGTAATTCCCTGCAAGGGCCCGAATGCCGCGCTCATGCCAAATTGACTGTAAGAATACAAGGTAATTCTGCTAGAGATAGGTGGCAGCACTTTAGGTACACATTTTTGAAATCAAGATTTTTAAATTTGTTTAATTGTTTCTGGTATCACTATCTTTTGTAAATGGGCGAGTAACCATTTATAAAGTTAAAAATATCATCCATGTCCAAATCATATTGTCAGTTGAGTCTGGTCGTTTGTATGTATAATAAGTATGTATTTACAAAAGAAAAGTATAAATGTATTATATGCGTTGACACAAGCGTTTGCTTAGTGTGGGGCTAGATGGCGATGTGTACAATGTCCCGGAATATTTATTTATTAGTTCTTTTACAAATGCAGATCTGACGATAAGATATTAAAAGAATAACGCCTTTATTAAATTTTAGTGTTTTAAGTTTCGTTAACTTCTTAACAGTATGTAACATATGCGAAATTACACGTGAGTGAAAACCGTATTTGTTTATTAAATTTAACTTAAATAAATTGATTAGATTGTTGCTTATATTGGACGACAGCAAAAACAAAATTGTTGAACTTAACTTAAATAGACTCAAGCAGTATGGTTCAATATGTTATCTGTGTTGTATATAAAATATTAGTGCCAATTTCATCCGCGCGTGGAGTTATTTTAGAACCAGCCTAAGATCAAATTAGAGAGTTGTAACCTACTTTTGAATCTGTATGCTTAGGATAAGTAGATGTATGTTTTTTAGTAGAAGACGTTAAGAGTTAATACACAATTAAGGAATATCTCTTCATTATACTTAGACCAGATAACATTTTTTTAATTTAAATTTTATAATTTACCATGGGCTTACCAAGTTTTTGTATAAATTAGCTGTTTTATGTAAGAGATTGTCGAGTAAATAATACATGTTTGATTTTACATTGATCTTGCTCATTCAAAGTATTACATATACACATAATATTTACATATAAAATACGCGAGTAACCATATACAAATTTGAACAATATATTTTGTTTAACATTAACTTATTATTTAAAACATGCAACAGTCATGCTTGAAAAATACTTTATTTTATTATGTACACAAGTAAAATAAAAAAATATGATAAAATCTTTTTTAAATACTATGTACATAATGAAGTTACTAAAACAATGTATACTTTACAAGCTTTCATCCAGCTTATTTAAAAATATTTTATCTCCTATAACAATGTCACAAGGAAACCCTTTATTTACTTCAAACAGAGCGTGAAAAGTAGTTTTAGAAACTGGACAGGCGGCCTATTTAATTTTGTTCTGTGGTTCCGTACTGATTATATACTATTTGGAGACATTTCACATTAATAGCAGAACACGTATCAAAAATGTATAGATATTTTGTCTGTTTATTTGATACTAGCTGGTTCCCGCGACTTCGTCCGCGAGGAATAGTTATTACCATAAAAACGGGTCTATTGAGTAAACCTTGCTTGCAGACATTTTGTGAGATCATTTTAAGAGAAATAATTCTTTGATACATATTTTTTTGATATCTTGAACCGTTTTCGCAGCGCACGCAACGGAAGCCCTCAAAGATGAATAATTTTCCCCGTTTTTTTCCCCATTTTCCATTGTTTCTTCGCTCCTATTAGTTGCAGCGTGATGTTATATAGCCTAAAGCCTTCCTCGATAAATAATCTACTAAACACAAAAATAATTTTTCAATTCGCACCAGTAGTTCCTGAGATTAGCGCGTTCAAACAAATAAACAAACAAACAAACTCTTCAGCTTTATAATATTAGTATAGATTGAACGCTCATCACGCAAAAACGGCTAAACGGTTCATCATGATTTTTGGTATGTATGTGTGTAGGTAGTAGGAGTGAGGTCTTAGGAGTGGCATAGGTTACTTATCATCCCGAAATAATGCGAGCGAAGCCGCGGGCGACCACTAGTAAGTAGTAATTATATATGTACATAGACATGTGTTTTTAAATAAATAAGCAATTATTTATTTGATTCTTTGGGAGAGTTCACTTAAGCAGATATATCGTGATAGCCCTGCTCCCGGACCTTAACTATATTTTATTTTAACTATAGTATAATGCGTTCTTTTATTAGACAAAATAAACACTACATACTACTACTGCGAGATTTTTTTATAATGATTCTCGTAATTTCTGCAAAATACGAGTGTTGAGTAGGTATCATAAAAACTCAAAATTCAACACTTATTTTACATTATTTATGTAGATTATATGCATAGTCTTTGCGCATTCATTATATTCTTGTTATTCATTATACGTCATAAGAATATTTATATTTCCATAATTTTCAAAAAGGTCTTCCTGGTTTTTATTTGAATAATTTGCACTAAAAAGTGGAATATTAAAGCTTGAATTTCAAACCTTCTAGGTCGTTACGGGCTTTCCATAATTTTGGGCAAGTAAAATAACCGAATTCTTTATAATATTTTTGGCGCCGCTAAAGTAAAAATCCTCAGGAGAGTAAGGAAATAAAATTTAATACTCTCTAATATAAAAATTCTTTTGAATTTGCAAAAACTTATTTTCGAAGTACGAGCCATTTATATCGTAAGAAAACAAAAACATACCCAAACCGTATCATCAATTTGGAAACTTTCGTCATAGCCACACTTACAGATCCACAGATTAACATACAAACTTATAAAACTGTAATCTATCAACATATCTATACATATAATAAAGCTGAAGAGGGTCGAAAGTCTGAACATTGAAGATAATTAACAAAAATGTTTGGAGATATTTCTAAGCAGAACACGTTCCATCAATTTTTAGAAACTTTGTTTGTATCTGTGTTTATCTGTTTCTCTGTTTCTCTGTGTCACAACAGCTGAACGGGTCATCATAATTTTTGTACGTAGGTTGTATGCCGTCTTAGGAGTGTCATAGGCTTCTTTTTATCCTGAAATAATGCGAGCGAAGCCGCGGGCGGTTCACTAAACAAAAAAGGAAAGGTTCAACCAGGTTATATAGATTGGTTTCTTGAACTTTCCGAACCCAAAAAATAAGCAATCATACGTAAAATAACCCACAGCCCATCTCGGTATTTTGACGTGGGTGAAATGACTTGTCATGCAAAACTGGATTTCATATATTGTTGGGCAAGGTTATTTAAAAAATATCATTTATTTACAACTAGTGGAAGCACGCGGCTTCGCCCACATTATTTTGAGATAAAAGTAGCCTATGACACTTTCTTAAGTCTCATACTACCCACATACCAAAAATCATGATGATCTGTTCAGCCGTTTTTTTGGTGATGAGCCTTTAAATAAACAGACAAAATCTAGAATCTAGAAATTATTGGAACGTGTTCTGCTATTGATTTAAAGTATACCCTAACATTTTTTAACGCTATTTAGCTTTATTATATGTATAGAAAGATAATAATGTAGGAAAACAAAGGAAATTTACTACTCCTAACTACTTTAAAATAAAATAAAGACAAAATAATGATAGCCTGCTTAGACCGGTGGCTGATTTGATGTGTCGTTCGTGGAAGGATCTGGGTGCCTAATATAATTCATTTACCTAAGAGAACTTTTAAAGGAATCAATCAACTGCAGGAGAGTCACAAATCTCAGTAATGAGGAATACAACTCTATGAGGAGGAGGAACTTAATAAATGAAATTAAAAAAATATTAAAAATCTGATAGTCAAAGTGGTGCCCTCCGATTTTATATAAAATATAAGCAAATCAGCCTTGTAAGGTTATATGTTATCTTATTGTTTATTTTTTACGGCATCGTATCTTTGTAATGGCCAATTGCAAGCCAGATGCGATATCTTATATTTGTGCGTTTTATGGTCCGAGTCAGGAGTGTGAGTAAGCAAAGTTAATTGCAGTAAAGGAATCTTTGTTTGCATCTTTCATTATTAAGATTATACATTTTTAGATCAAGCTTTGTTTCAAATCGTTTTATAGTTAAAAATATAACACGCCGAGAAACTAGGACAGACTAGATGGCCTCGACTGGCCTGTTAGCTTAGTTGGTAGTGGCTCTGCCTTCTAATCTAGAGGTCGCGGGTTCGATTCCCGCATGACACAAGTATTTATGTACTTTAAAAATTTATAATTACTTGTGTTGAGTCTGGTCGTTTGTATGTATAATAAGTATGTATTTACAAAAGAAAAGTATATAAGTATTATATCCGTCATCTAGTACCCACGACACAAGCGTTTGCTTAGTGTGGGGCTAGATGGCGCTGTGTGCAATGTCCCGGAATATTTATTAAAAAAAAAAAGATATTTTTTTACTATATGGTTAATGGTACCGAATGAATAACCTTTAAAGTGTCTCTTTAGTACATCCAAAGTTTCAAATCAACAAATTTATTGAAATTTTCCAAAAAAGTCATGTGTCTTCAAAACAATTCGTGGCTTTTTACAAACTGTGCAAAAAGTTTCGTTTCGGGAGTTTTAAAACCTATTTGAACAAAAGTTTTGAATATAGTTTCTTAGCTTTCTACCTAGTACGGTAAACAGGATTCCTGATAACTAACCTGACCAGGTGGAAAACAGCAGGTAAGCCGATATGTTCATCATTATCATCTTCAACCCTTATCGGCCCACTGCCGGGCAAAATGTGTCCCCTCAAGCTGCCTTAGATACCTTAGTATAATGAAAAATAAATGAAATAAGGTACAACTTACCATCAGGCAGATCAGTGCCCAGTATGTCCAGTTTCTGTCCCGGCGTGGATCCGTACTCGATCTCCAACTTATGTGGAATGTTATTGGTGGCCACCTCGCTCGCTGGAATGAGAGGAATGTGTTAGTCGTTGCTCACAGGGAGATAGTAACATCAAAATGTGACTACATAGTTAAAATAAGTAGGCATGTTTGTAATAACTGGATAAATACCCTCGTTCTTACATAAATCTACATAAAACTTCCAGTTAACGGTGAAGGAAAACCTCGTGAGGAAACCGACGTGTTTGAAGACCACAATAACCAAGATCATGGTGTCTTCCGTGGAAGGACCTGCGCCCAACACGATGTATCTGCGCAAGAGAACTCCCCTAACGAATTAATACTGCGGGGAAGTCACGACCCTCAGCCATGAGGAAATACGACTCAAGAGAGAGGAAGTAACATATTGGCATGATTGACTTTTTAGCGTTACCTACGTGATTAAATGCTTTTATTCTGCATCTTCTGATTTTACCCTATTTTTATATCTCTTTAAATTGTTGATTTACAAATAATACCTGCACCGTTAACTACATCGTTTTTCATACAGTCAGGCTAGCAAGATCCATCTGTTAAGGAGTTCCTTGAGAATTACTAATCAGATTTTTTTGAAAATGAAACTATATAAACTGCGGCGTTGTCCTATGTAGAGTCCCATGCTATACAAAATGTTGTTATACTATCTGATAGTAAGAGTGCACTACAACATATTTCAAAATGTACAACAGGTAGTCGAGGTTCTCATATAGCATACAGTATTCTACGCCAACTTGAAACACTTCGTTTGAGTGGAATCAATGTAAAGCTACAATGGCTGCCATCCCATATTGGAGTAGCGGGCAACGAAACGGCTGATCGTTTCGCGAAATTAGGTGCAACTGCAGGAACTGAAGTTTATTTACTGCCCTCACATTTTGAATACTTATCCAAATATAAGGATCTATGTTTCCAAAATTGGCAAGAATATTTTGATGAGCGTTCTAAAACTAAAGGTATTTGGTATAAAATAATGCAGAGTCAGCCGCATCGCTCGCCCTGGTTTGTAGATAAACTGAGCAGAAAAAGAGTTGTAATCGCGTTCAGATTGCGTTCCGGACACATACCATTGAATGCCTTTCCTTTTATGATGGGTAAAGTTCCGTCACCCAACTGCGATCAGTGTGGTAAGATAGAAGACGCGTACCATGTATTAATGGAGTGTGTGAGGAACCAATCTGAGCGACGAGAAGTGTTTACTACACTTAAAATACTCGATGTGGGATCAATATTTGTTATATTATCTGAACCCAACTCTGTGGAGGCTGGGATGGTCTTCGGCCTGGTAGAAGCTTATCTGCGGGCCGCAGATCGTCCGAGAACCTTGCCACGGATTTTAGTTGGATCGGATTAGCTAGTTAATGTTATTCTAGCATTACTCTAGAATTATAAGTACATATATTAAGTAAATGTAATTGTTATTAGGCTACGATGGGGCTGGCATAAATGTTTAGTTTAAAGCCCCTAAATTTCAAATGAATAAAAAAAAAAAAAAATTAAATACTTCAAAAATATCTAGGAAAGCCTAAAGAAAAAGAAAAGATTGTTGTTATAATCTTACGTTATTTAAGGTTTCTTAATAGCTTTTATCTAAACTAATGTTGTAACATTCTACTTATGTTTCCAATACTTGACTTATAATTACTACTGTTATAGCGCAGACAACAAAACACTCAATTTAAGCAATTTCACATGATGGTATAATATCCACATCGATATCGTAATATCTCATTATAACATCAATAAAACCAACCTGATTGCAGGGCCAATCAGGATGGTCGCGTTTTATTGATGCGCGCAGCTGCGCTCTCATTGGTTAGATTTTAATGGCGGCAAAATCACTGTGACAATACACGTACGCGTGAATTTAATTTAATAAATTAAAAGTTAAAAATGGCTTGTTGTTTGATTAATTTCATTAGTGAAGATAAAGTAGTGTATGCAACTGCATATAATACGGGTATTAAAACACTCGTTACTATTATGAAACTCGCACTCGTGTTTTAATACCCTTCATTATATGACAGTTGCATAAACTACTATTATTGATAGCCCAGTGTGCGCTAGCATATATTTATGGAATCCTACCTCATAGAGAATATAGTTTTCTGTCAGAATTTGACCCATTGTCCCTTCACATATGGAATAAATGCCCAAAGTTTTCGTTTATACAAAAACACGTGAGGTATGTTTGGTTTGGTCCATTATCTGCATTATATTGTAGACTAGCTGTGCCAGCGATTTCATCCGCGTGGAATAGTTATTATCATAAAAACGGTTCTAGTAAGGTAATCTTAAAAGATACACATATACTGTTGCGGACATTTTGTTAGATCATTTCAAGAGGAATAATTCTTTTATAGATAGTAAGAAATGTATTATTGACTAATCGAAGAGGTCTGAGAATTCGTGACACAAGAGGGCATGTATTTATATTTGTACTAATATAGTTTTTATTTTATATGACATCTAATATTAAATTGTTAATATTTTCATAATTTTTTGGATTGACGTGTAAGTGATTTACGAAATAAAATGATTATGATTATAGTGTTACAATAGTAATTAAAGTAAATCCTCTTTAGAGGGGCATAAGTATATTTAGCACCTTCGAGCATTGATCGTCAAAGTTTAGCACATACGTTGAAATGTATTTAAATAAGGTTTTTCATGATGTTACCATGTACAAAAATATAAAGTAACTTAATATACGAGTTCTTTTTTTCTAAGACTAAATAGAAGGCCGAAATGAAAACCATGATAAATTACTGTACAATGTACAGAAATATTATTCAAAAGAATACTTGTCTATGTAAAGCTTAAAAACATTGAAATCCTGAGTTTCTCGTTTGCATTCATAATTTTAATTATATTCAATGTATTATATTATTTTTCCACAGTTTTACATTGAAATAGGTACTTCTCATTTCTCATGCGATAATTATGAAAAATTCTCTGAAATGTCTGTTTTGCAATTAATATTTAAATTTAATAACTACACGGTACACCTGTATAAATTTTAAAACATGAGAATCTAATTTAGTGATATTTCTTTCTGTACTTTAATGACGGCTATATTTATAGTGGTAAAGTTAACAAGGATAAATATATTTTTATGTTTTAATATAGTTTTAGGTTGATTAATGATTGATCATATAGCAATAGTAGTAGTACTGACGGCAGATGGAGCAAAGCAATAACTGAATGGTACCCGCGTCTAGGTAAGCGAAGTGTAGGAAGACCTGTGCAACGGTGGCTGGATGATATTAGAAAGTTAGAAGGAAACATCTGGGCAAGAACAGCGCAAGACAGGGAGTATTGGCGTAAGAGGGAGGAGGCCTATACCCTGCAGTGGGTCTCATTAGGCTGATGATGATGATGATAATGATAGCAATAGTGTGGTAAGTTATCAAACAACATATTTATCATCTTTTAAAAAAAACATATCCATAATTTGGCTGTTTGTCTGTTTAATTAAACGCTCATCATACAAAAACGGCTGTATGGATCATAATGTTTTTTTTTGCTTTATCAATCAATCAATATAGCTTTATTGTACACCAGACAATTTACAGTAAAATTACTTAACCTAGGTACATTGGGCAGCCTTATCGCGTAGAGCGATCTCTTCCAGGCAACCTTAGTAAAGATCGCTAGGAAAGAAACATGTAAAAGTCGGTGGCGTACAAACAACAACATAACAGATACCTTAACAAACAAACATACTAAACACTAAATTATTGCTAGGAAAGCACATTATAGGTAGTATGAGGACTTAGAACTGTCATAGGCTACTTTTTTCCCAAAATAATGCGAGCGAAGCCGCGGGCATCATAATCATAATAATCATAATCATTTATTCATAAATACGTCACTTTTCACATAATATGATTTATGTTCAATACATATACTCGTATGTACATTCAATCATGTAAATTTACATTATATTACTACGTCCCCTAGTATATTAATAAATGAATAGTCTACATAATATATCCTAAACGTACCTTGCGTAACAAACTGCACATGATGAGTTAGAACTGCCTGCGAAGTAGGGAACCTCAGAGACCAGCGGCTGGGAGAGTACTCCCGCTCCAGATCCATGTCTTCGAGGATCACTGACATGCTCACTGATTGGTTCTCTGACTCGGTGGAGTTGTTCGCTGGTTGGCTGGATTCACTGGTTGATTTTGAATGGAGCTAGAAAGATAGAGAGAAGAATTTTAAACATTTTGTAATCTTATACGACATAACGACTTTCTGCAAAACATCATTGAAGGGAAACTGGAAGTACGAAGAGGAAAGGGAAGACCGGGGAGGTCATATATGGACCAAGTAAAGGTGGGTGTCATGTCGTATAAGGAGGTCAAGGAATTGGCAGGAGATCGGGAAGGATGGCGCATGCTCCACAGACAAGGACCTCGCACTTAAGTTTATGATAATGTGGATAGACACTGGAATGAACTGGGTTGTGATTGTTTTGTATAGAAATGAAAATTGGAGTATTTAAAAAATAGGTCGTGAAAGTCGAGTATGGTTCGGCATTAAAAGCGACAGCTTTTTATCCTAACGCACCCTGGATCGAATCTGGCCCTACACCAATGACTTGTGTTTCAAGTTATGTGTGGATTTGCACTAGCTTAATGGCGGAGGAAACATCTTGAGGAAAGCGACAAGTTTGAGGACCATAAAAACCGAGGAGTCTTCCGTGGAAGGACTTGGGCGCCCACCACGATATATCTGCCCAAGAGAATTCTCCTAACGAATTCATACTGCGGGGGAGTCACGACCCTCAGTCAGGAGGAAATACGACTCAATACAACTACAAAGAAGCTAGTGTGGGTGTCGTTTTAGGTAGATAGATAGATAGACTAAAGGTAAACTAGAGGTTAGCGGAAGGTTGTAGGTTTTGAGTGAGCAGTTTTAAACAAAAATACAGAATACAAAAGTACATAAAACAAAGGCTGTTTTTTTACCCCAGTCGTATGTATGTACTTTAATTAGTTTTCTTGCACATATGTAGATCACTTTCCTATTTGTATTATTTATTTAGATTAGAAAAATATTTACGTCACTCTGGGAAAATTCTTAAACATTAGTCATAGTCATAGTCATATATTCATTTATTTGCAAATTGTAAAGATATAAACACTTAACAATGACCCTGATAGGGTATGCAAAAATGTACATATGTAATATGTAAGTCTGAGTGAGAAGCGGCCCGATTCATATCTCGATTTAAAATTTATCTCGATTATTCAATTTCTCATTTAAAAATTCGTCGACGGAGTAATAACATTTCGTAGTCAAATATATTTTTAAGTCACGGGCAAAACGTTCTAAGTTCACAATACTTTTTATGTTTTCTGGTAATTTATTAAAAAAAAATTTTAATAAATTACCAGAGGTAATTTATTAAAAGTTAATAGCCATTGATTTAGGGCCCATATTTAGCATTTGTAATCTAGCTTTAGAAGAAGTATTTAGTTTGTGTGGGAACCTGAGTGGGTATTTTCGCGGGATGTCAGCTACTTTTATAAAATATTCTGGGTGTCTCATTACAAAGTAGCATGCCTCATATATATATATTGAGGCTATAGTCAAAATACTAAATTCAATAAAATTAGATCTTATTTACGAAGACTAAGACAATTTCATTAAACAAATAATGCGATAATACATTCACTTTCAAAATAAAAACATACATCACTAATTTATATCTTACCTGTCTGTTCCTTCTCAAATCGGACAAAAACTGATAGCGTTCGTCAAAAAAATTGATAAACCACTCAAAAATCATTGTTCAAACGTTCACAGACCACGATCACCTGTTTTATACTGTTGTAAAATATGCCTACAGTTTTTGTTAGATGATAACTGTCCGGTTAGTTTTTAAATTAAACAAGATTGATAAACTGGTTTGGCTACATTTTTAGGTAAAGCGTATCAGATATCAGTTAGAGTATAGAGTCATTATGGATTGGTTTAATTGTATTTTTTAAAGATATTTTAATTGGTTGAATAAGATATGGGACAGGGCTAATCAAGTGAAAAAGAAGTAAAAAGATAATAAAAAAATAAAAATAAAATTTGAAAAATAAAAAATTAATTAAATAGAAAATTCCAAGAATTATACTTTCTCAAACCCTTCTTTCTACCTAAATTCTTTTCTCCTTTGAAAGTACGTAAATTTTTTACGCAATTTTTTTGAAATAGTTACGAAATTTTAAACTGGAAATATTTATGGACGCGAGTATGTTTTTATTCAACAGAAATTATACAAAACTCAGGTTAATGCAGTTATAGATATCAAGTTATTTTAAACCGATTTCAAGAGCAGGAGGGAACCTTTACTTGTGTTTTGCTATGAGATAATGTAGCTTTTCATTCAGACGCACCCGGGTTCGAATCCGGCCCTACACCAATGACTTGTATTTTCAAGTTATGTGTGGATTTGCACTCGCTTAACGGTGAAGGAAAACATCGTGAGGAAACCGACATGTTTGAAGACCACAATATCCGAGGACATGTGTCTTCCGTGGAAGGATCTGGGCGCCCACCACGATGTATCTGCCCAAGAAAACTCCCCTAGCGGATTAATTCTGCGGGGGAGTCACGACCCTCAGTCATGAGGAATACGACTCAAGAGAGAGAATGTAGCTAAGCTTCCAAATGTACATTGTACATGCAATTTAGCAACTGTATATTTGCATTTTTCCTATAGCCTAACAAGCAGAATGTCCGCAGGTAAACACCATTTTATGGGGGAAGTGCCGAAGTGTCGAACACAGCGTTTTGGTTTAATCTTTGGAACACTTTACCAGAAGCTGTATTCCCTGCGAACTACAATCCAGGGACCTTCAAATCTAAAGGTCTAAAGTTAGTAAGTATCTTCTAGAAAAGAGTGTAGACTGCAACAATTTCAACTTTACATCAGATCAGCTGTAGACAAACGTAAACCTATCCCACGTAAAAAAAGATACAAACATACATAAAATGTAGGTATCATTGTACACGATTTTCACGACATGAACTTAGACAAAATTTTCACAACAAAATGTCAAAACAAGTCCCCATTCAACATATTTTAACTAATATATTAACTAAACGGTTTTCACTCACGTGTAAATCGCGTAAGTTGTTTACGCGTTTCGGATGTTATGACATCCATCTTCAGAACGTATGTTCTGGGACCGCGGCAGCACGCAGAATGCGCGCCGTCGCGCGAGCGGCCCGCCGGGACACGGGCGCGGGGGCCTGGATTACGCGGTTAACACGTGAGTGAAAACCGTATAGTTAATATATTGATAAAATGTCTCACGAAAGTTTTAATATTAAAATATTTTAACTAAGCTTACACAAATTGATCTCGTTTCTCACTCAGTAAATTACTATCTTCTTAGTAAACCAGCATGTGCTAACCGACAGAAATGGATAGTAAACACTATTATCTAATACATAAACTGGTATTTACCTTCAAGAGGACAGATAAGATAAAGAACTCTCTAACCTACTTCGCGTTTTAGTAATAAACATTAAGTACATACCTACCTATCTATACATATAATAAAGCTGAAAAGGGTCAAAAAATCTGGACATAGAAGATAATAAATAAAAAAATTTGGGTACACTTTAAATCCATAACAGAACGCGTTTCAGCAGTTTTTAGATTTTTGGTCTGTTTATCTGTTTGTCTGTGTCTCTGTATATCTGTTTGTTTGTTTTATTTAAACGCTCATCACGCAAAAACGGCAGAACGGATCATCACGATTTTTGGTATGTAGGTAGTATGAGGTCTTAGGAAGTGCCAAAGGCTACTTTTTATCTCAAAATAATGCGAGCGAAGCCGCGGGCGTCCACTAGTTATAAAATATATACATATAGTTGTTATAAGTCTGCATGTCTGCACACTAACTAAATCATATTGTGGATAATATATACAATAAAACTTTCAAAAGACTTGATAACCTCCTTTTCGGAGTCGGTTAAAAACTAAGACCCACAATTGTACGTTATTCCTAAACTAATGAAAAATGGCTAAATGATATTTTTTTATCATTACCGTTGCGTTGAAACATTTAGATCCGCTTACGATAAACGTGATTATCAAAAGAATAAAACTTTCAGAAGATTTAATAACCCTCTTCTTTTGAAGTCGGTCAAATATACTGAGACGTTTGATTGGTAACAGTGGATAGGACTAATTTTATAACTAAACCGCGTTATGAGTGTCGCAATAAAAAGAAAAAACACTGTTCTTTAAAATAATTAGTTGAATAACCTATTTAAAACAAAAAATATACAAATATTTATCCATTAAACAGGAAGAACAGAGAAACAGGCCAGCCAAGAATTAATTTTAAAATTCGATAATATTGAATAGTTGAGAGTCAACTAACACCTAAACAGTTACTTGTTCCTTTATAAATAATTTGAATGAATGAATGAATGAATGAATGTATTTATTGTCCGGATTTAACACTTTTTAAATAGAAAAAACATCACTTTATACTGCCAGCACTACTAGTCTACTGTTTACTGACTCATTTGTAAAGATAAACTCATTTTCGAATTATATACAGCGTAATTTTTTTCTCTGGCATTGTTTACTTGCACTAGTAATCCACCCGGACTGGATTGCATTACATTATTTACTAATGGTTTTTTTTTTAAGACGGTATAAGCCAACGTTGACTACAGGCTGCCTGGTGTCTTGGCTCGATAGGAAAAAATACTTATGCCCTTCTCAACATCCAATGCTACTTTCATACCGAAAATCATTAAAATCCGTTGCTCCTTTACGGGGCGTGCGAAAACCACGAACAGACAAACACACGTTACAAACAACAAACAGGCGTTACAAAATAAGTAATTACGCTCATTCAGAGTTTATAAGCAGAAACTGCTTCGCTTAGTTGATTAGTAATGCACAAGTAGGTATTTCCATAACGCCAGATAATTTCTTTGCTTATGAAAATTCATTGAACCAAATTCTTGAAATGAATGTATGAATTACATTATTTGGTGCTTGGCAACAGATTTTCTGTTCCCCTCTTCCCCGCCCCTCTTTTTAAGTCCTATTCCTCAATACTGAGGGTCATGACTCAAGCAACGCATTTATGCATTAGTGGAGTTCTTTAGGGCAGCTAAGTACATCGTGGTGGACGTCCAGGTTTTTCCGTGCATGTAATATGCCTTCGGATCGTATTGGAGTAGGTATGCATTTTTTGAATGTAACTCCATTCTAAACTCTTTAGAGCTAGTTTGCAGTTAATATAATAGATGGCAGTTATCAATAGATTACTTTTTTTACAAACTTCAAAAGATTGCGTTTTTAGATTCATTTAATGTTTTATTATATTTTGTAACGCAATATTTGGTTTTCAGTTTTTTAAACGGTTTAAATTTTTTGATAGAGTAGTTTTAGCTATTATTTTTAAAAAACGTTAGTTCAAATAGTTTCTTAATTTTATCTGTGCTATCCAACTGAAAGGTGATCTCTCAATTTAATACACAACCAAAGCAATTTACGCTCAAATAAATCAGAAACAAATTACACTGCAGACAATTCTCAAGAAATATCAATCAATCGATCCAATATACTTTATTGTACACCAAAATAACGTACAGTTTGTATTATGTATTTTGTGGTACAGTTTATATAGAAGATCATTGTACAATACCCATAAAAAAGTAAAACGTAATCAAGGACATTAGGCGACCTTATCACTAATGTGATCTCTTTCAGGTAACCTAGTTTGGACAACACTGGAGGAAATCCGTAATGCTGGCGTACTCACACATTAACAAAAATATATAAATAAATAAATATTCCGGGACATTGCACACAGCGCCATCTAGCCCCACACTAAGCAAACGCTTGTGTCCTGGGTACTAGATAACGGATATATGTAATACTTAATATCACATTTTCTAGGAAAATATGCAAATTTTCAACTTACCAATCAAGCTAAATAAATAACTAAATGACGTAGCAAAATATAACCAACACCAGTTGCTCCTTCCTTATTATATCAGTTCAATATTGCTTAGTCAAGGTCAATCATATTAACTTAGGACCATGAACCGGGCTTAATTTGCTAGGAATGCTTAGTTATAAAGATACGATATTTTACCTGTAGAATTGTAGATGGAAGTTATATTATATTATGTAATACAATAGGTATATTTGTACATATCAAGCGAGTGTGGCTCAGCGGTTCTAGTGTCTGCTTTTCATCCAGACGCACCCTGGTTCGAATTCGGCCCTACACCAATGACATGTATTTTCAAGTTAAGTGTGGATTCGCAGTCGCTTAACGGCGACGGCGATGGATAAAATCGTGAGGAAACCGACATGTTTGAGGACCACAAAATCCGAGGACATGTCTTCCGTGGAAGGACCTGGGCGCCCTCCACAATGTATCTGCCCAAGAAAACTCCACTAACGAATTAATACGGCCGGGAAGTCACGACCCTCAGTAATGAGAAAATACGATTCAAAGAGAGAGAGAGATTGTACATATAAGTGCTTATTAGGATCAATGGAAACATCTCTTTTACTATGATAAAATGATTCTTCAAAGCGAGAGTGAATCGGTTCTTACTGGGTAAGTACGCTCCACCCTAGACCGTAATGATTGCTTACCATCAGGCGAATTACGGTCAAGTGCAAACCCATTGTTAAAAAAATAAGTAAAGTCATAATGTTGGGAGGCCTACATTTATCAAAATTAACAACTTTTTGGAAATTTGCAGAAAAATCATTCAATCAATTTTAATAATTTATACCTACGGTACTGTCAATTGCATAATAATAATTGTGTAATTGCATAATTTATTTATTTATTGTATATATGTGTGTGTGTATATTGTGTAAATCTGTCTCAATAAATGTTTTTCTATTTCTTTTTAACTGTGAAGCTACGTAGTTAAGAAACAAATAATTAGTATTACACGATACAAATCTATACTAATATTTGAGTAAGAGTTTGTTTGTTTGAACGCGCTAATCTCAGGAACTACTGGTCCGAATTGAAAAATTCTTTTTGTGTTGAAGAGACCATTTATCGAGGAAGGCTTTAGGCTATATAACATCACACTGTAACTAATAGGAGCGAAGAAACAACGGAAAATGTGGAAAAAACGGGGAAAATTATTCATCTTTGAGAGCTTCCGTTGCGTGCGCTGCGAAAACAGTTCAAGATATCAAAAAAATATGTATGAAAGAATTATTCCTTTTGAAATGATCTAACAATATGTTCACAACAGTATATGTCTATCTTTTAAGATTAACTCACTAGAACCGTTTTTATGGTAATAACTTTTCCACGCGGACGAAGTCGCGAGCACAGCTAGTGCAAGATATAAAAATATCAGAAAATTAATAGAATAAAAAAAACAGGAAAATAAACAATAAAACTCACCTGCATAAGGATACTGTTAACGTAAGATGTATTCGAATTATTGATGTTGTATCTTTTAAGAACTTTACTAGCTCTGAGAAACCTAGGTTTTGTGAATACAAACATAATTAAAGCTAAATGTAATTTTGTTCTTGCGATAAAAATACTATGACATAAGCAATAGGTACATGTTATTTTTTTGTAAAACGGGCTTGCACTTAATCACAGTTTGTCGCATAAAAGTATCACGCTTGGCAACTTCACGAATAGCTGCAGTAAACTTCTAGTTTTGAATTACAAAACCAACTTCAACACTTATTACACCGATATCATAAACAACATTTAAGAAATACCTATGTCGTGCTTTCACCAATGAGGTTTTACTTTATATAGAAGATCATTGACTACCACTTCAATAAAATTTATCGAACACAGTTATTCTGTGTCTTGCTTACAGCAAAATTCTTTCTGCATTTGCTATAAGCATAACAAATGGAATTTAAAACCATTAGAAAACACGATTATGAAACTGTAGCAAAAATAGATCAAAGGTACAAAAGCAATTCCTGTTCAAGATCTTAGATAATTATTATCCAATTCCACTATTTAATATTTAATTTTCTTGCGCAAAGAAAAACAAAAGAAAAAGCGCCGAGGTCCGTTTAGAAAACAATTAGTATTTTCCACAGACAGAAGTCGGTCGTTTAAACACAATAATGGAATCATTTGTAAGTCAAATTAAAAATGGAGATAATGTATCGGTCAGCAGTTTACATCATTGACAAGCAAGAAATGAAATAGGAAGTGATATAAAACGTAAGCATTAAAGGAAGGATGGCATCGACAGATAAGTTAGATATTGAAAGAAATTATGGTTTGTGAGCATGTCATTATTATTGCCTGTGTGTAGTAATCTCAACCACTGTTATTTTTTAAACGACTTCCAAAAAAAATAAGGTTATTAAGGCTTCTGTTTTTTTTTTCTGAATTGCCTTTAATTTATATGTTGTGAATAAGTTACTTATTTAATAACCTACATTTTTCAGAAAATTTGAAATTAGTCCCAGTAAGTACAATCTTGTAGTTTTTTTAACTTGTCAACATTTTGACTATGCTCATCTTTAATTTTTTTAAACTTGTCAAATATGTTACATAATTGAAATATTTAATTAAAAACTAGCTTGTAATATACCTAAAACATCAATAAAAATAAGATAGATACACTTTATTAAAAACACCAGTACAATACAGAAATTTACAAAAAAATATATTAAATCTTAAGCCTAGTGTCTTAACTTACGACCTTATCGCTAAAATCGATCTAAGTATTGAAATACTCAATTTACTCATTTTTATAATATTTTAGCTGCATTAAGCTATCAGACAAACGTTCAATTTAGCTTCCCAATTAACACACAATCATTAAAAACCAATAAAACAGGTTAAGCTACTGATGGATTGTTTTCTTAGCATTCCTATAGATAGATATATTACTTGTGACCTAGAATTAAGACCTAGAACTAAATGAATGGAGACAACACGCCATTTACCTATCTCCTTAAGTAATTATTCTTTACAGAAGATTTTAAGATCAGTGGTAATTAATTTATGCAAAACAATTTAAGGGCGGTTTTCCTTCATCAAATTACACGAATAGTGCAAATGTTTTTATTGTATATTGTACTAGCTTTTGACTGTTCATCTGTTTATCTGTTCTGTATTTGTGTCTCTGTTTGTCTGTTTATTTAAACGCTCATCACGCTTAAACGGCTGAACCGATCATCATGATTTTTGGTATGTACGTAGTATGAGGTCATAGGAGTGTCATAGGCTACTTATTATCCTGAAATAATGCGAGCGAAGCTGCGGGCGTCCACAAGTATTAATTAAGTGTGAATTGATTATTTTGTTCATGCAACAGTGTTCGTATATTACGTACTTTAAGACCTAAATTATATTACTCAATAGGTGTAATAAATGCAAGAAATCTAATACATTTGTCGGTGGATATAGATGGATACCTTACAAGGCTATATATCAGGTTTCTACCGCAGTTTGTGACTTAACACAAGATCAGTTTACTTTGTAACTACAGAGGTTAGCTCAAAAGAGTATGTAAAATGGAACTATTTTTTTTACTATAGGTAGTATATTTTTTATTTACTAGAAGCGGCCTATGCTCAGCAGTGGGCGATAGCAGGCTGTTCTTCTGCTTCTTCTTATCGAATGAGAGTGGCCAACTCTGGTGTCGAGAAGTTTCAAACCGCCCTAAGGGCCTCTGACCTGACTTAACGACTGACTTTAACCTATATGTATTATATATATGTTAATGAACTATATTGCATCGATTTAGATACCGGAGACCAGTTTTGAGGTGTAAAAAAATGATTGGTACAAAAAATATTCTGCATTTAACAACTTGCCGGTCGGTCAACCTCATTGAAATGTATATCAGTGACATTATAAACAGGTTTTATGCAGGTACCTTAAAATTTCTTTTTTACAATGTTTTTTTTTGTGTAAGGCTTATTTACACGATTCTTAAACGCATTTTGGTTTAATTTGGAATTATATTTTTTCTTTTATTTAAGACGACTTTCATTTATTTCTTTTATTTATCTAGTACCCATGATACAAGTATGGGGTTAGATGGCGCTGTGTGATATGTCCTGAAATATTTATTTAAAAAGTAAAAAAGTTAAAAGAATAACACTAACACCGCCCCAAGCGATGGTCTTCTAGAAAAAGCGAAAGTAGCATAAGTAAGTCTTTACTTATGTCGTTTCACGAAAGAGTTCCCTCAGTTAAGGCGCCATAACCGCATGATAATATCATCTAATAACTATAAAATGTTAGTTCCAAACATTTCCGTGGGGCTTATTTCGTGAAACAGTCTCTAAAACTATGGTCAATTGCAAACCTGTTTAAGATAAAAAAAGATGTAGTTTTATGCCGATATTTAATGATTGAGTAACTTAACTACGCGAGTTACTTTGTTGCAAACACATTCTATTTACATAATTTAACGACTGGCCTGTTAGCTTAGTTGGTAGTGGCACTGCCTTCTAATCTAGAGGTTGCGGGTTCGATTCCCGTATGACACAAGTATTTATTAATTTTAAAATGTATAACTACTTGTGTTGAGTCTGGATGTTTGTATGTATAATAAGTATGTATTTACAAAAAAGAAAAGTATATAAGTATTATATCCGTTATCTAGTACCCACGACACAAGCGTTTGCTTAGTGTGGGGCTACATGGCGGTGTGTAGAATGTCCAAAAAAAAAATTATGAACGCGATATTTATAAACAACGAGATCTTAGTGGTATGCAAATGTCACCTTAAGTTGAGTCACTTAAGGTGACCATAATATTATCGACAATTTTGATAGGGATCATCATCATCATCATCAGCCTGCTATCGCCCACTGCCGAGCATAGGCCTCTCTTCTAGTACGCCACTCGTCCCGGTCCTGCGCAGAATGTACCTATCTATTGTATTTGATAGGGTTACTTTAGGTGAGGAGCGAGAGCGGGAGTTAGATCCTGCCGCTCATCCGATCCGCAGGAGACGGACACGGAGGCGAGCCACTCGGGCTCGAACTCCGTCTCCACTATCGAGGCCCTGGGGCGCTCACACCCCTTAGCAGGGATAAGGGCCTCCTGAGGAGTCGATGCCCGGATGTCCCTGGGCATCGCTCGAGCAGCAAGAGGGAGGGTTTCGCCCCTCCTGAGGCGGGTCCACGCAGACAGTGGACTGCGTTTGAGACGGGAATTGCGGAGGAGTATTGCTCGCTTGCCCGCGAACCCCGTCCTTACCAAGGTGAAGGGACATCGTGGAGGTTTTAGTCGGTAGTGGAGTAGCTCCGAGCCTGACATACCCCGCTGCCCCCCCGGAGAGAGTGCGGGGATGCGCAAATGCAATTCCTCCACGGAAAAAAAAGGGTTACTTTAAGTAATACGATAAAAAGCTAGTATAATTAAAAAAAGCTTCTCTCTCTCTCTCTCTCTTGAGTCGTATTCCTCATGACTGAGGGCCGTGACTCCCCCGCAGAATTAATCCGCTAGGGGAGTTTTCTTGGGCAGATACATCGTGGTGGGCGCCCAGGTCCTTCCACGGAAGACACATGTCCTCGGATATTGTGGTCCTCAAACATGTCGGTTTCCTCACAATGTTTTCCTTCACCGTTAAGCGAGTGCAAATCCACACATAACTTGAAAATACAAGTCATTGGTGTAGGGCCGGATTCGAACCCGGGTGCGTCTGAATGAAAAGTACACACTGGAACCGCTACGCCACACTCGCTATTAAAAAAAGCTTACTTATTACCAAAGTTCTTATAAATGGTATTCTGATTATTTGACGTGATATGATGAATATAATAAATAATCTGAACTAATTTAGGTAGGTATATATTTTTATTATTTATTATATTTCATTACTAGTGGACGCCCGCGGCTTCGCTCGCATTATTATGAGATAAAAAATAGCCCATAACACTTTTAAGACTCATACTACCTGCATACCAAAAATAATGAAGATCCGTTCAGCCGTTTTTGCGTTATGAGCGTTTAAATAAACAGACAAACAGATAAACCGTCAAAAAATATAAAAACTGCTGAAACGTGTTTTAGTATCGACTTAATGTATACCCAAACATTTTTTTATAACATCTTCTATAAACAGATTTTTATCCTCTTCAACTTAATTATATTTATATATTATTTATCAAAAATATTTAATGATGCGTTTGTTACCTACCCTGTTTAGTTCGTCAGAATCGTGATTATAACAAAGAAAATAACGTTTACAGCTACTGAACTAATTACTGTCTAGGTTTTGACTAAAGTCATACCTCTGTATAATAGGTAGGTACTCCTCGTTTTCATTTTACTTACGTGCGGATTTGCACGTAGACAGCTTTTAAATTTTTAATGCCATTAGTTCACTGTTAACTAGACAAGACTAAAGCACATTGTAGAACCTCCTACTAAGTATAAAATCAGTCAATAACATCTACACCTTAGCAATATGCATTTTTATATGAATAAATGCATCACCTTACCGTTTCTAACTATCCCCATCATACACAACAAAACACACACTCCAAACCAGAATAACAACTAAACTGCACTATCCAAGCATGACAAAAATAAACCGTTCAAAAACAATCGAATAACTCATTCAAAACCCTAAATAACAACTCAATTATAGTAAACTAAATGATTCTTACCTTCTAATCCAAATATAAGAATCCAAGGTCAGATATGTTGTTTGTAAACAAAGATATTATAAAAACTGCGATGTGTTTCAAGAACGATAACAAAAAACGAGTGAGTCGGTACGCGCCCGCGCAGTTACTGATTTCTGTGTGCGTCTTATTGAGTTGCCAGGTTAGATTTTTAATAGTAGAATGTTACGGATTTTGCAGAGGGTGTTTCTAAACTTACTACTTAAAAGTTTTTTTTTTCGTGAGTTAATGTGATCATAATATGAAAAAATCTTATGCTAGTTTTTGTAAGAACTACGAGTCAAGTGTATCCTAACCATTTCTTTGATATGGTTTATCAATAATGAAATACAATGCCGTTACCTGCATCTTTATCCAAATCGGTCAGAATATTGTAAAACAGTATATTTTATCTTTAAATATGTGTAGGTAATTATTGAACAAAAATCTCGAAAATGAGTTCCATAAATTTTAATAACATGGTAGCCTACAAAAGTATGTACTCGTTAAATTTTATTAAAATTTAACGAGTACATACTGAAGTACAAATTTCTTAACTGTTCCACTATTATTGTAGCCACTTACATAGTTTGTATCATTTTGTGTCAAGAAAACTGAATATATCATAATGCAACTCCTAAACCGTACAACTACATAAAATAAGTACTTCTATTTAATGGCAACACCGCACTAATCTGTCATTCCATAGAGTCAGAGACCCACCCGCTGTCTATTTATATCTCAATGATAAACAATGTTACTGGGAAATGGGTTAACTCTTAACCACGAGTGGAAAAGAGGGTTATTAATAGTAAGAAAGTTATTAGTTAAGTCGTTTTTAAGTACAATGTATACCTATGCTCTGCCCTCAAACTACTTAGCTACAGGTTTGCATACGGGGTAATTTTTAGAATGTTTTCCAAAATTAAAAGGTAAGTATGTGCATTGTATTGACTTCAAAAATAAACATCATACCAGCAGTAAACAAATATAAAAAATATCGCCCTACTTTTTTACCAAGCTAATCTTTAAAATCATCGTAAAATCCTCCTTTTTTTTGTGTTATGGATTTTGTGAAGATTTGAAAAATCCTCCTTAGAGTAGAGTTATTATACTCAATATATTTCGATGTTATTAATTGTGTTCTTTGATTTCTCGAGAAAGTCTGTCAAATTCATGACATACGAGCAGTAAAAGATATTTGCAATGGATTAAATGAACTTAATTATAACTATTTATAGAATAAGTGATATAAGATTCACATAAGACTATAATAATGAATATGGAAGAAGCAATTGGCAGAAGGTAAAGATCAGTACGTAATCAAAAAACAGCTGTTCCATAGAAAAATATGATCGCCATAATGGAGAAAAGATTTTGCCACGAGCATACAAAACTCGTAGAAAAATACCAGATACCAAAGCCTTAAAAGGTTATGTGTTACTCACCAATAACCCTAAAGGTACTAATATGGCGCTGCGACTGCGATCCAAAGTGGACCCTGGCCTCTATTCGACACAAAAAACACCACTTCTCTCAGTTTACCACCTCATGCCATCGGAATAACTTCATTACAACACTCCTAAGACCTCATAATACCTACATACCTACCAAAAATTATGATGATTTGTTCAGCCGTTTTTTTCGTGATGAGCGTTTAAATAAACAGTCGAACAGAGACACAGATAATCAGGCAAAATTTCTAGAAATTGTTGGAACGTGTTCTGCAATCAATTCAAAGTATATCCAAACATTTTTTTTAAACATTTTTAATGTTTAGAATTTCAACCCTCTTCAGTTTTATTATATATATGGATGATAAATATATCTATACTAATATTATAAAGCTGAAGAGTTTGTTTGTTTGTTTGAACGCGCTAATCTCAGGAACTACTGGTGGGAGTTGAAAAATATTTTTTGTGTTGGATTGACCATTTATCGAGGCTATATAACATCACGCTGCAACTAATATGAGCGAAGAAACAATGGAAATGTGAAAAAAACGGGGAAAATTATTCATATTTGAGGGCTTCCGTTGCGTGTGCTGCGAAAACGGTTTAAGATATCAAAAAAATATGTACAAAACAATTATTCTTTCTTTTAAGATTAACTCACTAGAACCGTTTTTATGGTAATAACTATTCCATGCGGACGAAGTCGCTGGCACAGCTAGTATCCTATATGAATGTTTTGCTAAATAGATGAATACTAAATAATACCTGTAATAATACTGAATCTCGTTTTTTCCAGTCACACAACAGACAGACGGACAACAGCTCTGCTCGCGTTGAACATGTTCGGCGTGATCTGCTGCATTCTTGCTACCATAGCACTGTGCTGGTGGGCCAAGTGTAAGTATATTATAACCCTCCTTCTTATCATATTTTTCATTAATGAGGATCGTGACTCCTTTCCAAAATATTTAAATTTTAAAACTTTCGTGAGACATTGCTTAAAATAAATAATAAATAAATAGATAAAATTATCAATATGTAACTAAACGGTTTTAACTCATGATCATCAATATAGAACTAGTATGGTAAGCAGGGGAAATGGCGTTCACTTAAGGAAAACATGGTTTATTTTTTTAATTATTTAATATACATGAAAACTAATTATTTAATATAACATTAACTATAATAATAAAGAAATCGCAGTAACGTACCTTAGACTTGGCTCGACCTTGTCTAGATTTCATTACTTTTTAGAGATAAACAAGCAGCTCCGTCGAGACTTGGTTAGTTTTTTACAGAATGTTTTTGATGGGATACAAGTTACGTTTACTAGTAGATTTGACGTTCTGATTGCCAGTTCAATACTTTCTTTTCTTCCAGATGACCTAATCCCAGAGCCAGAAACCTCTCCAATAGTTGTGGAGTTTATAAACACAGAGAGACAGAAGCAGGCTGAGTCGGCCGGTGCTGGGAACAAGAACGGGGACTTCGACCTGTTCCTGATCTGAGTATGATGATGGTGGAATTATAGGAATGATGATGATTTGACTCTTAGTGCGTTTTCTTTCATCAATCAATCACACTAATACAATAAAATGTGAGTTTGTGTGTTTGTTCCTTCTTCAAGCTCAAAAGACTGGGTTAATTTCAGACGCTTAATTATTCTCAGAGTCAGACTGGGAAAATAACACACTGTCTACTTTTTATCCAAAATTAATGATACTACCTTCAATAACATTAGTTTTCCAACCACCCTTAGTGACCCTGTCCTACATCTATCAGTAGATTTGCCAACAGATCCTATGTCTCCAGTGGTCGTGGAGTTCATATACACAGAAAGACAGAGATACGCCGAGTCAGCCGGTGCTGGGAACAAGGACGGGGACTTTGACCTGTTCCTGATCTGAGGATGATGATGATGAACTTACAAGCATGCTTATATACATAATGTAAATACAAAAAGATTTATTAACAATAGAAACGGGTAACAATCAATTTCGTGAAACCTCTGGCCTTGTGCTTGTCGTGAGACTGTGTCACAAGGCTATAGTCTTCTCCCAGTTGTGAGACTTATATTATAGACTTTGACGTCCTTCTGGTCTGAGGATGATGATGATTGTTTTTTGTTTGTTGTTGTTTGTGGTAGTGTTATGATATAAGCTGATGATTTTAAATTTACTTAATGAGTTTTAATGATTTCATCAATAGATCACTTCCAGCCCTTAGATAGCTAGTTTTTCAAGTTATGTGAGAATGTGTACTCGCTTAGCGGTGAAGGAAAACATCGAGAAGAAACTGGCATATACGAGGACTTGAGCGTCTACCACAATGTGATGTGATTTGTACTTGCATTTTTTGTGTATTATGGGTCGTGTTGATTTGAAGCAAAAACCTATTTTAATAATTTATATTTCATTTATCTGGCCTAAACACGTCACTATTTAAACCATACAAAATATGTCAAGAGCAATGTTTTGTTCAGCAAATTCAAGGTAACAAAAACAAGCTGACCAAAAAGTAGCAATTTAAAAAGTTAAAACGACATGGTGATGCACTTTCTGTGACCTTTCTTTACCGTATATCCATATTTATAAAACTACTGAATTGACTTTGATAAAACTCTCATGGTTCCGTAAGTTGAAATACATCTAATGTGATATAAAAAAACCATATCAATATCACTTACTTATAGTTTTTGAGAAAACCGTGTAAGTACAAACATACATCCATACAATCATCATATTTGTACGAAAATGTCATCCAATCTAATCTAATTTTATAAACATAGGGGTCGAAACGGTAATCTTTTTTTTTGAGGAGGGCATAAAAATTACATTTGCTGACCAATCAATTCAAGCTAAAATAATAACTTGTATACGTGTAACGAATTGAGACAATATGGAACCACCTCATTTACATTGATATCTAAGAACAGTCAGTAGTAGTACCATACTACAGTATTACAAAAACGTGTGGTTAAAAATATCTTGTTATATCAAAATATATTTCAATGCAAAATTCAACAAAATTTAAAAAAAAATTTGATAGAAAATCACAGAAATATATACATACCAATAACAGAGAAAAAAAACAATGCGTCAGGTAAACCTGAAAACAATTTTAGCTGCAACCATAATTCTTACATGTATTATTTTCTACTATTTGGATTCACGAAAAAACTCCAGAATAATACAAGAAAAATATGCAAAAAACTTAAAGCTACCAAAAGAATTCCAAACGGTCCAGTTTGACATGACTTTAAAAATGGTGAAAAATATTAAAAAGGTAAAACAGACAGCATTAAAAATCGACCTCTTGAATATGACTCGAAAAATGGTGGCACAAGAAATGCAAGAGTATAATTTCAAAGATTCCGGAGTGAACAGATTGGAGAACCTACTTTTAAACGAAGGAGGTAAACCAATAAGAAGTCTCATCATTTCTTCTTGGAGGTCAGGATCGTCTTTCTTTGGTGAATTACTGAATTCCATACCAGGCACTTTTTATACCTACGAACCGCTAATGAAATATAAAGGAAAACAAATAAGAGGACATCCACATGCAATAAACTCTTCAAACGTTATAAAGCAAATGTTCAAATGCAATTTTGAAGGTTTGAAAGAGTTTTACTTTGACTACGCGAGAAGAATTAAAAAGAATGTTGATATGATAAAGATAAATAGAAGACTCTGGGATTCTTGTGCGTTTGAAAATGAATTGTGCTATGATTCAGATTTTGTGTCGAGATCGTGCAAGTTGTTTCCCATTCAAAGTATGAAGACAGTGCGATATAGGTTGCCGGCTGCAAAATATGTTTTGGCTGATGAAGAGTAAGTCGAATTTCCCATCTTCTTCTTCTTATCGAATGAGAGCGGCCAACACTGGTGTCGAGAGTTTAAATTTGAATTTCCTATTAATACTACAAATACGAACCGTTTACTTTAAATTTCTTGCTGGCTGACAAATAATACAAAAGCCTTATGTAACGACGCAAACGCGAAAACTTACCCAGAATTTAAAGCGTTGCACGAATTCGGAAAGTTTCCGATAGGAAATGAAACGTCAATCAAAGACGTCTAAACTAAGTTATATTGACCAATACAATAGCAATGATCTGCAAATCATAGAAACTCTAGGGCTTTAATGATACGTTTCCGTAGAAACCGTGAAATTATTATGAGGTCATTACTATGAATAATACAAAGTTTGATTAGTGTGTACTTGTTAACCGACTTTAAAAAGGAGAAAGTGCTCAATTCGATTGTATTTTTTATAATTTTTCTAGGTTAGATGCTAAAGTGATCCTTTTAGTAAGAGATCCTCGCGCCATGATGCATTCTCGGGCTCACTTCTGTAAAGAGCCTGACTGTATCAACATAGCAATCGTGTGTGGTGACTTGCTCAGAGATTATCAAGCGGCGCTTGAATTTGATTGGAAATATCCGGAGAACTTTATGTGAGTACTCTTAGCAATAAGATTGCTATTGACAAAATATTTCTTTATATACATTTTGTTATATTATGTTTTGTTCACAGGGTACTCCGCTACGAAGACCTTATACAGAACCTAAATACAACAGTAGATAAACTTCTTAAATTCCTACATCTCAGTCGGACAAAATCTATTGATAGATTTTTACACACACACACTACTGTGAATGATATAAAGAAATTCTCAACGTTCAGAATTTCAAAAGATGTACCGTTTAAATGGAAGAAAACTATGAAGTTTGAAGAAGTGAAAAAAATACAGGTTCGTGTTTATTTTAATTATTTTTTTAATCATATCTGAAAATAAATACCTAAACTACAGATTCAATGTCAAGGTTTTTGGAATTTTAGTTTGATAGAGGTACCTATCAAACTAAAGTTCCAAAAAACTCCGATGAACAATAAACTATGGTCAAAACTACTATGGTCAAAACGTGTTCATTATTAGTAAGCATACCAAATGACCATGATTATTATGAGTTACCTATATTGTCAAGCGCTAACTAAACCCGCACGATATTTGTTTTTAATTTAAACTTTTATAGGAAAATGAGCATAAATAATCACGACCGGCAGGATTCGAACCTGCGTATTCTGAATGCCAGTCAGAACGCCTTACCCAAAGAATACTATTACCCTTTTAAAAACCCTCGGCCACGGTCTTCTAACTAACCCTAATTATTGGTTTTCAGAGCCTATGTCAAGAAGCTATGTCAAAATGGGGTTACCTTCCTGCCTATAATAATTCACACATGGCCAGCGAGGAATTTAATCCTGTCGGTAAATACTATTTCAATATAGATAAATAATTATACTATGTGATTACCTTAGTTAGTAATAATATTATATTGGGAAATGACTCTGACTTTGTAACGTAGTAGTAGGTAATGTTTATTATGTCAAATAAAGGAATTTTATATACATTATATACCTATTGTATTTGTATCAAAGTTAATATAATAATAATTAGGATGTATAAAAAAATAGCTATTATATATATTATATACTATACTACGACGAAAATAGTTATTATATATGTATAATATATATTATAATACGTTTTGCACTTAGCCACGACTCACCTGATGGTAAAGTATTATAATAAAAATATGGTCTATCATCGAGCGTCCTTGCTTACCCAATAAATTTTTAAATAGCGCCATCTAGTGAGCATAAGTCATATTTTAACCGACTTCAAAAAAGGAGGTTATTAATTCATCTGAAAATATTTTTTTATTTTTTGAGGTTATGTCACTTAACACAATGAATTTTCAAACAGCGTCATCTTGTTCATAATTTCTACGTCTATTTGCTCGTTGTAATTTCCTTCCGAGCGTGTATGGTACGATGGGTTGGAAGTCTTTATGCTTCATGTGATATTCATTGACAGCCATATCGTAGCCCCATAGGTCCATGGCGTCTTGGCAAACTTGCTGAAATAACAACACAAATATAAGTAGTTATTCATCTAAAAATGTAGTTTGTTACAAAGTCTAGTGGTGTTTGACATTTATTTTAATGCTGCCTATACCAAAAATATATAGAATTACTTTCATTCAAAATTTAAGAGCGATGCTCTTGTCTGTGGATTATGCGCCATTCTCCTCGATTTTCGGCCAATTCCTAGACCTTCCTATCAGACATGACGCTTGCTTTCTCTTTGATTTGATCGATATATGTAGGTATGAATGTATACTAGGAAAAATTAAAATGCTTCTTCTTTGTAAGTAAGGAATAAGTAGTTTAGTTGCTTTGTTATTTTAGACATGTGGCTCCCACGGTTTGTTCGGCTTGATTTAAGATAAAAACTAGCCTCTAATATCGTTATCTGGGATTTTTAATTATCTCCCGTTGCAGTGTTTTTTGAGGAAAACAGACCAAAACTCATTTTTATCATGATGGTATGCATACATACCTGTATATCATTAACTTGTTCGAAAGTTAACGTCTTGGTCCATCTCAGAGGAACTTCTTTCGACCTCCTATGGATGGCATACGCGTCTCCATCGTCCATTTTAGTGTGAGTTTGGACAAACTCCTCAACTGCTGGGTGCTGAGGAAGGCCGAGGAATCGGAAGAGCTGGATTAGAGCTGCCTTGCGCTTCGGGAAGTCCAGGGACATGATGAGGTCTTCAAGGCGGAGGACCCTGGAAGGAATAAGAGTATTTTTTATGATTTTCTTGACATACATTCTTAAATGTGTGAGTGTTGGTTTTGTCTTCCATGGTAACTACTGATCCTATGTTGGTGATAGTTTGATGTGAGGATATACCTTGATTTCCACTAGTATAATTGTAAATAGTAGTTATTTTGGATGATAAAAAGCAACAGGAAGAGCCACTAGATGATGACCGTGAACCTATGAGTAATACGGTAGTCCTTCACCACACAGGGTGTCAGGTGTGGTGCAGGAAGAAGTACGGCAGAAATCATACCAATGTCATAGTCTAAAGTATGTGTGTTGTAGCTTTCTCCGTGGTAACTGCTGCGCCAATTTGGGAGATAGTTTGTTTTAAGGATATACTTAATTTTCCCAAATTTACTAATTTTGGATGATAATGAGCAACAGAGAGAGCCACTAGATAATGATGGAGATTGTCTACAGCAAATCCTTGAAGCGAAACCCGCGCAACCGATAATATGGTTGCTAAAATTGGCTTTCTTCCAGGAAAGACTGTTAGAGACGGGTCTTTTCTGGCAGTCTCAAGAAGGAACTTACATAAGTCTCCCAGGATACTTGTCCATGAACTTATGAGCAGTGTGGTAGTCTTTCACCATGCCAGCACACAGGGTGTCAGGTGTGGTGCATGCAGAAGTACGGCAGAAGTCCACCTGCAGCCGGGACTGCATTACGCCGCGCGGGTCCCGGATCAGCAGGATAGTTTTAAGGTTTAACCTGGAAATTATAAAGGCAAAACTGAGTTTTTAAAAATCAGTAGAATTGGAGACATTCTTTTTTGAAATCGGTTAAATATGTGGATATTTGTGTGCTACATCGAAAATCGCGGGATGTTGTTGACATCCTAGCATTCGTACAAGATTTTGTGACTTAAACAGGCAAACAAAACAATCTGCTATCTGCCCAAGGATGCCAGAAGCTAAGGTCGAGGGTAGATGTATAGCAGTGTATCAGGTACGGTACATGCAGAACTACGGCATAAGCCCACCTACTAGAGGGACTGACTACATGTCAAAAATAACTTTAATTTTACAGTAATAAGCATATTTATCAATTTGACTTTAGGTCTGTTAGATCTGTAAGTATGTATAATGAATCTCTGTCTGCGATCAATGTGTAAAATATAGCTGGGTCAAAGAGATATTGTTTTTTTTTTTATGGTATGAAGAATGACTTGATCGAGTATACTTATATGTATGTATTGTAAAATCAATTCAATTGACAGAAAGAAAGCAGAAGTTTCTTTCTTTCTTTCTTCACACTATTTTATATTCATCCAGTATTTCTTACCCTTTATCTTTAACCAAATCCTCAACACTCTTCAATCTAAGCCGAACCACCTTCATACTTTGATACGGAAACAGGGCACAGAACTTCGAAGTAAAATCTCGATCCGTACACAAATTGGTATTGTATGTACAATGGTGTAAAATCCCCTTATTGACGAACACCTTCCGCTTATTCGCAGTTTTCTTCAAGAATTCGAAATAATGATCCGTGGTTTGAGCTCTGAAGTTACAGTTGAATATGTCTTTTAGCATTTCAATTCGGTTCTCGTGTTGTAGTGTATCACCGTTATGACCTAGAGGTTCGAAATGGTAGTATGTGCCAGGTATCGTTGATATCATTTCACCTACGAACAAAATTACGTTTGTGGAATACGAAATTCGAGGACAAATGTCATCCGTGGAAGAACTTAGTACTTGTACATGATATATCCCCAATGAATAGAGTTTGAATGATTCTGCGGGGGAGTCACCACTCTCAGTAATGAGAAATAAGACTCAAAAGTATGGTGGTGGTTGGTTTCCTCATGGGTTTCTCTTTAACAAGTGACAATATTTTAATTGCGAATCTGAGAATTGGCTGAATAATTTCAATGTAAGGTTAGTTAGCTCGTCATAAAACAGAAGTAAATTACGTCATATCAAAGGACAATGAGTTTTTACACAAATTGAGGGTATTCATACAAAAAAAAACAATGTTTGTGTATCCTAGCTCCGACGGAATTATAATTAAATTAGAAATATACTGGGAGATGACTCTGGCCTCGTAACGGCTACCACGAGGTCAGAGGATTCGAAACATTTTGTGACAAAGATTTTTGACAAATAATTAATTTTGTATTTGTATTAGGTAATCAGGCGATTTGAAACCTCTCGAATCTCGATCCTATAATTCAACATTCTCATATTAACTTACCAAGAAAAGAGGAGCCAGATCTCCAAGTAGACACAATGAGAGTCCTCAAAGGGTTACCGCCGAGCTCCAATACCAAGTCTTCTACTCTTACATTAATCTCCAATTTGAAATGTCTCATACCCTTATTAGCATCTCCGATTTCGAACTTAAAATCCTCAATTTTAGTCAAGTTTTCCATAAAAGTAAGGTTTATTTCAGAACGGGTGACTTCTAAGACGTTTTCCGAATGGTTATTCCGTGTTTTTGTGCATGTGTTAGTGGGATATTTAAAAAACAAACTGATGGAACATGCGAGAAGAATGATGCTGGAGTAAAAGTGCAGATGGCGCCACGGTAAATTCATTAGGTGAATGAAAATATTGAATTTTGTAAATTCATTAGGTGAATGAAAATATTGAATTTTAAAATTGAAATTTGTTAATTTAAAAATATATAAACCAATACGATAAGTACGTAAGTTTCAGTTATGTATACTTTTATGCTTTTAGGTACTCATAACTTAGGTATTAATTGAATGTTAGTGCATTTTTAATGGATTTCCCTGCTAATAGCTAATCTATACTAATATTATAAAGCTGAAGAGTTTGTTTGTTTGTTTATTTGTTTGAACGCGCTAATCTCAGGAACTACTGGTGCGAAATGAAAAAATATTTTTGTGTTGAATAGACCATTTATCGAGGAAGGCTTTAGGCTATATAACATCACGCTGCAACTAATAGGAGCGAAGCAACAATGGAAAATGTGGAAAAAACGGGGAAAATTATTGATCTTTGAGGTCTTACGTTGGGTGCGCTGCGAAAACGGGCCAAGGTATCAAAAAAATATGTGTAGAAGAATTATTCCTCTTGAAATGATCTAACAAAATGTCTGCAACAGTATATGTCTATCTTTTAAGGTTAACTCACTAGAACAGTTTTTATGGTAATAACCACCGAAATATATTAATAACTATTCCACGCGGACGAAGTCGCGGGCACCAGCTACTAGTTTACAAAATTTAGGTATTCAATGTTAGACGATACCAACCTGTGGCTATTCATGGTGATGTATTATCAACTTAATTTGGAGTTTTATACATAAATTTTTAAGCGAAATTGTATTTTTTTTAAGTAGGCGTGTACATTTATATGTACATCTTTCAGCATTTTCTTATATGACGCCATAAAGTAGCAATGACACATTATTATTAATTTTAATATAGAGGAATTATACAAAGGCTATGGGCTCCCGAATTAGTAATATTATGTATTTTTACACTTATATTACTAACCCATAACTGGGGAGACCGCGAGAACCCACAAGTACATAGCTAGCAGTAAAAAGTTTCATAAAATCATTAATCAATCAATCAATCAAGAATTCTTTATTGTACACCAATATAGCAAGACAACACAAGTATGAAGAAAATATGTAAACCATAATATTGGGACAGAGGGCGGCCTTATCACTTAGAGTGATCTCTTCCAGGCAACCTAGTTTGGAAAACAACGATAGGAAAACAGTAAAGCTGGCGTACCTACTAAAACTAATACAACTTAATAATATTTAACAAATAGAACAAGTAAAAACCTAAAAACATGTAAAATGCCTACATTTACATCTATACAAACAGAGAAAGGAAAACAACACATAATAAACCTACCTACTCAAAAAGAAGGGGAAAAAACCTGAGTCCACAAATTAGTCATGCATATAATAATTATGAACCAAGTTCTGCAAAATAGGAAGGGCTTTGGCCTGCCTAATATGAATATGCATTTATATGTCGTTACTAAGACCCATATCGAAAATCCATATAGAAATTCACAATACAATAAATGTTATTTAAGCTGCTTTTTATCCCCGACAGACGCTGGTAACCATACGAGGCACCGCTAGCCAAAATGGATCATATTACTAAACATGGCTTAACTTTTACTCCCAGACTTATATACTAAATACTGAGCCCGTTTTTGTTGTTCGAAATTTGTCTGTCTTCTGTCATAATAATCAAACTGTTAAAATGTTACCAATAAGGATTTTCATCCCACTCTTTCCACCTTTTACCAATGATTAATCTACGTCACAATTTGAATTTGACATTTGATTGTTTGTAAGTGATGTTTGAACAACAAGAACTGGCTATTTATTTTCAAAGTCCTGGACTAACATTTAAACCACGTTTTGTAATAATAGTGAATAGGTTCATAATACTCACCTCTCATCATCAAAGAGTTGTTCCACGACGTCCAACCTCAATCTGAGAACTTTCATACTTTGAAACGGGAACACACCGCACACCCTCCCCGTAAAATCTGCATCAAAACACAGTTCAACTCTCTCTTTGCATGACTCCCACAATTGTGTATTATATTTAAACTGATTCATTAAATTGATACGTTTCTTCCCATACGCAAAATAATCCTCCATGCCAGTATAATTACATAGAAACATATTTTTTAAAAGACCCACTGCATCGGCAGCTAAAGGAGGCCCATCTATTATTCGATCGAAATATTTGTACAAAGGCTCGTAATGGTAGAAATTACTCGGCATCGAGTTAAGGATAGCGCCCAAAAAAGTTGACCCAGATCGCCACGATGAAACTACCAGAGTACGAATAGGTGATCCCCCAGATTCTAAACTTAAATCTCTTAAAGTCACTCCCATTTCGTTGACTATGTTTTCCGTTATTTCACTGTGCACTTTTGAACGAGTTCTTTTTATTAGTGTCTCTTTGAGTTCCGAATATTCTAGATGGGTTAAACCTTGATTCATTAAAATTAAGGATGTAGTGGTCAGAAAAAATAATATCAGGCATGATTTTATAAAATTCAATCGACGCAACATGATGACAAATTGAAAAAAAACACAAATACACGTAAGCGTCTAATGGTGTGGTCCAGAGAAGACTAAATGATGGAATTTCGACTACTACATAGTATTATTACATTATTTTAGTCATCTATACTAATATTATAAAGCTAAAGAGTTTGTTTGTTTGTTTGTTTGAACGCGCTAATCTCAGGAACTACTGGTGCGAATTGAAAAATTCTTTTTGTGTCGAATAGACCATATTTTATCGAGGAAGGCTTTAGGCTATATAACATCACGCTGCAACTAATAGGAGCGAAGAAACAATAGAAAATGTGGGAAAAACGGGGAAAATTATTCATCTTTGAGGGCTTCCGTTGCGTGCGCTGCGAAAACGGTTCAAGATATCAAAAAAAATGTGTATGAAATAATTATTCCTCTTGAAATGATCTAACAAAATGTCTGCAACAGTATATGTCTATATTTTAAGTTAACTCACTAGAACCGTTTTCATGGTAATAACTATTCCACGCGGACGAAGTCGCGCGCACCAGCTAGTATTAAATATTTATATTAGTTTGAATACAAGTTTACTGGTAGCTAACGCCAACCAAATTCAAAGCATGTTTTTTGTTAATACTATTTTGGGTAACATAATATGTTTTTTTCAGAAACATAATAAAGTATGGTAGAATAGAGAGATTATAATATAATGTAGTTATTTCTAGAACATTCTTCATATTTTGTCTGAAAACTTTTGATATCTATCTAATATAATAAAGCTATCCGGGATCAAAAATCTGTACATGGAAGATAAACGAAAAATATAACATAACATAACACATTTCATCAGTTATTATAATTTTTTTCTGTTTGTCTGTTTATTAAAACGCGCATCTTGCAAAAACGGTTGAACCAATCATTTTTTTTTTGGTATATACTCGTACTTAGTATGAGGTCTAGGGAATGAAATAGGCTAATTTTTATTCCAAAACAATGCGAGCACCACTGATACTGCCACTTGGTATTTAGTAACCCAGTAAACGTTTACGATCGGGTCTACCGTTAATATTTACGCATTTCGAGTGCAATGACCAGTAAATACGAAACTAGATTTTCAAGGTCCGGTAACCAGTTTGTGTTCTAACTCACCTGGCTTGGAACTTTAGCTTTTATACTAGTTTACTACGTCTACGTTCTAACGGAAGACCAGCGCTGGATGCTTGCATCCAGCACATGCTGAGTTGGGGCCGGATTGTGACATGAAACGTGTACCTACTTGTATATATCTTTATCATGTTCTGTATCTCTTGTTGTTTCGTGTCCCAATAAATGTATTTTATTCTTTATTCCTTATTATTCTATAGTTTTAAGATTACTCACTGCAATATCGCAATCTCAATTTTCTAATAAACAAAACTGCATCTACATATATGTATCGAAAGATATTGGTGGCTGACATAATACATAGATTTATTTTGACACATGAATTTCAAACTAGTGTTCGCATTATGCGTCGGTTGATTATGAAGTCGATGGTGCGAGCGAGGTGTACGTTTGTGCGTGTGTGAGTGAGTGCCTTCATTGCTTGCCTACACTGTGTGTTGTCATACCACTTGAATTTGTACACAAATTGAGGGTAGTTACTTAGATATTGAAATAAAATAAAAGCATTGTTTGTGTAACCTAGCTAAGACGTAACTATAAATAAACTAGATATATTATACTGGGAGATGACTCTGGCCTCGTAACACAGCCTAACGGCTACCACGAGGTCAGAGGATTCCAAACATATTGTGACAATTTATTTGGCAAATAAATGATTTTGTATTTTTTTTGTATTTTTTGTAAGTACTTACTAATTCTGTGTCTATACCATCGTCCATCGATACTACATATATAAAGCGTATGGGTCAAAAATATGTACTTACTTAGTTGATATTAAAAAGAAGTTTGGGTACACATTCAATATTGTACAATAATTGTAACTATTTACAAAAGAAAGGTATATCTGTTATTTAGAATCCATTATACAAGTTTTTGCTTAGTATGGGGATAGACGGTGCTGTGAGTAATAAATCCTGGAAAAAGTATTTATTATTTAATTATTTATAGATTGTTCGATGGTTTTGGTTAACACTATAAGGTCCCCCACGATGTATCTGCCCAAGAGAACTCCCGTAACGAATTAATTCTGCGGGGGAGTCACGACCCTCAGTCTTGAGGAAATACGACTCAAGAGAGATAAGGTATAACAGGGTGGAAGTCCTCGCTGGTCATATGGGATGCGTTATCTGCTAGTTTGTACCCCCAAAGCTGCATGGCTTCTGCGCAGGATTCCTGAAATAATGAGAAATGTTATGTATAATACATGTTGGTATTTCGCAAATAAAACCAAATTGGAATTATATAAAAAAAAACGTATTTGGTTTAAAATAAAAGTCGTTGGATGGGTGACCAAAAAGTGGTATTCCATTTTGGGCGCTTCCGTGGGTCGGATGACACGTTAAATTGTAGGTCCCGGCAGTTTGCCTAGTACGGCAGTCGATAAGCCATGTCAGGGGCCTTTGGGGTGACTTGATAAACTCTCGACACCAGAGTTGGCCACTCTCATTCGATAAGAAGAAGAAATGAAACCAACTTCTCTAGTCCTCGTAGCCTAAAACAATCTGTTATTCATATCTCTAAACCCAGAAACCAACTAAAATAATTTTCATTAAACATTGTTCTCTAACTGTAAACATGCCGACCCTAATGCAAAATTTACTCCTTACAATTTATCATTTAAAAACAAAAAGATATTCTTTGTTATATAAATACATTTTACATAATGTAAATACATTATGTAAAAAATAAAATGTATTTCGGTCCGATACAATTTTCCATTGTAAAAAAGTGAGTGTTCCCTAACCAGTCACCCCCCCCCCCCCCCCTTCCCCCTTGTAACACTGTGACAGGTTAGGCAAGAAATAGAAGCCAATTTGGCCATTCCTATCCTATCACACCCCCTTGTAACTCTGTTTCTGTTTACCTACAATTTCATTTGCAACCGGCAGAACCATACTTTTAGTCAATTATTCTAATTTATTTATACCCAATGTATAAACCACAGAACAACGATCGGGCCACATCGCCCCCGCGCGGTCACAGGGCGACAAGCATGGACTTCAAAGCTCTGTGGTATAAACCAATAGTCATTTCTAAGCTACCTCATAACTGTTTTTATTTGCATTGAAGATCAAATAATAATAATAATAATAGGTCTTTATTTCAGACAGCAGGGTCCATAGGAAGGTTCACACACAAAAGTACAATATAAAGGCATAAAACAAGATTAAATTAAATTATGTAGAAATACAGATTACGTGACAATATCCAACCATTGCCGGTATGTTACAGTCATGTGCATGCGGTCAGACAGACTCTTAATAATACTGTTTTTACAAATGTCAACTCTGGACATAAAAGAAGCAATCCTCTTACGCTGTATAGCATTAAAGCTGTCAAGTCAATGCGTGCGTCAAAAAACATACCGGATGCACTGCAGCTCCGCGACAGGCCCATGAGCTGCCTGTAGATGTTGTATGCAACTCTGATGGAGTTGTGCGATTTTTTCGTGTAATTAGTCCAGAGTTGACATGTGTAAAACGTTTGGCAAAATGACTTAAATAGGGTAACTTTCACGTCAGGCGCAGCATTATAAAATTTTCTGGCTATCATGTTTCCGACCACGCATAAAGCTCGTCTTTGTCTCTCAAATACACTATCAAAATGGAAAACAAAAAAAAATAAATTAAAATATCACTCACCTGAATTTTTCGCACATATTCATAATCCAAAACCGTCTTCCATTTAAAGGGTACGTTCTTAGTGACTCTATACGTTGAATCTATTCCCCCCACCACGAGATTAGTGTGAGAACGAAGAAACTCTGACACATCCTTAGTAGTACCCAGGTTGAGAAACTTCTGGATCTTGGGTGTGATTTCGTTGAGATTCAGTGATAAGTCTTCGAAGCGAAGCGTCCTGAGAAAAAATACACTTACAAATTAAAATCCAAAGTACTTCGGTACACTTTGTAAGATGAAAAAATAATCATAGAAGTCTAAATAATAGATTTCTATGCAAACACCAAATGGTTAATGTGTATTTATTGATCAAATAGTCGTCCAACGAACAGGAACATAATAAAGACAATTAAAAAAAACACATATCCATTTTTATACCACACCAAATCACTACATAGTAGGTACTTCCATCTTGTACTTTTAATCAATATACTCTACACTATGGACTTCGGAGTGCGGGTGTGAATGTGTGTGAATGTACATATGTAAATTCAGCAGGGGAGTTACGACACTCAGTAATAAGGAGTCATATCACAGTATAATCTACCTCCATTCCAAGTCTCCTGTTGATATAATCATTAATAAAATATTATGGTTATGATTCATATTGTGGCCCTGAGAAGGGCTTCTTCAAGGGTCGGTCGCAACGAGAGATGTAGGCTACTTTTTTAACCCGCATTTACTTCAGACTATGAGACTATTTAGACCAAACCAACCATGAAAACTACCCCAATTAATAAATTCGAAGGGGTAGTCACGACCCTCATTAATGAGGAACACAAGGAGGATGTACTTACACAACCCTCTAATCTAATATACCTACACAACACACTCATATAACCGTCCCCGAGTATTTCCCCAGATATAGGATACTTTTTAACTCGGATTAACGCAGGCAAAGCTGCAGGACGCTGCTAGTAGTAGGTACACTACGCACTTTAAATTAAAGAGAAATGCGTGAGTCGCTCACTAGGAGTACCACTTTTATGTTGACTTTGAAACGTAATGGCTGGACCGATTTGGATGATGTTTGGCACAGAGGTAGATTAGCCTATTGATTTAGATATAGGCTTCTTTTTATCCCGCATTTACTATTACTTTCTTTCTTTCTACTTACATAACCCTCCCCGGATATGTCCCCTGCAACTCGCGCGCGGCTGTATAGTCGCGCACCATGTCGTGGCACACCCGCGCCGGGTCGATGCAGTCCGGTGCGGGCACGCAGTAGTGTCTGTATCTGCGGGACTGTAGCACGCCGCGCGGGTCGCGCACCAGGAGTACCACCTTTATGTTTAATCTGAAAGACAATGGTATACAAAATATAATTATCCCAAATTCATCATCATCCTGGAGTCAACGTTATAACAAAACACATGTCACCATGGGTAATAAAATAATATAATGGTAATAAAAACCGTAAACCAACGTCTCACCAGTTTATTTATTTATTTATTAATGCAGTACACAATACAATCTAATATTTTAGAACTCATTCCAAAAAAATTGAGTTGGGTGACCTGTCGCTAGGAAGTTTAGGGCATATCAGTTTTTTACAATATCTACTTAAACACTATTTTCCTAATACTAATTTACATTGCTTATGGTGTTATATATGTGTTGTTGTTTATTATGGTGTTTATTAAACAATTTAATATATTCAACTCACCTCTTATCATCTAAAAACCTGTCCACAAGTCCCATTCTGAATCTAACAACTTTCATGCTATGAAACGGAAACAACGCGCAGAACCTTCCAGTGAAATCTGGATCGAAACATAATTCAATCCTTCCTTTGCACAACTCCCACAGTCTTTTGTTATGCTCAAACTGATTCAAATAGTTCAAATGTTTCCTTCCGTACTCAAAATAATCTTCCATACCGGTATAGTTGCATAAAAACATGTTTTTCATTAAATTCGTAGCTTCCAACCCAAAAGGAGGGCCTCTAATTTGACGAATCTTATATTTTAATAGAGGTTCGTAATGATAAAAATTGCTAGGCATAGCATTTAAGAGCTCTCCGAAAAAAGTTGAACCAGATCGCCACGCTGACACTACCAGGCTCCTTATAGGTGATCCACCGGATTCTAAAATCAAGTCTTCGAGTTTTTGAACTCCCGATTGTGTGAAATCGTAGTCTGATAGTTCTTTTCTTATTTTTAGACGAGTTTTTTGTAGTAAACTTTCTTTTAACGAAGAATACTCGAAGCTGTTCACCGGTTTGTATACATTTTCTTCATGCACTAGTTTTTCCTCAGCACTTCTTCTAGTTTGGGTTTCGAAGCGGTTTACGCACTGATTATTTTGAAGGATCAACGTTATAATCAAACCAATGATCACACAAATTAGAATAATATTAAGTCGACGCCACATGTTCACGATTAACATTAATTTTAATAAATTAAACTTAGTTTTTCTCATCAAATCTACAGATTAACGAATTTACTAAAAACTAACTGCAAAGAACCACAAACAAATACATTTGTCACTTTCACTCAGTCACTTAAATTTTTCTTAAAAACATTAAATTAAATGTAATTTTAACACAATTCTGTAACACGATGTTACTTGTTCAAATCTTGATAACACATTAATTAACCTCAACAAGATAGATATACCTAACCTGATTACAAGGGCGACTAGAGGTTCTAAAACCTACTTACAAATAAAATGCAATTTTAAGTGCAGTAGACTGATCGCGTTTTCATACAAGATTGTTGTAGAAACACACTTGTTTATAATACTTAGTTTGAATATGTGGAAACAAAACAACTCAAAAGCTACGAATCGGTCATCAAGTGTAGATTGAACAAAAAATTTTAGAGCATTTTATTTAAATACTTACCTACCTAAAATAAATTTGTAAATAAAACATATTTTAACTTTCAAATAAAACATCAACATTCATTTTATTCTTTTACATGTAGTTTTACTTTTTTGTATCTGTTTGAAAGTTCTTGGTTTCTCATTTAATTAGAGGTCGCAAAATCGAGTTTTTTTTCATAGAGATGATTTTATTATGGCATCAAATAAGTTGTAGGTAAATTTTTTTTTAAATAAGAGCATCTTTTTTTATATAATAGAATCTCGTATTTAATAAGGAAAGCGCTTGCCTACTCCAGAAGTGATTATTCGAGTTTATAATTTCAAAACCCGATTTATAATTGCATTTACTGACTGACTAGTGGACGCCCGTGGCTTCGCTCGAATTATTTCAGGATTTAAAAAACAAGACGTAAGCATCCGCTAAGAAAGGATTTTTGGAAATGCCACTTTGAAAGGGGTGAAATAGGGGATGCAAGTTTTACTTCTTAGTGCAAGCGAAGCCGCGGGCACCAACTAGTTAGTCAAAAAAACCAATTATTAGTACTTATATTTTAGTAAATAAATATCACTTACCCTGTATAATTATCATAGACACATGAATAAATTACTAAAGTAATTTAAAAAGAATAAAATGCAGAACGAGTTCCGAGTAGTTTGTTAAGACATCGATTGTAATTCTAATTTAATTTATCTAAATAATACCTAACTGAACCAATTTTCAAATAAAAACTAAATAAGTATCGTTTTTTTACCGACTTACATAAAGTGGTAGTAGACGAAATAACCAAATTGCATTTTACATTTTCCGGGGTAGGTACGCCAAGGATGCAATCTAGGCGCATTGGAGTTTTTATAAAAACTACCTACTACGTACAGGAAATCTGAAGCACAGGAACCTTGTTCGAGTTTACTTTCCTGAGTTGAAACATTACATTTGGAAAAAGAACTCAGAAGAATTTATGACCTTTTTTTGAAGTCTGTTTATAATAGTGTTCATAATAATCCTATTAACCAAAATCATGCTTAATGCAAGTGGACGCCCGCGGCTTCGCTCGCATTATTTCAGGATAAAATGTAGCCTATGACACTTCTCAGATCTCATACTACCTACATACCAAAAATCATGATGATCCATTCAGCCTGTTTTGAGTGATGAGCGTTTAAATAAACAGACAGACACAGATAAACAGACAACATTTCTGAAATTGGTTGGAATGTTTTCTGCTATCGATTAGAAGTATCTGCAAACATTTTTTTTAAATATCTTTAATGTTCAGACATTCGACCCTCTTCATCTTTATTATATGTACATACCTACCTATAGAATCTAGATCAAAGAATACTACAATCCTTTAAAAAAAAGAGATAAGTGTATTAAGAGGTTTTTTTATACCGTCCAAAACCGGACCGGGTCCGCTAGTGTTTTTTTTTATCAAAAAAAAACGCACCCATAGTTTCATGTATCTTTATTAACTTTAAATAAAAAGATAATACAATGTTTTGCATTACATCGCGCCTGTCGTGCCATTAGTAGTAAAACTTCAACATTCCTCAACTCTTACTTCTAATAAGGCTAACCTTAACGCTACTCTTCTTTGCTTGCTTCTCTATTATTGCTCGTACATATTTGTATCGACAAACATACATTTTGATCATATACTTTTTGTATGAACCTATACAGGGTAACTAGTAACTAACGCACAACCTTTTTAAGGTTTGTTTTAGCACGTTAAAATAATAACTTTTCAAAATGTTTACAGAATTAAACATTATATTTGCGAATCCGCGAAAAGGGTGATCGGTGTTTTTTTTGTATGAACAGCAATTTTTTTTCTCGCGATTTTCCAAATGTAATACAAAAAAAGTTTTTGTTCTCAAACTATCTTATTCCAAAACATGGTTTGAATATTAGTCAAGGACTTTGAAAATAAACCGTCTTATTACAAAACGTAGTTTGAATGACTTTGAAAACAATAAGTCGGTTCTTGTTGTGCAAACATCATATAATAAACAATCAAATGTCAACTTCAAATTGGGACGTTAATTTATCATTGGTTACATTTTGACAGTTTGATTATTATATATTATATATATTAAATTTCGAACAGCAAAAACGGACTGCATATTTTTTAAAGTTCTAGGCTAATGGTTAAACCACGTTTTGTAGTAAAGCCCCGTGGGTTTTAATAAGGATCGATGACTTTTTTGTATGAACAGCTGTTTTTCTCGCGTATTTCCAATAGTCGTAGAACAAAAGTTGTTGCTTTTGACCTACTAAAGTCGCCCTTACATGGTTGTGTGTTAGTTACCTGTAAATCTATATACTTAGTCACATTTTGATCATACACATTTTGTATAGATATACATTTTGATCACATACTTTTTGTATGGACAGGAGTTACGTTTTTAGGGTAATTCTGACAATTTAACTTATAACAATACTAAAACCCGGTTTTTTTCAATTGACAAGCCAATGTTTGACAATAATGTCGCGTAAAGCGACGAACCGACGGTTTCGTATAAATTTTTGTAAATTACCTATAAACAACTGTATAGCCTCACAGACAAACAAAATAACAAAAGTATTTAATAATAATTACCCCCTCTATTTTAGCATGAAAATTTTTACAGCTATCTTTTTCATTCAGACATGTTCCGTAGATTTAACATAAAAGCATAAAAGGGTATGATAAATGTTCAAATCGTCATTTTTATTCTCATTTTTGCCAAAAAGTCACAATTGATGAATTAATAATGCGTAAGAATTACCCTAATAACATGCATCATTATTTTGATCACAATATATTTGATGTCCATACATTCTATTCGTTTGACAGTATTGCGCTGTAACATGCTAGCGACTATGGCTATGTTTTTATTATTTATACAGGGTTACTACCTAATTCTTTATGGTTATTTATTTGTGAATTATTCAGGTCATAAATTTGCACAAGACCAATGATTAAAACAAGGTCGCAGGAACACTCAAAACTTGACCAAGTATTTTTTTATAGGTATTTAAAAATCTGTTTTTGCATTTTGGATTTAGTATTAAGCACAAATCTAGTGAATACTAATTTGCAGAAACCCTGTACAGGTTTTTTAATGTAAGTATGCAGTTTTCGTTTATAAGTTTACAAATATACTTAAATCATACGTATTTATTTTAACGATTAATCATAGAAACTGGTACATAAATACTGTTATTAAGTAAAAAATAGTAATGCAGTAAAAAAAAACTAATACAGTACAGAGTTACACAAAAAAATAACCATTAATTAATTTAATGTCTAATAAATTATTACCTAATTCGACATTAAAAAATCATATAAAATAAACAATACACCCTACACTATACACGGAAATGTAAATCAATTCCACATTTAGACAACACATTTAAAAAAAGCAAACACATTATATATTATGTAAATATAAATTGCCTCTTCATTTAATTTGACTCAAACAGGCTAAATTATATTCAAAATGATTACACATAAAACAACACAAAATAAAAAAATCCAAAAATAAGACTACACTGAGTAAACATTTCTACAATAATAATGTTAAACACAAGTTATTAATAATTAATGGTATATATCTTATGATATGCTAGTGATATGATATAAAAACCTACACTGGTACCCGCCAGATACCTATTATATAATAAACAATTTTAATACGGGGGTTAATTGGGAATTTATATGCTAAGGCGAAAAAAACTTTTTTTTTACTATATTTAAGATAAGTACATAGAAAATTATGATTAGAATTATCTGTTAAAAAAACATAAAGAAGTACTCGTAATAATTTATATCAGAATGTTAGTTTTTCTATTACACAATAGAAAAACGCTGGTCAAATTACAAACGTGTGTATTATTGCGATGCTTTGTGCAATATAGCATAATATTGACAGCTGTCAAGTTATATTTTAACTTAATATACACCACAATATGTATCTTACAAAAAAAATCGAGTCTTTCACAATTTCTGACAAGAAATATACTTAAACTAAAAAATATTAAAATGTTTCGTCAACTTTTTTCGCCACAGCACACCCTTACCTACTAACCCTGTATTCTAACATGCAACTCTTACCTACATACTACCAGTATCTCAATAAGGCATACAACTGAATATTATAATATTGTCAAATCTATCAGGAAGCATGTCATCTTAACAACTAATTAATTGATTTTTTTTATTGACTTTGAGTATAAATCGTAAGCAATATTGCGTAAGTGACATGTCACAAGTATTGTGTTTCTATGCTTTGTCCAATTTAGCATGATAACTTTGACAGGTGTCATCCATTTTGACAGTTTTCATTCTATAATGGACAAATCATAGATTTATGAAAGTCGTTCAAAGAATGCGTTTGTTAAGTAGTTTGCAAGTTGACTGACTGATGACACCATGTAATTTTTTTTTATTTGTAACATATACATTGACAAGAGTTAAAATTATCAAGAGTGCGAAAACTACGCTAAATCGACAAGTCCAAAAATTGTTCGAAAATAATTATAAAACAAACATTTTTGGACGCATCCAACAGTGAAAAAAAAATTTAAGAAAAATGACAACATTGTCATTAATTTTACAACTCGTAGTTAAGTCGTTAAATCTGTCAAACGCATTCTTTCAACGATCAGATTATAGAACGACAGAAATCACCCTAAACCTATTTGCTGTAACATATCCTTATATTTCTTCTATATTAGTAACATTATGGATTGTTTTTGTATCATTAATTTATGGAACCGATAAAAGTCTTGTCACATAATAATATCAAATGTACATTGCATTCAATTATGACATTTTAAGCGGAGGTAGAACTACTTATACGTCGTTTAAATTAGAATGTCAATTTTGACAGATGTCATATCCATTACATTAATTAAATTCCATATTTGCGGAACAAGTTTAGTAATATGTGACGTGATATTGGCGAAATTGCGGCAATACCGCAGAGGCCATAAAAAAGTTTAATAATGTCATGTTTCAAAATTATCACGCTATTTTAAACACGGTATTAATCTAGCACCATTGCATGTCTATGTTTTATTTTATACCGAAAAAAATATTATTTAGATTTAGACCGTGAATTTTGTTTTTTTTTAAACTAAAGATTACTTTAGTTGGTAGCTCTACCTCAAAATGTTTAGTACAGGGTTAAATGTAAATAATACGCTGATATAAAACACATAATATATCTCTTTTTTAAAAGAAACCTCTTTTATCATTATGATAGTTTCCTTAAATATAATAATAATCATGTATGACAACATGTTCTGAAGTTTTTATGGCTATTTTAACACCATAACTACTTTTAAATAGCAAATTAAATCAGTTTAGTATGTTATTAGTAATTTCATGACTACCCTAAAAAACAGGTTTGCATATTCTTTACATATAACCCTGTGCTAATTCCAATTCTATGTACTTAAATAATAAAGTCCAATTTAATTATGTACCTAGTCATTTTCTAAATCTAATTATTTATGTATAATATATATTATAATAATCAAATCAAAATCAAACCTAATTAATTATTTTAATTATTTATCATTATAATCAATGCAATTCTGCAAACTTCCATCCTGTTTTTTTTAGGATTCACGAGTACGAGTTTTTTATTTATTTTCAACTTATTTTTTCTCTATCTAAATTAACACAGTAAACGATAACAAATATTTTGTTCAATTTACTGTTAAGTTTAACATTAGGAGTATTTCGGTATAATGTCGATTATTCCAAATATTTGATACGCTATTCCTGTACGTATAGCGTTTTCTAATAACACTATTTCTTTATTTCTTTAATGACCAAAGTTTGATTAACTATGGAAAGAAATCTAATATTTTCAATTTTGGTTTTTACACTTTTCGTATTGTAATGTTAATTAGTATAAGCTATTTTTAATTTTTTTACCTTGAATATATAATATGCTTTAAATCATTAAAAAATTGCAATTTCATTAAATATGCCTTAAATTATTAAAATAGCCGTTTTTTTTATATGCTTTAAATAATTAAAATAACAAAACGGTAGCGCCGTGTCTTGATAGTTGATACACTTATTTAATTATTTATAAATAATTATTTTAAGTAATTTTACCGTACAATATTATATCTACAATCAATACTAAGCTATTTAAAAAAAAGTATACTCGAACGATTGCAAAACTGAATACATTCAAACGTGTCGTATTTTAATTATTTTTACGTACACAATAAAAACGTTTATTCTAAGTTCTAACTTACAAACAAGTGCACTTAATGAATTCTCACTACATATCGTTTCATTTTAATATCTTCAAACAACTATCGTCATTAGTACTAGACAGAGATAGATAGTATATGCCTCTCTCGCTCACACTTACGATTACAATGGAATCATTTTAACAGGTCCAGTTTGACACCTGTCATTTAGGTACATTTTATGTTAAATGTGACGTTAAATGTACTAAAATGCCAGACGACATATGTGTTCTATTAAATTGAAATGAAATGAAATGAAAATGAAATGATATATATTTATTGTCCGGAAACTAGGTGATATAGGCTAAATTGGCTTAATATTACGATTCACATATTCAGACCGTTTTCACTAGGAAATTAAACGCCAATCGTTTAGCCTCTTGCAACTTCTACGATTGGTCGATGACTTTGGATAACTGTCATTGGTCAAAACATGACAGTTTCGACGTCTTTGATTGGAGTATCGCTTCAGTGTTTTTTTTTCGAATATGTGAAACATCCTACCGGATCCTTAACTTAGTATAAAACTGAATCAAAGATTTGATTACTTGATCAGTTTGTTATCTCTATCACACATTGTCAGTTTTAGTACGAGTGAAAAAGAAAAAACTCAAACTAACTTACTATTTGATACGTATAAGTTTACAATTATTGTAAAAACCAATTTAATAGATCCCATTCGACCCCTATCAATTTCGTACATTTTATGTCAAATTTGACGTGAACTGACAGATGTCAAATGTGATCTATTAAATTGGCTCAATTATAGTGGCATATTCAATGACTTTTTATTTGTCTCCACAGTATAGAGATTATCTTTATATGTTAGAATGGTAAGTATAAGCGAGATAGACTATAATATCTAACTCGTTCTAGCTTTATGACTGTCGCAAAAAGCGATATTAATCGCTACTAGCAATCTTAATCCTACACAAACCCTAGGATATTTTTTTTCATGTAAAATGGACTGGCGATTACATTATCATGGATTAGTTTATTTTATACTTCTATGATTTTTCACGTGTAGCAACTGTTCTAGAACATTCACCGCTATAATAGGGTATATTAGTCATGTGAGGACGCATCAGTAACCTTCCCGTAGGAAATACGTTCACCTTAGCCGAAATCATGATTTTTTCATGTAAAAGGACTTGCGAAGTTATTATATTTATATCATGGTTTTTTATAGTCGTATGTTTTATTTCTAGTTTAGTGCTATAATACAGCCAGGAATTTTGAAGATTTTTTGTATGATCCATTCGTATTAATTATAATTCTTCCTACTGCGGAAATGGATTCAGGCTTTTTTTATCGCAATGTATTTGAATGTTGTTTCTATTATAAGTACCTACTTAGATAAGTTTTATGGCTCTTAATAGGAAAGTGTGTATTTTAATGACCATTTTTATTGTATTTAAATTGCAAAGCATTATTAGTTGCTCTTTTGAAATTTTTGTGTCGTGGGGCTCAATATTATGAATTTCATTCTATCAATTTTAATTTTACTTGATCATGTTAATTATTTGATGTCTGCTGGTAAGTAAATGTATGTTCATGTCATATGGATAAAATGTGTCTTATATCTTGCAAATGGGCAATGTAAATTGACTAATATTAATTTTTAACAAGCTGTATTGTAATAGCTATTAATCTGCCTAAAAAATTCTTTCTAGACAGGATTAGCGGAAAACCACAATTCCTACGTTCAAAGCTTAGCGTATTTTTTGCCAAAGTTATGTAAATGGCTGTTTTTAGCGATATTGGTTTTTGATATATATTTTTTAAGATTTCTTTAATCATGGGTTTTCAAGGTCTTTTTATTTTCTCATGGACGGAGAATTTAACATGGTCCTTTAAATATGTTTTAATGGGTAAACGGTTTTTTTAGAAATTGAACATTTCCGACACATGAATAAAATTATTATGATTAATTTCAGAGTTTACTTATAGTTAGTTAAAGCAAAACTCATTTACTTTTGATTGTGATTTCTTGACAAATATAATATTTTTCTGTAGTGAAATAACTGTATTTAGAACCAGGTATTATTATAGTTTTTCTAGTGATAAACAGACAGTATTACAGAAAGACGTATACGACATTAATCCGGGCTCAACAAATCACGATGCAATTCAACTATGATTGATTATGTCAACTTCTTTTGTAAAATCAGGGTCTGCGTATATGCAAATTTATGAATTACTTTTTATTTTAATTTCTAATTAAGCTATAAAATGGCCGTCATCAATGACACAAAATGCGCCTCGTAATATGTCAATGTCAAAGTAATTTTTGACGTTGACATCCAACTTTACAATGATTTGTGCGTTTCGACGAAAAAATATCGTGTAGGTACCTAAATATTAGAGTGTCTACAATGGAAGCATCAATTCGTCAATTCCTTTAGTGCTAAAATATAAACGCCTAAGCTTAAATTTAATCGCGTTGAAAATTCGAGGCCGAAACCCTTTTTTAATTTATCTACTTTTGCAGTCAAAACCAACATAAGAAAACTTTAAAAGAAACACGCTTACGTAACCGGAGCAGGACTGCAAAAATCCGAAGATAATTGATGTATTTATAAAGTCATCGGAATACTTACAGCAATACTTCAAACCCCGGGTTCAAATCCCACCAACGCCATTATTTTTGCACATTTTTTCCACGTTCATTTTTGCTGTAAAAGTAGTAATAGTAGTGGTTTCGGCCTCTATAATGGTCCTCCTTTTACGAATTGATATAACACACTCTGTGCTGTACACAACCTCGACTTAACAACTCTACAGGGTTATAAGCAAAGGATTCGCTAAGTCGAAACGGGGTCATATTTTTATACTGTGCAGTCAGACATTTGATCACTGGGTCACCTGAAACGACTGTACTGTGTACTATACATAAAAAAAACTTTGGTATTTTTTTATCATTTAGTATCATTAATATGTCGTTCTATACTCGTCGTATGTGAGTGTCGTATGTTTAAAAAAACACGAAATGGATATTAATATACCTATGACTTTCTAATTTCAATAGAATGCTTTTTGTGTCGAATTTCATAGGAATATGTAGTTTAGTTTTACATTACAAATTGACCATAGCAATATGTCAACTACAATCGTTTTGACTTAGCATATCTTTCTCAACAAACCCTGTATAACAATGTGCATTCTATTTTATACAAATGTAAAGTATTTTATGTATATTTTATAGTGTTCTCAAACACTATTCTAATAACTACTATGAGACACGATTCTTCTTATCGTATGAGAGTGGCCAACTCTAGCGTCGAGAGTTTAAAACCCGCCCTTGGGGCCTCTGACATGACATAAAAAGCTCCAATATTGGTCAAAATATTGAAGCTTTGATTTTGATAATATAGAAGTGTTTACAGAAATTATTTCAGTTCAGATAAGTTTGTAACAGTGGCGACCTCTATCGTCGAATTTTTAAACCACTGAAATATCACGTACTTTAAATCGCCATCAATGAATATCAGCAATTGTGAGTATTTTAATATATATTGGAAGTATTTCGAGTGGAATATTATTCAGTCTTAAATCAATAAAAACAATTGACAACACCGATCATCTTGAATTTGGGAAATCGCCATCTTTGATTCTTTATTCTGCCATTTTAAATATTTTATTATTAAACGATGTTATGACGAGGCAATTGCGGTGACATGTCGAGTTTTGAATTACAAAACCCAGCATATAATTGCATGTTTTCATCATGGTGACTGTCTCAATAACGAGTCATTTCACTAAAACAATGTTCTTCATGAAATTAGTAGCATTTGCACACTATACAGCGGTGTTGCCAATTAAACTACTTATTTTTCCTACGCTTACTAATTTCGATGTCATGGATCATGTCTATAAACAACAAAAAAATGCTTTTCAAGCGTTTTTTTTTTCTACTTAGCACAAGATTATTAGTATTTGATGCAAAACATTTTAGCTATAAGTTAGAGCCTCTTTACTAATCATAGTTAATTGTACTTAATTAAGTTCTTCGAACTTTGGTGTCAACAGTTTTTAATCGGTCTTAGAAAAAGGTAAAACATTTTGCATCCGTTATTAACATAATTAGTAACCTTGTATAAAATAAACATTTGTTCTTTTTCGAGTATTTTTAGTTATTTTGTGACCAATTTAAATCAGATCATGATAATATCTACAGTTGGTGTTTTTGTCATGTTTTCTACTTTAATTTAATGTTACTGATTAATGGAACGAGCTTGCCACTGACATGATGGTAAGTGGTTTAGTTATTTTTTTAAACTTTTATTTGTTTTTGGAAATTATCAATAGGCTATGGTTCGGTCGGTAAAGTTTGTAGTGACAAAATTTACCGACTTACTTTAAAAAATAGATCAACGATTTAACATCTGTTTTGTTAATGTTTTTTTTATTTAAAAAATATTTCGTCTGTTTCACTCATTGTCAAAATTATCGACGATTGAAAGGGACAAAAGTTAGTTAATTGCAAACTATTGATTTTTATATTTAAAACCATTGTTTTACATCAGTTTTTTAAATATAAAATAGGTAAATAAAAGGCAGATATTCTTCAAAATCTACCAGCTACCTACATATTTAATAATTGTAGCTTTCATTTTCCTTTAGAAGGTTTTACGCAACTTACCATCAATCAAGCGACTCGCTCCCATTACTCCTTATTGCCCAGTACAGTTTAACATTATATTATATACTAGTATATATAAAGTTTTGCATGTAATGTTACCTATTTATTTATTTAGCTTGCAATAGCAACGCCTAAGGAAATATTCGGAGCACGTTGGTTGGTAGGTTTATCTGTAAAAAGGAAAAATATATTAAGTTAATTATGATGATAATTTTTAACACCCCCAACTACAGCAAATTATCGAAACACCTCATCAAAAAAATTAAAAGAACAATGACGTTACAAAAAAAACCCGTAGGTAATGAAACTGCAAAAACATTTTACTATCTAGTACATATACAAATCACTTATTCATAACTCCATAGTTACATAGTACCCATGATACAAGCGTAAGCTTAGTATGGGGCTAGATGGCGCTGTGTGATATGTCCTGAAATATTTATTTATTTATATGCTATTTAATAAGGTTAAGCAACTTATAACGGCTTTTAAACACTAGATGTTTCGGGTGTCTTTGATCCCACAGCTGGTGGTCTGCTGCGGGGCGAGGGATACATAGATTATATACTCTTTAATTTTGACATAACATTGAAAAAAAAAAACTAATAGGGTCTTATTGGTTTAACTATTAGTCCAGAACTTTGAAAATATGTAGTCCCTTCTTGTAGTTCCAACTTTGTTTTCTTCTGTCATAATAATCAAATGTTACCAATGATAAATCAATGTTCTAATTTGAAGATTGACATTTTGTGTCTATGTGAATTTTGAATAACAAGAACCGACTTTTCATCGCCAAAGTCCTGGACAAATATTTAAACCTAGTTATTAGTAATAAGACTGTAAATGTCTAATCTAGTGCCACAAGCGGCGGCCTTATCGCTTAAAGCGATCTCTTTCAGGCAACCTTTACTACCTATATTCAATTTTATAAGATGAAATTATATGCATGAATATATCGGATTGTACTAGTGTAGTACGTTCATGAATGATACTTTTGAGTAACTAGTATAAGATATGACCTGTA